>JAEQBH010002976.1:0-463253 GCA_016808115.1 Tetrastigma voinierianum | reverse complement strand
AGCATTGTTAGCCATATTTGTATGTCCCGTATGGATATCGTGATTAGAGAACTTCGTATTCGTGATCCATGATAGTGAAACTTAGGGGTATAAGGCATTAAATGGAGTAATTAAAGTGAAGAAAATGGAAGAATAAAAATAGAATATGGTTTGTGCATACCCGCCAAATGGAAATGAGAGGGGTCAAGGGTAGTTTAGTAATTTCCATTTGCTTTATAGAAATCCTAGGTTTACCTCACGCTTTGATCCGCTTACAGAATGCCCTTGATTAAATCGAACTTCGCATACTTTTCATCCATGGACGGATGGCCCATCCGAGAGACTATACTGACTTCTTTAGAGGATATAAGTGGGCATGTGTTATGGAGTTTAGGAGGAAGCTGACACCCATCTACCCCTGAGGGGGTTTGCATACTATACGCTTATCGTGCTAGTATCAGTATGGCCCCTTATGAGGCCTTTATGACGAAAAATGTTTAACCTACCGTTGGGAAGAGGTAGGTGAAAGGAAATTAGTAGGTCCGGAAATCGTTCATGACTTGTGATAAGGTCAAGGTTATAAGGATAGATTGAAAACTGCACAAACCGATTAAAAGTTATGCGACAATAGCCTGAGAGACTCCCACAGCTCGAGGATAGTGAACAAGTCTTTGGAAGATTTCACCTTGGAAAGGTGTGCCGTAGATTCTGGGAAACGAGGCAAGCTTAGTCCGAGGTATACTGACCTTACGACATTAGCGAGCAAAGCAGGACCTGAGATTATAAGCTGAAGTTACCCCGCACTATCAAGATTCATGATACATTCCATGCTCACGTTGAGGAAATATAGCCCGATCCTTCACATGTATTGACAGAGCAACCAAAGTGGGAAATACAGGAGGAATTTTGACATACCGAAGAGGAAATCAGTGCATCCTCGACCGTCGAGAGCAAGTTCTCCGCAACAAGACTTATTCTACTGTGAAGGCATTAAGTGGAGAGCCACATCTTAAGAGGAGGAAGCTACATGGGAGCATGAGGAGCGTATGAAGAGGCATTATTCCCATTCCTTTGATGCAGTATTTAATGTTTTAATTTCGAGGACGAAATTTTTTATAAGGAGGGGTGATTGTAAAACCCAACCTCGATTGAATGTTATAATAAGAGTTTTTTGAACCGATTGTGGTTCAAATACGTAAACGAGGGTGATTAGAATTTGTGAATGTTCCCGACGCCATTTGGATACGGCTCCTAATTCGAAAATCAGAACCAAATGCCCTAATGAATAACATTTTTCTTATTATATCCGAATAAGTGGCTTAAAAGCGACTAGGAAGTAAATTCTGGCTTCCATGATTTGAACCGATATTTAGAAGAGAATAGAGATTTAAGTGAATAGTGATTTCCTGGACCAAATTCGTCATACAAATTTTTCTGAATCAACGAAAATACGAAACGCCCGTAATATATCATAAAGCACTAACAAAACTGAAATAAAGTGAAACTGAGTCCTTGGATAGTTTCAGGTGATCCGAACGTAATCTCGTAATAATACGTTATTGTCCGACCACCGATTTTAATGATTTTAATCCGATTTCGCGATTTCAGAGCCCAAATTCATCGTGAAGGATTTAGTTAGAATATTTTACGTTCAAATTTAAATATAGACTAATTACAGAATATTTTGACATATAATCTATATAAAAACAGTAAAAGGCGAAACGGAGATAAAATCTGCCATAAATTGAGATATTTAATCGCATTCAGCCAATCAAAATCTTCTTAATGGCTAAGTTATGATTTAAATAATGGTAAATGACTTGGTCTCATAAAATGGACCTATGAGAGGTTTGGATTAAAGGGTAATTCACTTTACAATAACCAATTGAATTTTTTCGACTTAAGGGTAATGAAAGTTGGAATTTAAAAGCAAATTAGGGATTTAAGTTCCAAATAGAGGAGATCACAAAAGAGAAGGAGAGAGTTGGAGAAAAGAGAGAAAAGAAAGGAGCGAGAAAGAGGAAGAGAAAGGAGAAATCCAAGTCGTGAGCAGTTTTCTGCTTTTTCAAGCCTTCTGATCTTCACGGTAATCGCGAGAGGAGCCAAAGAAACTCAAGAAACAAGTAAGTTTTCATGGTGGAAAAGTTAGGGTTTGATGTTTTCCATGTTAATGTCTTAAATTCTGGTATGGATGTTAAATTGATGGTATTTAAGGTTTAATGGTGTTTAATTTAATATCAATTGAGAAAGTCATGGTTTAGGTTAGGTTTTGACAAAATCAAGTGAGTAAGGGTTAGGCTTGATAGTGAATTGTGTGTAAGGTGTTGAAATGGGTATAATGCATCAGATTTAAGCTGCTAGAGCTCGAAAGAAAATGGAAGAGAAACACGTTTTCGTCAATTTTAAGCAGCTAGCCTCTGCACGCGAACGCCCCGCTTCTCGCTTTTGACCAGTTTTGGTATTTTGGCCATAACTTGCCTAATTTGATCCGATTTGAGTGATTTAAGTGGCTACGTAAAATAGACTTGAAGGAGAACAAACTTTAAGAAGAATGTATTGCCAAATTCTGATCCTAAGTGGCCTAAAATTTACTCAAAGTAGGGACCATATGTGTTTACCTGTCTGGTTCTCTGACGTGAAATGCTCTGTTTTCCTGTTTCGACTCAGTTTTCATATTTTTACCATAACTTGCTCATTTCTTATCCGATTTGAGTGATTCAAAATTCTGCAAAATAGACTCTTAGGGGAAAATTCTATCTGAAGGAAGTTTATGCAAATTTTAATCCCAAAGTGCCCAGAAAATGTTTCAAAGCGGGAGCCTATGCGTAGACACTGCTCTTGCCAAACTGAGTCATCTGTCACAAGCAGATTGTGTTATGTGGTTGAGGGTTTAGAGAAGCGAATTTTAAACTGAAAATTTAAAGAGATGTCATTGGATATATAAAGCGACCGATTCAGAGTTTCATAAATTTTGAAGACCGTTTGAAAAATTTGGGGTCAAAAGCCTATGTAGCATTGCTTGAGCAGGCTGGCCAAAATGAAATGAGCTTTAGTGCTTAAGGGTAATTTGTTCATTTGGCGTTAAATGAATGTGTATGGTGGATTAAAATGGAAGTTATGATTAATGTATAGTTGTATTTTCTTTGAAAAAGGTGAAAATGACCATCGGATCTTTAAACGAATTACCTAGAAGCAAGCTTTACTAAGCGCGAACCGAGTGAAAAATGATATTTTGAGAATTGAGTTTTTGAAAGTGAATGGTTTTACTGTTAAACTCGAAAGTTTAATGTAAATTTTTATGTAAATGTTAAGGCATATGGAAATGTTTTATCTTGCATTGTTTTATCTCACATCAATGCATATATTTATATGCGTATTAAATATGTATGCATATGTTACAGATACGAAAGTTTTTAAAAAACGTTTGAAAGCACGCATATGTGTTTCAATGATAAAGTAAAGGATTTAAAATGTATTTATAAATGTATTTTGAAGAAATGTTTTACCGACGGTTACCCTAAACCCTATGACTGTTATGACTGACATCTAATAAGTACTTTAAGCTGCCAGAAGGATTTGTAGGTAAAGTTATAGGTTACTAACCGAAGTAGAAATAAAAGGCTTGTAGTGAATATCTCACACGCGATAAAGCAGCGACCTAACCTCTACGCAAAGCTATGAGCTTTCTCCGCAGTCAGAATGCATATGACCGATCGACTGTCTCTCACCGTCGCATCTCGAACTGTTTCTGTGTTTATTCCCGGGTTCCATCGAAAGAAAGAAAGAAAGAAAGAAAGAAAGAAAGAAAGAAAGAAGAAATGAAAGAAAAGAAAGCTTACTTCGCATTAAATGTTTAAAGCATAAAATGGATTTTAAATGTGATAAGTATTTATTTAAAGAAAGTTTAAGGCATAAATGTTTAAGGTATAAATGGGATTTTAATTGTATAAGTATGTATTATTTTAGATATAATGGAATATTTAATGAATGCATACCATCATCTTTGAATTTCATTCTTCTATATGTTTCAAAACATTTTCGTGGACTCCAAGACAAAGGCCGACAGAGGTCACTCCGGTAGCCGAGTCGAGCCACTGATGAGACGAAGACTGCGGATTTCATTATATATATAATTTCGTGATATCGTTTCATGCTAATATTCCTATATGCATATACGCATATGTATAAAGTTGAAAAGGAACCACGGGGCTTTGATCCCCGCGGACGAGGCACGAGGCGGCCCGCGGTCCCGCTCAAGCCCCAAATGTTTTGATAAAATGCGTATGGAATTTAAGAGCGCTGAATGTTTTTGATGATTTGAAGTAAAACAAATGTATATGTATGTATATTGTGTTGATCGGGCGTTACTTGTAAGTCCTAATACATAAGTATAAAATCGTTTATAAGTGTTTTCAATGCTTATCGTGCTTTAAATTTTGGGAAAGCTTCAAAATTATGAAACTCTCAATAATTTTTCCAAAATCCAAGTTGTTTGAAAAAGAAAAGAAAGAAAAGAAAAAAAAAAAATTATCACTTCGCCCGCATTATTTTCAAAGATATGTTAAGGATCAGGAAATGTTCATTCCACGATTTTATTCGACTCGTTATAAAAGTTTCTATATCCATTGGAGTGCCGGGAGGTCCCCTCGGGTTCATGAGGTTAATCCGGGTTGGGATCCTTCACCTAAACCTAGATTCTGTTCTTATAGACCTACTTTTTTTATCATGAATGACATTTAGGGTTTTTATTTTTTATTTTGTTTTCCATTTTTAAATAAAACAAAATTAAGTGACGACTCCAAACCATTTTCTAAAAATGGTTTTTCAAAAAATAAAAAACGAGTCTCGCCTTTTAAGTGAAAACTGCATAATAGCAAAAAATACGGGGTCCACAAAACCATAAAGAAAATCAAATATCAATAAAATTACTTTTTTTTTGACAACATGTAAATAAAATTACTTAAAAAACTTAAAAATATAGACCATGTTTGGCAACTAGAGAATAGCCGATAGCTTAGATGATTATTATTATTATCTGAAAGAATCGATTTTATTAGTTGTTTCTATAAATATGTTTAGTAAAATTTAGTTGATAGCTAATAGTTACTTAATTATGTAAAATAACCAATAAGGACATTAATACAATTTATTGTTGAGTATTTTTTTTTGTTAATAATTTAGATTTATAAGGTGGATTTATTGGAAATAAGGTATACTACTATTGAAGAATGAAAACATCATTTACAAAAAAAAGATTAGTCATTTTAAAATTTTAAAATATACAAATTTCTTGAGTTGTTAATTTGCAAAAATATTAACCTTGTAAAAATAGATAAATATTACTATTAGTTTATCAATAGAGTTGTGAACAAATTATTTTTTTTGTATATTAGTGTTAAATATGTCATATTCTAATATGTTAATTTATTCATAGTAATTAGATATTAATTATTGAAAATATGGGAATTGGCTAGTGAGCTCTCAGAGGGTTTCCGTGAAACCTTAGTAGAAGTGACAGACTATCGACAACTTTTGCACAAAGTTGTCTTTCAACTCCATATACGAATCCTTTATTCGAAAATCCCTTAACAATTTTTTTTTTTTTTTTAAATTAGCGGATTAGGCCCAATCATTTCTTCACCAAACAATAACATTAGAGGTTTTGAGTAGTCAATCATCTAAACTGGGTCCAATCCTCTAATTTTGACACAAAACACCCTCCAACAACCGAGGCCATGAACAAAATTACTTAAAAACTGACCAATTCTTAAATTATTTCATCTTTATATTAATGACTTAAAATAATAAATTTTGTTTGAAGTACTAAGTAAAAATAATGTTCATCTTACCTAACTCAAGTGGTAAAGCATTCATCGTTAAAACAAATATACTAAGATAGTTGGTGATTTCCTCGTGCTCAAGTCCCAACCCAGACAGCTTTTACTATCTCGAAATCCAGAGCAGATAAAAAAGTAAGTAAACATATAGTTTTTCAATCAATTATACCTTGAAATATAGTATATTGATTTACAAATCTAAAATCATTTCATTACTTTTTAATTAATCATATATATATATATCAATTTTATATTTTGTTAAAAGGAATTACCATATTTTATAAATCTAATTAAGGCATGTATGATGAAGATAAATATTTTTTTAAAGCAAATATCTTAAAGTCTTTATATTTATTTATTTTAAAATTTTAAAACAATTTTTGTTAAAAATTGTTTTATTACCTTTTAAATAAAATTTAATTATTTTCAAGATTTAATTTCTAAAATTTTATTATGGATAAATGTTTTGCTATTTTTTTATAAATTAACACTCTTTGGGGCTATAATGAAGAATCACTTCACATCACTCAACTGGATCCCTCCTGTGAGATGGCACTTGACCCGACGGCAAGCCGTCAGCCATATCGAGATCGTCAAATTTGGTCCATTTTTTCTCGAACCAATAAATTAATAAATTAACCCTGACCCTTATTCTAGGCCAAGATTGTTCTAATTTAACGAACGCTTAAATTATCACCTTTGCTCTTTTCCCTACGCTCTGTCTTTTTAAAAAGCACTCTACCACATGAACTAAGCATGATGGAAAACCATTTTTCTATTTACAAGTAATTAAAATTATTAAAAATTATGTTATTAATTTATTTTATCAAACTAATTTTATATTATATATATATATGCTATATATATATATATATATATATATATATATATATATATATATATATATATATATATATGTATATATATTAAAATGTGTTATGTTTAACATATCTAAATAAATATTTAAAATTATATGGAAGCAAGGAGAAATATAAAATTACATAGATGGAAATTATGATTATTTTTAGAATAATATTATCAAATATATTCATGTTAAATGATTTATTTATTTAAAACACATTTAATGCCAAGTAAATTGTTATATAATTATGGCAAACATAGAAAATGTTGAATAGTTGATTAGCATATCTACAATCATTTTATTACTTTTTACTTTTAATCAATTAATTTTATATTTTGTTTAATGGAATTATCATATTACAACCGGGATATTGTGTTAAAGATACTTATTGTTTGAATGATTTAATAACAACATTTAAACAAAGATAAGATCACATGCCAACATTTCTAAGATGATTTAATAAAAAAACTAATTGTTACCTCGATTTAAGCATGAAGTTACCATTTCAATCTACCACTCGATGTTCTCCAAGCCGCCTCCAAAAAGTGCTGATGTTGGCCCGTTAACGGCGATCGGGTTTCTGTGCTCTCTTCCCTTTTCTCCCAAGATCTGGTCCAAACAGAAATGCCGAAGATTCCTAAAATGAAGAAAAAATGCAGATATGCTCTATCTCTCTATCTCTCACACATCTCTTTATATATATATATATATATATATATATATATATATATATATATATATATATATATATATATATATATATATATATATCACACTTAAATAATTAATTAATTTACTCAAATAAGAAATTAGCAGCCCATAAAATCAAACACACATGCTTCACTCTATTATATTCACAATGCAAATGAACTAACACCGATTTATAATATTATCAAATCGATTCATGCAAGTCCACACATAAAAATTCCAACAATTCTCCCACTTGGACTAAATAATCAAACATCACAACATACATATAATCATAAATCAATGTCTCATAGAATCTCATCAAAACAAATAATCAAAAGCAATCATAAATGCTTCATTGCTTGATTTATAGAGAAAAGTACAATAATAGCAATCCTTCCAACAATAAAGATAAGACATGATGCCAAAAAATTTACCCTAATTAACTTAATACAACCTGAAGCTTCCAACAAATCCCATTCGGCATACATGCTCCTGAAACGCAAGCAATGGGTAAGCCTTTGTTAATGGATCCGCCAACATACCTTGTGGCGACATTTCGCATTCAATATCAATAAGAGACTCGCTAATTTTCCTTAACATCAAAATAGAACTTTACATCAATATGTTCGAGCGAGAAATACTCCTAGTGTTCTCGAGAAAGTAATAAATTTCACTTAATTATCACAAAATAATTTCAGCGTCTAGAAATGGAGTCACCCCAAAGCCGAAACAAAATTCCGTGATCCACATAGCATGACAACAAGCCTCATAATATGCCACATACTCGTCTTCCATAGCTGAGGATGCTGTAAGTGTTTGCTTGATACTCTTCCAAGATACGCCTCCCCGCCATCATAAAAATATAGCCTCAGAGTGGATTTCTTTATCATCTATGTACCCAAGAAAATCAAAGATCACAAAACCCAACTACATCAAGTAAGCTGCGCGCCTACATGTCAACATTAAGCTCCTTAGTTCCTTGCAAATACCTAAGGACCTTCTAGTCGCTTTCCACGCCGGACTTCGCAGGATTGCTCAAGTACCTTCCCCAACAGCCCACAACAAAGCACATCGTATGCAGTACATACTGGAAGATACATAAAGGCCGTTTCACCACAAATGAATATGAATGAAGTCCTCATTTCCTCTCTCCTTTCATCATCACTTTGGGACACTCGAGCCTTTGAAACTTATCACCCTTCACAATCGCGCCTAAAGATTTACGCTTCCTCGCATATTGAACCTCTTCAATATCCTTTCAATATAGGCTCTTTGAGATAATTTAAGCACTATTTCAAATTTATCACTAAGAATCTTTATGCCCAAAACATAAGAAGCCTCACCAAGATCCTCATGTCAAAATGGGTTGACAACATGTGCTTTGGTTTCAATCAACAAGTCAGATCATTTGATGCGAGTATCATCAACATATATAAAACAAGAAATATGTGTAACTACTCCCACTGACCCTCAAATATATGCATCTATCAACTGTATTCTCTTTAAAGCCATTTTGGGTGATAATCTTATCAAACTTTAGATACCACTGCCTCGAAGCCTGTTTAAGACCATAAATGGACTTATTGAGCTTGCAAACTAAATCTTCCTTTCCAACTTCTACAAAACCAGTAGGTTGCTCCATATACACCTCCTCATCCAAATCACCATTCAAGAACGCTGTCTTGACATCCATCCGATGTACTCTCCAACCTCAAATGAGCTACTGGTGGCCATAATCACTCTAAAAGAGTTCGTTTCGACACACTGTGTGAGAAGGTTTCTTTGAAATCAATTCCTTCTCTTTGACTATAACCTTTAACCACAAGTCTAGCTTTATATCTTTCTACTTTCCCGTTAGAATCACGTTTGGTCTTAAAGACCCACTTACACCCAACTGGTTTACAACCATGTGGCGTTCAACCAAGTCCCAAACACCATTCATATGCATAGAATTATTTCATCATCCATGGCTTCTTTCCAAGAAGTGAATTGGAGGACAATGAATTTCTTCTCGATAAGTGATCGGATCAAAAAGCATCATAACCATCATACTCATGCTCCCGCAAATAAACCATATAATCATCCGAAATAGCCGCCTTTATTAACTCTCTTCGCGGATCTTTCAAAGGAATCTCACTAATGCTAGTTGTCATCTCAGAAGGCCGCATTCCATTTGATCACCATGTTCTCCTTGATTAGTGGCTTGCTGTTGGACAACAGGAACATCCACATATGGAACATGAGATGTAGGAAAAGGAATCACAACATGCTCTTCTCTAAGAGGTAGATTCACGAGGTGGGACAAAATTCGATGAGCACTAATTTCATCCTCAAAATATACAAACTCTCGTCGACTCGGAAGGATCCCGGTGGTATGCGATGGACAATAAAACGGAGCCCCTTGATCCAATGCAATAGCCAACAAAGAAACCACTAATGGTTCTGTGGATCAAAGTTTTTCGATCGTGGGTTATGTGGCCTAACCCTCTCACCCTTTACATCCCCAAACATGGAAATGGTGAAGACTGGTTTCTTTCGACCATAGCTCATAAGCAGGTCTTGTGCAATGCACTCTACCGGGCACTTGATTCAAAATATATGCCGCAGTCCTTAAAGCTTCACCCCATAGAAAATCTGCTAAAGAGGAATTGCTCAACATGCACCTCACCATATCTAACGATGTGCGATTCCTCCTTTCTGCAACCCCATTCCGGCTGAGGAGTGCTCGTATCAGATATCTCGTATTAATGCCACATTACAAATGTAAACTTAGCAAATGGTCCAGATTTCGTCTGGGGCCTCATCATATCTTCCATAATACTCGCTACCTCTATCGTACTTACAAATTTTTAACGGGCTCTCCTTTCAAAGGTTTAAACAGATTAGGAGTCAAATTTCTCATGGATTAGTTCAACATAACCAAATCTGTAGAAATCATCAATGAAAGTGATGAAATATTTATAACCCCTTAGCGCGCTTGTGTCAAAGGACCAGATATCTCGTGGTGGATCAAGTCTAGCAGTACTTTCAATTACTAATCTTTCCTTTCGGTTCACAATATCTTCCCCTTTAAGCAAACCACAATAAGTTTCCCCAAAACTGGTAAATCAAGATTAGAAAGCGACACCATCTTTACCACCTCAATCTTGCCTAGAAATATGGCTCTAGGCGCGAAAGCACAACAACATGGAAGAACTCAAATTCATTCTAGCACGCTGCAACCAACAAATGTAATTAATCGAATATGAATCACATAACAAACCATGATGCAAACCGAGACAATAAAGATTTCCAAACAAAACACCATTACCCATTAATTTTGAGCCAAAACATCGACTTTTCCATCTCCAAAAGTGAAAAGAATAAACTAAGTCTATCCAAAGAAGACACAACCGATTCCTCCGAAGTGAGGGTATAAAAAGCCACATTGTGTAACAACAAAAACCTTCGTGATCAATTTCAGCCTTTATCATGCCAAAAAATTCACTTTTACTTTGCTTCGCCACCCATATACACACATTCTTCATGCTTGACGGCTTCCTTCTCACAAGCCATTCATCGCAAAGAATTAGGGGTGACATGAATAGTAGCTCCAAGATCTAACTGACTCAAGAATTGACATGAACATCAACAATATTTGTCTCAATCATGTTTGCATTCAACTTAATCATAACAACAATTTCACCTTTCTTTTCTTTTCTAGCCAATTTTTAAATTAAGCAATCACCTGTTTCAGGGTCAATCTTATGGCAAAAGTTGCACTTTGAATTTCTCTACTCTTTGCATAGAAGAAGCATGTGCATTAGAGGTTCCCGATTTGAATTCCCTCTTCGAACCGCTTAAAGCCTCCAAAATTTTTTGGTAGAGGTTTTTCTCTCACATTACCGACTTGATCACTACAAGAGCAAGGGAGTTGAGTCTCATTTTTCTTCTCAAAGGAGACTTCATGTTGCACTACAATAGACATCAACTCTTCCGCAGTCCATTCTTCCTTCAAGGCATTGTATGTCAACTTAACGCATCAAAGGAAACAGGAAGAGACTCGTATCAACCATTTCAGAAATTTTTCTAATTAACTCCACTTTCATCTCATTTGCCTTGTTGGAAGTAGTGCCTTAGTCGACGATATGATTCTAACTCCATCGACTCCATCATATAACGTAGTTGTAAGTAGCTTTTAAACGGCTTTGACATTTCGCCTTATCAACCTTAGTATAATTGGCCTCTCACATATTCTAAGCAGTCTGGGCCCTTTCCGTCTTGGCACAGATTTTTGATAGATTTATCCATAGTGTATCTCATCACCGTCAAACAGCTCCTGTTGGAATGCTCCCATCTTTCATAAAATGATCTTTCATCTATAAAGCTCTCATTAGTGGGCTTACTTGGTTCATCAACCCTCAAAGCCAAGTCCTCGGGATTTCAGAAATATGCGCACGTTAAAGGACTCAAACCATTCTTCAAAATTATTTCAAGAAGAGGTTTGATGGGCGCATAATTGCGTAGAAATGCTGGGATTGCTTAGAAATGGAAAAATAGCAAAATTCCAACAATATGCATGTTGTTACAATATCATGCATTTGCTAGTTTCATAATTTCTTAATTTAGCAATAAATTTTTGGAAATTAAAAAATTCATTCCGCTGATAAGGACAACTAATTAAATATTACATCCAAGATTTACTAATTTTATTACCGAAAGTGGCAAAGAAAATTAGTACGGTTCATAATATACAATTAATTTCCTTCATCAATCTAAGCATCCTACCAAGCATTATTATCATCGATAGGACAATTAAAATACCCGTATGGATCTTAGTAATCACAATAACAAAGCAACTAAATGTGGAGGCAAAAATGACATATATAGGTCACGTATGAAGCAAACTACATATATGTTCATTATTGTCATGATAAGGTTAAATATTTAATTTGCACAATTTGACACACTTGAATTGCGTATAGGCACCTACACAAGTGTTCATTATTGTCATAATAAATTTAAATACTAACGAAATTGACCTTGGACAACATTATTGGTAAAAAAAATTAAAATAATAAAACAATGATTATAATAATTGTCCTAGTAAAATCAATTTTAACAAATGCATAATCAATCCAAGTATACCAAGGCAAACAACAACAAAAAAAAAATTGATTTTTTTTTTTTTAATTACACTATGATGACGCTCATCACAGAACTGTTCATCTTCCTCCATATGAACACGACTGCCTGAATTTTTTTTTTTATTATTATTATTTTTGAACTGAAATACTTAAATACTTAAATTTCCTTCAATACAAACCCAAGAATGCACAAAAAAAAAGGGAAAAAAAAACGCATAATAGCAAGAACCAAACAATTTAATTTTCGAAATACTACATTTGTATCTAAAACCACAAAAAAAGGCCGGGTTTTGCCCAAACAACATTCTCTACCTCGTATCCAACCTCAATCTAAGCCAAAACCAAGAATAAACACCTCAAACGAAGAGAAAAAATGGCTTCCGTGAACTAAAAAAAAAAAAAACGAGAACCAAAATAACTCAAAATTGCAAATTTAAATGTCTTCCATGCCACCGATACCAATTAATGGAACATTTAAACAAGATAGACTACACGTCAACATTTAAGACGTGATTTAATTAAAAAAACGAACGGTTAACTGATTGATGCCATGAGAAGCCATCCTTTCAATCTTACCACTGGATGCTTCCAAAACCGCTCCTAAAGTGCATTGGCCTGAAGAATGAGGATTAATGAAATTTCTTCCCTTTTTCTCCTAAAGATTCTATCTAAACCGAAATGTGAGTACTCCCAAAAGCCAAGAAAAAACGGGATACGCCTATCTCTCTATCTCTCACACATATCTTCTTTTATATATATATATATATATATATATATATATATATATATATATATATATATATATATATATATATATATATATATATATATATCACACTTTATCAATTCTACTGACTTAATTCGTCATTTCAAGAAATTAGTAATAGCACATAAAAACTCCCCTCAAACACACATGCTTCTGTACTCTATTATGAATTGACAACGCAAAATGAACTGCTAACACTGATGAGAATATTATCAAGTCGATTATGTAAGTCCTTACACATAAAAATTCCAACAGAGAAGATGTGAGGTTCAAAAATTTGGAGACTGCTATCGATATACTATAAATGGAGGGGTAGTTTGTAGAAAATTAATTTTAATTGAGGTGTGTTTTCATAACATTGTTTTTAGGAATTTTATTTCCTAAGATTCAACTGTTCTTCATCAGAGGGTTCTTTGGAACAAGAACAGCAGAGATAACAGGAGGAAGGATGAAGAGAAAAATATGTATTCTCAACACCAGCACATTTCTCATTTTATAGGAAAACCAAGTTATAATAATTTGGTTTTAATTTAAAAAATATGCTGTTGACCATTAAGGCCGGGACTGTTAAAACCGCATTTAATTAAATTCAAAAATTGATGTTAGGATTTGAATTCAAAATGACGGTTTTGAATTGAAGAAACTTTTTGGATTTATTGAGATTTTATGACCTTGACCATTTTGATTTTTAAACAATCAAAAGTCAAACAAAACAAAATTGATTTAGAGCAAAATCAAATGTGTTCCGTGATATTCATGGGGCGGTGGGGGAAGGGGAGGTGCCCGATGTTTGAGTGACAAGTGTTGGGCCCAACGCTTAGGGCTCATATTCCTTAAGGCTTCTCATGCTCGATGCACATGGGATTAGACTTATCCCGTTCTAGATCCTACACATGATTTTTTACCGTTTATATTATGGAAAAATTCTTATCCTTTATCCATGTTCATAAAAATCTTTGAACATATTAATTTTCAATAATTTGAAAAATAATTTTCTATCTATGTTATGTAAATAATTATAAACTAAATTTCCTTAATTTTTCTCATATAAGGAACAATGGGCTATACGTTGTTTTAACATTTTTGCACTTAAGAAAATATGTCACGCCCAAAACCAGGTCTTGGGTGATGATCGTTATTCCGGACCTTAAGTCTAAAGACTTGATGCACGAAACGACACAAAACTTTATCCCTTTATTGTGACTGAACTAGTTCCATTTATCGAAAACTTGTTTAGAGCAAAAGCGCAACATTCTACTATCTCCAAATCTCAAATCAATACTAACAAAAATTTTCCAAATCAACGTGTAAGTATGAGCTAACATAAGAGTCCAAAATAAAATCCATGTTCTTGCAAAATAAACATATAAACTAAATAGTCTAAATTAAATTAAATTCATCCATTAAACAAAAGATGGTCAACAAAAGGGGAGAGCTTGAAGTTTAATAAGGTAAGTGAATGCAATTATGAATCAAATATCTCAGTTTGCTTACAACAATAGGAGATATCATATTTAAGAATATTCACTCTTCATATAGCAAGTTCATTTTAAATACAAACATTTCATATTGAAATCAAACATTCAAATCAAAGGTTTTTCTTTCTCGGGCAACAAATAGCAAATGGCGCCTGATCATGCAGGACTTTCAAATGAGTGGCTAATATGAAATGTTCCTTTTAAAGTTGACATAATCAAATATTATTAATACTAGTAACTTTTAACCAAAACCCCTAGAAACTTATATTCAAATCATTTACATTCTCCATCAAAAAATGCAAAGGTCAACAATATCTCGTCGATACGCCAAACTAATCCGCAGAAAAAATATACTTAAAGTTCCTATTCCACAAATAAAATCTCCTTACAATCATACGCAAAACATAAAATCCAACATATTCATTTGTACAAAAAATAAAACATTTAAAACAATTGCATTAACGTTCCCTTACCTCAAAGCAAATTCAAGATCCTGAAAGCTAACCCCGAAAATCAATTAACCACCTATTCATCTAAAACAAATAATAAAAGAATTTATTAATTTATTAACAAACGTTTCATTTTTTCAAAATTATTTTATTATTTTATTAATTATTTCTAAAATTTTATATTTCAAATAATTATTTTACTTTCTACAACTTCCTTTTTTTTTCTATTACGTACCCCTATCACAAAAGACAAATTATTGTTTAACCTTTTTTTTTTTTCAAATCCATTTATGCATAAAACACCATAAGGCTTTTTTTTTTTTTTTATTCTTTTGATTTCCACTCTAATTTATAGTTACTTATTCTTTTTTCTCATTCTTTTTCTTAAGGTAAATTGTCCCCTATTCTCTTTCTATGTATATTTTTGTCTCGTCTCCATTCTCAATGCAATTTCGTACAATTCCATTAATTTTTTTTTTTTAAAAGAAAAATCATTTAGATCTAATCAAACCCTAAAAATATTTCATGATCTATTCTGTAATTTTCTGCGAATCTGATCGCCACCTTTCAATCACTTTTCACCTTCGATACGATGCTTTATCTCAAATATTCTAACCCGAAAAAACTCAAAATTGTTCAAAAAAAAACAAAATCATCTATAATTGACTACTACCATAGTATCATTTTATCCGAAAGAAATTCTGGAAGAAAATACTCACCTTTAATGACCTTCTTCAGTCTGAAAGTGAGATTCTAATACAGAATAATCCTATGTAGATATAAAACAAGGGTTTTATTATTATTATTTTTTATTTATATTAGGGTTTCACAAATGAAATTACTAATTTACCCTTTATTAGAAAAATATAAATTCTTTACATTTTGTCGTTTGGTGTTACAAAAATACTTCTTATCATTGATCGTGGATATATTTTGTCATTTATTATGGAAAATTATTATCAGAGTTCAAAATATATTTAAAAAAATATCACTTTCACCAAACATATTTTTCCATTTATTATGGAAAATTTGTTATTTGTGTTCATAAAATTTTTGAATATATATACCTATTTTTTTTGCTGTTTATTATAGAATATTTGTGTCCGTAAAAAGCTTGAAAAATATTTGTTTCATTTCCACATTCATAAAAAACCTTAAAAATTATAAGTTTTCAAATCTATTTTTTGTCTAATTCATATGATAGAGTGTTCAACCTTTCAAAAAAAACAACAATGCAAGATTTATGATCCAGGTCTGAAACATGAAATTTACAATATTATAATTAAAATGTTTAACTATAAAAACATTTTTTTTGCATTTATTGCTTTAAAAAATTATTATCCTTATTGATACTCTTTAGAAAATATCAGTTTTCGAATATTACACATATTTAAGCATAATTTTGTTAAATTGGCAAAGGTATTTATGTAAAAAAAAAAATTGACAATCACGTGTGCTTTCTATATTAGTGTGTATATATATAGTCCATTTATAGATTATTAGTATGAAAATGAAAATTTTTGTTGGAGAATTTTTACAATCATAATAAATGTTATCTCTTAATTTAAATAAAACAATAAGGTTGTGTTGCCAGTTTCTAAAAGGATAAAGAAAAAAATTAAATTCATTTTTTATATTTGGTTGTTTAATTAAAACTTTTATAGAAAATCAAATATAAATAAAGTTTCTTGAAAACTTCTATATTTCTAAATTATGTAAATGAGTTAAAATAAATAAAATATGTTTTAATATATATATATATATATATATATATATATATATATATATATATATATGAAGAAACGGAAGATATCATATTTGTTTCGATGCTTTAATTTTTTTCCTTAAAAGTAAAGGTCATTAAATAATTTTTGGTTACAATGTAGAATGTCAGGTTTTTTTTTGTTCAACTATTTAATGTAGAAGTATTTTAGAATTTCTAAGAAAATTACCTATATGTATTTTTCATAAAATAATATAAATAATTTTTAATGTATTAATTATATTTTATATTTGGGTAAAGGCGAAAAAACCTGTTTTCCCAAATATCCTTGGCACCTTAAACCTTTTTTTTGTGCGATCCACACTCTTTCTCCTTTCTTTCTCTCTTTATCCTCTCTTCCTCTTTGATCTTTCTCCTCTATCAAGTTTTGTTTTAATTTCTTTTTCCTTCACTCTGAAATTTTTATGTTTATTTCTTAAAATCTATTAACTAAAAATTTAAAATTTATTTTTAAATATAAATAAATTATTTGTAAATTAAATCTATTAAATGAAAAGATGGATGAGTTTATAATAATATTTTAATATTTAATATTATTTGCAAATTGATGAGTTTTAATATTTAGTATTAAATATTTTTATTTAAAATAATCATTTTAACATATTGGTTAATAAAAATTAAAAAAAAAAAACCAATGAATAAGTTAAAAAAATAATCAAATTTATTTTTAAATGTTAATATTTATTTATTTATTATATTAATAATTATTATAAAATATATATTTATATTAAAGATATTAAATATTTTAATTAAAATCTAATTTATTTTAATGAAATTAAAATACTGAATAGTTTATTATATTTTAAAAATAAATTTTGATTTTTCATAACTAATAATTTATTTATATTTAAAAATAAATTTTGAATATTTATATATATTAGATTTTTAAAATTTTAAGAGTTAAAAATCGAAAATTTTAAAAAAAAAAAATTTGGCTTGGGCTTGGGACTCAGTTTGAGGAGAGGAGATGAGAAGAAAGACATAAGGGAGGAAAGAGATAAAAAATGATTAGAGAGGGAAGGAGACAGGGACCTCCACTACCCCCATCAAAAAGGTCATTTTGCTTTTCTTCTTTATTTTAAAATAAAAACATTTTTAGAATTACTAATAAGAATATAACCAGTAAAAATCATTAAATTTTTAGGTTTTGTTGGTTTTCACAAGAGCAAATAAAAATTGTTTTTCATTTAATTTCATGAAGGAAACTATAAAAGAAATATAATTGAAATTTATTAAAATTTTATATGTTGTAAAATTATTTAGTCTTATAAATAAAGAAAAGTAAGTAAAATGGGTAGGATGAAATATAAAAATAATTTATTAAATTTAAACTCTTTAAATAATTTTTTTCTTTTTCTATTTTCATAAAATTTCCAAACCAAAATGGAATTACGGATGATCAAAAAGTAATAATTTTCGAAATGAAGCTAAAAAAATAAATGATTTGTAACAAAATATAAAATGGGAGCAACTGCTAGGAAGTGAGAAAACCACACCCTTCCCCCCCACGTACACCCACGGTTTCGGAGCAGCAACCAGGAAGGAGTGTTCTCAGATGGGACCCACAGATATACTGGGAATTCCATATATATATATATATACATACATGACATGACACGACATGGCATGACATGGATATGTGGTGGAAGTGGCACTGGCGCTGCCCATTCACTCCGCAACCGCCTTCTCTCACTATAAATAATCCACCATCTCCTGAGTTATTCTTCTCAGACTCGTAACTCGTAGCTCAATCCGAGAAAGCGATTCAACTCACAATGGGAGAGGTGAGTTCTCTCTCTCTCTCTCTCTCAACTCGCTTCACCCTATTTTCTTCACTCTTCTTCACTCCGCTTATCCTTTTGGTTGTTGTTGTTGTTGTTTTTGTTGTTGCAGAAGAAGCAGAACAAGAATGAGGGCGAGAAGAAGAAGAAGGACGGCAAAGGAGGAGACAAGAAGGAAGACGGCGGCCTCATCACTGTTGTCTTGAAGGTGGACTTGCACTGCGAGGGTTGCGGTTCCAAAGTCGTCAAATATGTGAAGGGTCTGGAAGGTATGCTTGCTGCCTACTCCTTCTGTCGAAGATTTCATTGTTTTGCTTTGAGGTTAAACAGACGTGCCCTGTTCGGCTTCTGGTTTCACCTCGATTTTCGGTTTTTCTTCTTTTGGAAAATTTTAGAGTCCAGATTCGATCTTCTTTTTTTTTTTTGCTTTTCCGCTCTCATTTTCATCGTTCTTTTACATCATTTTTTTTTTTTAATTTCTTGTTAAATTTAGGTGGTAAAAGATTAATCGATTCTTCATGATTTGTTCTATTGTTTTGCTTTTCATTTTCACTTTTATCAATTTTCTACGCAATAGAATCCAGAATCTTTCTTGTTTGCCTTTTAATTTTGACGATATCTTATCTAATTTTGTGTCTCTCTCAGATCCGGTTTCGCTTTCTATTTTGAATTTGGCGTGCTTTTTATCTTTCTCTTTCCTTTTCTTTTTCCTCCGAAATTGTCTTATAGAAAATAGAAAATAGGAAAAGGTAGAAAATATTTTCGATTGAATTATTCGAAATTGCCAATGGACGGCTCTGAAATTGTCTGTTCATGAAGGTGTGGAGAACGCGAAAGCAGACAGCGACACTAACAAGGTGACAGTGGTCGGAAAAGTGGATCCGTCCATGCTCCGGGAGAAGCTTGAGCAGAAAATGAAAAAGAAGGTGGAACTGGTGTCTCCGGCGCCGCCGAAGAAGGACAAGAAGAACGACGACGGAGGAGGAGACAAAAAAGCTGAGAAAAAACAAGAGAAAAAGCCAGATGACAAAAAACCTAAAGAGGTACTGGCCATTGCCAGCGTGTCCACGCCTCATTTCCTACTTTTTCGTTCAAAATTCTAAACTGCGCGTTTAGCGCATGTTAGTTCGGAACGCATAAAACCAACACTTCATTCAAAATTGACTGAAGAATCCGTTCCTTCAAGCAATTGACTGATTTTAGCAACCGCATTTTTTAAATGTTTTAATTATTAAATTCTAGAGAGGTATCTGAGTTAGCAGTTCCCTTTTATTTAAAATTTAAATATACTACTTTCAGACTCCGGTGATGACGGCGGTTCTGAAGATGGATTTGCATTGCGCGGGATGCATCGAGAAGATTCAGCGAACGGTTTCCAAGACCAAGGGTGAGATTAGCACTTCTCTTCCACTATCCGATACAGATTGCTCTTCTTATCATTTAATTTGACGGAAGGTTAACGGCGTTTACAGGTGTTGAATCCAAGTCTATAGACAAGCAAAAGAACCTCGTAACGGTGACGGGGACCATGGACGTCAAGGCTCTAGCGGAGTCCCTCAAAGACAAACTGAAGAGGCCCGTTGAAATAGTTCCACCAAAGAAAGACGACGGTGGCGGTGGCGGTGGCGGCGGCGGCGGCGAGAAGAAAGGCAAAGATGGGGATAAGAAGAAGGCTGATGGTGGAGGGAAGATAGAAGAGGGTGTGAAGGCAGAGAACTATTCCTTACATGAGTCGATGATGCCCGGATACGGTTTCGCTGTCGACCTGACCGGGACCTGGCTCAAATCTATTCTCATCCTCATCCTGCTGCTCAGATGTACGCACCTGGATACGGATTCGGATACGGGCCTGGATACGTACCCGGGTATGGATACGGGTATACGGGGCAGCCGGTGCCCGCGCCACAGATGTTCAGCGACGAAAACCCTAATGCTTGCTCAGTTATGTGAGAGAGAGAAAGTGGGTGGGGAAGTTGATGCCGACATGCCTAAGAATGCAGGGAATAACAATAAGAGCGAAATATAGAAGATAAGAAGAATGAATGTACAAAGATATTAGAAAACAGAGAGAGAGAGAGAGAGAGAGAGAGAGAGAGAGAGAGAGAGAGAGAGAAAGAGTTGGTGGACCAGCCGGAAAGGCTAAGCCGTTCCGGAGTCGAATTACATTGGAATGGTTGGTTGGTGGGTCTTTTTGGGTCTTCCAATTTCTAGCTGGCTTGAAGTTTGACTCTCAGAATTTTGATTTGTTTTAAATTGCTATTGCTTTGATTACAGTAATATGAATGTGGAATTTGGTAGTATTTTCTGTGATAAAATAATTGGTACTATGGTTGTGCACTTGCTTTAGTAGGGAACAATTTTTACTAAAACCTACGTAAAGGAAGCTGAAGGAGGTTAGTAACCCCCCTGTAGGGTAGGACATGGAACCAGAACCAGTTGGAGGTGTGCGTATAAGTAGTGGGTGGGTAGTAGGAATAATGCAGAGTGTGTCACATTCTACATTCTACAATGGTGCTGCTGCACCTTGAATAATATTAGATGGGAGATTGTAAACAGAGAAAAAGGAGAGAATAATAATAATGCACGAGAGAGAGAGAGAGAGTAGAGAGAGAGAGAGAGCATAGATTTTAATCATTTCAATTTCTTGTCCCCTTCCCAACAACCCTGATTAAATATTAAAGGCCTTTTCTTTTCTTTCTCTCGTCTCCCTACCTAGATATTTTGTTCTTTGTAATGTTCTCTTTTGAAATATTGTTTTTCCCTTCTAATTTATGATCCCTAACGATAAATAAATGTTCCAAACCAGCTAATCATACATATGTATATAGTTAAAATATAGAGATGGTTGGTTGATGGTTGTAATATTTTTAATAAATACAAATGTACGAGGAGGTGGGACCATATTTGAGGAGTTAAAAGAGGACAGAGGGAGGGTGGAGCAGCTTCATTAGCCATTGCCTTTGCCTCCCTCAGCACTTAGCACTTAGCAGCGTATGTCGTGTGGCCACTATTTTTAGAGTGTATAGCTTTCTAGGGGTGGTGTCTTATTTACAGCTTTCTGCTCGTCGTTTTCTACGTCACCACATATGCTCATTTCCCCCAAAATGCCCTTCTACATCCCCACGTAATTACGCTGGACCCCATAACACTGTACGGCTCTCACACCCGTCTTAGTTATACTTATTCCCCATTGCTTCTTTATACGTTCAGGTCCAGGTCCAGGTCCATGCCCAGGCCTCATTTAAGATCATCCACATTAGCTGCCAGAACCTTCCAGAAGTGACAATCTTAACCCCTTTCCCTCTCTCCTTTTATCTTATGGTGTCACCTTGTTTTAATATTTATTTATTTATTCGTTTCAATCAATCAACTATATTATATAATAATTTTTGCTAAATCATTATCCTAAGAATATGTTCCTCTTGGCCCTTTGTCAATGAATTCTTGGTGCCCATAAACAAAGAAAATTTACAAATAAAATTTTAAACTATATAGTAAGTAATATTGGTCTTGAATAGTCTCAAACCTCCACAGAGTCACTGTTAAAATAAGAAACACCCTGTTTTTGACTTTTCTTCAAAATTATTGCATTATCAACATTGGAATTAAAAGCAACTATGGTGGGTTGATTAAATACATAGGTTAAGCTTATCTGCAAGATACCTTCATGATTATACAGTATGAACAATAGGAGGGTGACAAGACCCAATTCCAAAGTCCAAAAGAAGAGACATAAAGTGATAGGGAATGACAAGAGGGCATTGTAGTCATTTTACATCATAAATACGTGAAAGACCCCATTTCATTAAGACATTACATGTCATCACACACATTACCATGCATGATATAACATCCATACCCATGAATACACATGCCCTCTTTTTCTTTGTGTGAGAGCTACAAGACTAGGAAGCTTCCTATAGGAGGGAAAAGGGAAATTCAAAGCTAAAAGGAAAACCAGAAAAAAATCACATGAAAAGTAAAATTCATGGAGAAGGGACTGAAGTGATTTCCCTTCACAGGTGAATGGAAAATAGACATGTGTCGGCGACGAGGACAATGATTATTATTATTATTATTATTATTATTATTATTATGATAAGAACTGAGAAGAAACCACATGAAAGAGAGAGAGAGAGAGAGAGAGAGAGAGAGAGAGGAAATGAGTGTTACGGAATAACATTTGCTTTTACCTGCTACAAACCTCAAGCCAAGTGGTCAACCTCATTCAAATACTTAAGGAGTATAAATTGAGTAGTTTATAGAAGAAAAGGGTGATGTTATGGAGGGAAGTAGATTCCCCACATGGATGTGAATTGAACAAAAGGGTGTTCCTTTCTTTTCTTTCGTTGAGTGTTTGGATGTCATGATTACATGACCTCATTGCCCCCATGTGAGGATGTGGAAATGTCAATACATTTTCCTTTTCTTGTCTCTAACCCAATCCCCTCTGTTTCTCTGTGTTTTCATCAAACCCTTTTAATTTTAACCTTTTTTCTATAACAAAGGTAGAATTCCATCAAACCTTCTTTCTTATCCACTTGAGACTTTCTAGCTTTGGACCCTGGGGTCTCCCACACATATCTTCAACTTCACCTGACTTCAATTATATTCGTTTTGAAAAAATCATTTTTATTTGTTTTTGTGTAAAATACTCTTGAACAATAATTGGAAACAGAATGTGGCTATAGAAAACAATTAAGAATAGTTTCTAAACATTATTAACAATGATAAATCAAAGTCAAATATTACAGAAACAACATAAAGATAGGGATTCAAATTCTTCAAGCAGCTATCCTGGATATGTGTTTGAAATCAACATCAATTAAACCACCTAATTTTTTAAGTACATAATATTTTTCAATTACGAAAATGACTTCAGCGCAATTGTTTCTTCTCTTCCCTTATCTAATGAACTACCAGCTAGTATAGTACCACCATGTATTCATCTCTCTACATGGCAATTTCTCATTTTTCCAAACAACCCTCAGATTTTTTTTTTTTTTTGAAAGGAACAACCCACAATTTCTAACTACCTATAATCCATATATAATATCGTATCCATTTTTAAAATGCAGAAAAAATTGCTTTTCCTTTGAGTTACTTGGGCGACACGTTTGGTAGAGTACTAAATTGTAGTTTTGTGGGGATGATAATTAGAGCTAGAGAATATAAATTATTTATAATGAGTCGTGATACCTAGTTGTAGTGCAGCGACTTGGAAAAGCAGAAGCATGCATGAAAAGAGTCTTCAAAAGCCTTCATTACCAATGGCTTTGCCCTTTAAATAAAAAGCAAGGCAAAGAAAGTCCAAGATCATTTTTTGGTTGATTTGCACCACTACCTCAATAAAAGCAGACATCATCCTTTATATTTTGAAACACCTTTCTCAATTCGAAACAAATCTTTATGGTTGATTCTTTAAATATAATTACCATTACTATTGGTATTTTAAATATTTTTTCAGTGTGAAATATGGAAAAAAAAGAAAGGTGATTTGGATTAAAAGACCTTTTATAATCTCAATTTTGAAATTTTGACCCCCATCCATTTTATCTGATTTTTGATGGTAAAAATATATTTATTTTCTACAAAAATAACCTCTTCTTGTAATACACAATAGAATGCAAATACATGAGATGGCCTTTGAAATGCTGCTATTTTTCAATTAAAAAATATAAAGAAATGAGTTTATTCACAAATTTAGAATTATTTGATGCCTTTAAATCAAATATTTCTAAACATAATTTTTAAGGGTAAAAATAAATATTTCTCAAGGGTAAAAAGAATCACGGAGTGTGTTGTTAGAGAGGAACGAGGTAGGTAGCAAACAAGTTGAATTTCAAAGGAACTGTAGAGAAAGCGGAGAAAAGAAAGTAGTTGAAATCTATACGAACAAAGAAAAGTGGGGGAAAAAAGGAAAGAGAGAATTATGGGGGCCTACTTTTTATCTTTTTGGCTCCTTTGGTTTCCATACCCTGGTATCACTCAACAATCCTAAATTGGTGGTACCAAAAAAACGCAAAAGATAAAGATACATCAAAGATTAAATGGAAGGATCTAAAATTACAGTAATAAAGACGACATTCCCATTAAAACTTGGAATTTGGAGATGGAAAAATCAATATGGATTTGATGCATCTGAGGCACTGAGTAGGCCCAGCAGCAGCGTGGGAGGGAACCGGGAATCTTCACGATTGAGTTATATGACCTGAAACCCAAGTCTTCCTTGGCAGGGAGCAGTACAATGAAACGCGCAATGAGGCAGAGGCAGAGGAGACCACCGACATGGTCATGAATGTTGGTTGAATGCGTGTGTACCTGTAGGCTGAAGCTGCTGTAGACCATCTGGTCAGGAAGGGAGGCAGGAGGCCAGAGAGGGGTCCTTTTCTTCATCAAACATTATTATGGCCATTCTAATACTCCAGTAGTCCATTTCCTCCTTTCATCAACTGCAACAAACAAACAAACAAACAAAACAAACAAACTGTCTTTATAGATATATATGATTGTAGTGCGGACAATGGGGAAAGGAAAAAGTGAATAATTTATGGATAACTTGGTCTAGGAGGGTGGTTGTTGTCATCATCAAGGATGAGTTTATTCCATTGTTCTTAAGGGCATTGACAACAGCCCAGATCTTGCATGATTCTGAACCCTTTCTTCTTAATCTCTTTGTTTAAAATGGTAATGGATTCCTCTTCTCCCTGTCCTCTTCCAGGCCTCCCACCTTTCAGTCGCATAGCCAATAATACCTCTCCACTGAACTCCTGCGGCCTTGGCATTGCAAGACCGGCCACACGAAAGACCCCTTTTAATTGCGTGGTTCTACTGTCGATACAGCGGTAACAATCCGCCCATTGTTCCTATCTACCACATTTGCTGTTATGTATTTTAATGATATGAATAGCCTCAGCACATACCTCTTCAAAACTGTCATCCCCTGAGAGCAGCAAAGGTTTTATCCCAAAGACAAATGTTGATGACCTGAAAGTTTGGGGTTTTTTTAGTAAGGTGTAATGGCAATAAATAAATAAAATAAAACAAAAATTCTCACAAAAATAAAATTTAATATACACCCCTCTTCCTTGATTAGCTAAGCTAAAGCTAAGATGACCTAATGGGATGGTCTAGTGACACTCAATATCGATGTTTTATAGTGCTAAATTAGTAAGAATTACTTGCAACATTACAAAATTTTTCAAAGCATCCACATTTTGTTATAAGAACGCACGTTTGATGTGTGCAAGATGGATCATTGGAGCTAAGCCTGGAGGTTATGATAACCAGTGAATGGGTGATATCAGTCTGGAGCCTAACAACAAAATCAGCACAAGAGACAAAGATTCAAGTTTAACTCATAGTTGGTGTGATTGATCAGCCGTCTGATCAAATCCTCTTTCCGGTCAGTACATTCCAGATAGGTCCTAATCAGCACCATGGCTCTTCTCACCCCTATGTTCTCCTGTGAGACTGCAGATATACAAATTTACCAAGAGTATTCACATTTGCTCACGGTCTCACAGGGAAAAGTCCTACTTTAACAATTTTAATTGATTCTGCTTGATGAAGAGACCTCTCTATCAAGCTGTTTTGCCCATATCAAGTATGGAGAGACACATTGCATACTGTTGAGAATCAAATAATATTCCCTAGATATTCTTTGGTTTATCTCCTACCTTTTTTTACATTATCCTCCTTCCCTTTACACTTTATTTGTTTCCTTTCTTTGCTCCATTATTTTAGATTATATATAAGAGTTTCTATACTGATAACTCACTCATTTAATGTTAAGAAAAGCATTATTTTCTTTCTCTCATTTCATAAAGATCGTAGAGCTATGGAAGGTTCGATTAAGGTTTCGCTGCATTTCTCTTTCTGCAACCCATCTAGTGGTCAGTGGTCTCCTCTCCGCCCATCCTGCAAATTGCCACAGAAGCTCCAGAACCCTTTGTCTCTATCAGAACCACCTACCTGCTGGAAAATTTTTCCAGCAAACTTTTTCGACGATCGCCTAACTCAAATGATGATTACCACCATCAAAATGCACATCCGATCACAGCAGAAACCCAGCATCAACTAGTCGACGACACCTCCATCGGTCAAGCTCTCTAGCGTTCCTCCACGTACAGCATGTGGGCGCTGCGGCCACTCTCTCTCCGACGACCTGCCTCCACCCACACTCACCGACCGCCACGAGCACTTCTAGACCCTTGGTCCTTCCATCTGAAACTTGCAAATGTGTGTTTTGCCCATTTTTTGTCTCCAACGGACTTTGAAACCCTAGTTTTCTACCTACAACTCCTCCTCTTATTTTGCCGAGGATCTACGACATCTTCAGGCTCTCGAGAGTTGTCCAGTGCTCTCTGAAAGGTGTGTTCCTTCCCACAGATCTCTAAAACTATGATTTCTGATTTTCTAGCAAAAGTGTTCACCAAATCTCTCAAAGGTCCTAATTACACATTCAGAATGTGCTCGACGCATTTAACCTATATGTGCTCCACTGGGGCAGAGCTAAGCTGAGAATCAAAGAATATTCCTTAGATATTCGGCTTATTCTCACTCCTTTCTACATTATCCTCCTTCCTTCCTTTTACACTTTATTTGTTTCCTTCTTTATTCCATTATTTTTGTATATATATAGTGTTCTATACTATATTTCACTCATTCAATAAATAAAGTATCTCTTTTCTTTTCATTTCACATAGTAACAAAGCTACAGAGGTTTCAAGCTAAGGTTTCACCGTGTTTTATCATCCAGCAACCCATCTAGTGGTCGTGTCTCCCTCTGGCCACCCCACCTTTGTCACGAGAAGCTCCAAAATCCTCTGCCTCTGTCAAAACCACCTACCTGCCGAAAAATTTTTCCGACAAACTTTTTCGGCGGCCAACGACGCCACCATCAAGCGCGCGAGACCCGCCTTCGACCCGATCTACCAACCAAAGAAAATCCAACATCAAACTACCGACGACACACCTCCACACACGCCGCCTGCTTCCTCTCCCGCGTTGTTCTCCTGGGCCGCCCACGATAGGGCCCGCGGCCACTTCTTTCCAACGACGCGCCTCCACCTACAAACTCACCAACCGCCAACGAGCACTTCTAAACCCCTCGGGTCCTTTCCATCCGAACCCTGCTGCATGTGTTTTCTGGGCCATTTTATCTCCGACAGAATTTTGAAACCCTAGTTTTCTACCTACAACTCCTTCTCCTCTGATTTTTCCAAGGATCTACGACATCTTCAGGCTCTCGAGAGTTGTCCAGTGCTCTCTGAAAGGTGTGTTCCTTCCCATGAATCTCTAAAACTGTGATTTCTGATTTTTCTAGCATACGTGTTCACCAAATCTCTTAGAGGTCCAGAATTAAGTACATTTGTAATAAGCTTGGTGCATTTGACCTATATGCTCCACCTTGAGGGGGAGTGTTGAGAATCAAATAATATTCCTAGATATTTTGCTTATCTCCTACATTTGTGCATTATCCTCCTTCCTTTACACTTTATTTTGTTTCCTTCTTTGTTCCATTATTTTGTATATGTATAGGTGTCTCTATACTATGCACATCACTCATTTAATAAAGAAAAGCATTCTTCTCTTCTCTCATTTCACACATACCTAGAGCACAATTACTGAAGCCAGCTTCAGCAACCAACTCATTAAAGACTCACATTGGATATAAAACAATTCCTCACAATGCTGTAACATTGTAGAAACTGATTCCAAAGAACTTTTCTATCAATAACTTTTCTTACAAGCCATTCATTAAAATGAAAATAACAATGGAATTACAAGGGAGACATCCCTCTGCCCAGGCTCTCAGCCAAATATTCCCTTCATTAAAAAAAGGAACCACACCAATTAAATAAGGACAAGGCAAAAAAAGACAATTTCCCAAACAAATTTCAACTAAGTATTTCACCATCCTTGGCTTGGCTTTCATGGAGTAGACCTTCGAATGGCCTCTAGGCCATGTCTTTCCTAACACACACCATCACACAAGCCCTAAATGTCCTTTTGCTAAAAATAAAACATTGAAGGTCACATACAACAATGTCAACCTAATGTACCTAAACCAAGAACATGAGCCAATGGAATAAACAAAACCACGTTGACATACAGTTTTTCTCGTGTGACCTATGATGGCCCAATTTCACCTAAATATGACAACTATACGCCACCAAAGAACATCCATCCACCCAACATAACTATGGGTGTCCACTCAGAAATACATCATGAATTCAATTTAACACAAAAGCATAGGACAAACTATAGTGCCTACCGGAAGGCATCTAGTCTACCTAAATACAGATAACTATAGGCTTCTCAATGTAAAGGCATCTAGTGAACACGAACACAAAAAGCTCCGGCTACGCACTATCCAAAAGCCACAAAGCATTCTTCTTCTTCTTCTTCTTCTTTTGGTTAGGTTTAAAATCACTAATCCAAACGATATCAAGCTGTGACCTGTGAGGCCAAACGACGTTCGACCTGTGAGAGGTCAAAACGACGTTTTCTTCTTCTTCTTCTTCTTGGTTAGGTTTAAAATTGCTAATCCAAACGTCATCATTTTGGACCCAAAGAGGCCAAAACGACTTCTTCTTCTTCTCCTAATTCTTCTTCCTTTTGGTTAGGTTTAAAATCACTAATCCAAACATCGTCGTTTTAGACCCAGAGAGACCAAAACAACGTCTTAGACCCAAAGAGGCCAAAATGATGTCGTTTTGGACCCATAGAGGCCATTCTTCATTTTGGTTAGGTTTAAAATCACTAATCCAAGCATCGTCATTTTGGACCCGGAGAGGCCAAAACGACATCGTTTTGGACCTAGAGAGGCCAAAAAAAAATTAGGGTTGCGAAGCTACAGCCGCCGAGAAGAGGAAAAAGTAGATGAGGAAGAAGAAGGGTCAAAGACATACTTGGAGGCTTGAATGGTAGAGGCACGCTTGAGAGGAGCTTTTGCGCCTCGAGGAGCCGCGCCTCTTTCGCTGCTAGTTGCCACCTTGGTGAAGTCGCGTCGCCCCGGATCAGGCAAGGCCCCAGCCTTGTGCATCACATGTGCGTGTGCGTGCGCCTAAGCATGCCTCAGCCGCGCCTTTAACAACTATGAACACAATTTAAATTTACTTACCTATTACTCATTCATTTATTTCTATAGCGATCACATAATCAATTAACGTTCACAAAAATAAATCACTTGTTGATAATAGAATCTCTTTGGTGTAGCAGCAGGTAGTTTCCATTTGATCATTAACTCGTATGATTGGTCCTGTGAATTTAATAAATATATAAATATATAACTGGATATTGGAAATATGAAATTCAATGCATAAAATCACATTCTCAACACAAATTTTATACAAATAAATGAAATCAATGTCATATATGTTATCTTTAAAAAATATAGACCTCCCCAGTAACAAATAAAACCAAAAGCTTTGAAGAAAATTTTTGAATTTGTTCACACAATAGGTAATGAGGAGATGCCTCAGACCCTAAAGGTAATCTATCCAGAAGCTGACAACCAAATTCAAAAAATCTGTCTTCACGTAACAACAGTGAACAGTCATAGAACAAACAAGCACTCATATTAATTCATATGACTTATTAAGACACTAGAATCCTAACCATGATTCTGGATTTCAATTTGTTTCCAATGCGGGTAGTACAGAGAAATTAGAAAGGGAGTAGTAGGTTACGACTCACTAATTTGAAAAATATAGAAAAAAGAACATCCAATTTTATATATCAGTTTCATCTTCATCCAATAAAATATATTTTAAGATAGATCCACTTTTTCATAAGTTAGATAATCAAGAGAGATCATGAGAAGGATTGTAATTAGATACAATTTGTTTTCAAAAGGATTGTAATTAGATATGATTTGTTTTTGGAAGAGAAAAAATAGAGTTTCTAATATTTGAGAGCTCCAAGGTTCTAATATTTTTTCTATTCTTTATAAGGATATTAATTTTTCCCCTTCCAGTGATTTATGTTTCAAGTCGAGCAAACCATTATGAAATATAAAGGCCCTTTTATTTTCCTATTGAAAAAAAAAAGAAGGATCAAACCAGAGATCGGATTGATACTTGGAGAATCTTGAGGATTTCCAGTAATTGAGAATGAAGTTAAGATAGCTGCATGTTGTATGAAATTGAAATGTTCAATGGAAAGAATGGTTTTGGTCTGTGGAAACTGAAATTTGTGACATTGTTGGGAAATTTTGATCAAGGAACTACTTCAGGATGAGGGAAAGCGCCTAACCTCATTCTGATAGAGAAAGCAGAGATACTCAAAAGGCAAAGATCACACTATTTGAGTCTTATCGATCAAAGTGCTTAAAGTAAATGGTTTCAAAGAATCTTGAGCTACAGCAATTTTTCAGATACAGGATCAATTGTTCATGGTTAAATCTTTACTCAGAATTTACTAGAAGCAAAAAATAAAATAAAATAAAATAAAATAAATAAAGAAGAAGAAGTTGGGTTTAGAAGGATGAAAGGAAATCAATTTCTGAAAGCATCATTGAATTCACAAAATTGATACTTGATCTTGAGAATCTTGAAGTAAAAACCAAAAATGAAGATCAAGTTGTCACTCTATTGAATCCTTTGCCAAAATTTTTTTATCAACTCAAAGAAGCTCTCCAGTACATACAGGACAAACTCTATATTTAGGGGTTCATTTGCCAAAATACACAAACTCCAAATATTTCATTAGTTCCTTAACATACTCACAGTGATTAATGAGGGTGAGTACCTTACCATCAATTGAATTACGAATTTGTAAGAAGAGACAGGCATCATCCTCCAGTCGTTGTTCTTTCGAAACATCTGTAGGAGGGTCCTTATCAAGATGACTGGCCAAACGAATACTCCTCGGATAGAGATGGATTGCTTTACTCCAATTCGAGTAATTGGGACCAGTCAGTTTGTCCTCCGTGATTTTAGACATCATCGGGACCACTTCAGGCATTGAAACAGGCTTTTTATCTATTGAAGTACTCATTAGAAAGCCAAGGAAATAAGTTAGTGACAAAGTATACCTCCAGAGATCAAGGGCACAGAAACTTCCCAAAAACCCTAGGTCTGCAACCCAAATCCACGAAGAAACCCCTACAAAAGTTGCTACCAGACCCAGAAAACTTTGAAAAACCCTTTTCCAGTGATCAAACAAGGAAGACAGGTGGCTGAGGAGGCTTGTCGGCGGCCGACGACCCTAGTGGAGGAGGCACATCCGTTGGGATATCAGATGCCTTTTCCCTTTATTGTCTTACTCGTATCCGCAGTCCTATATATATAAGTCCACATGTAATGTGTAGATAAGATTTATTATTCTCGTGGAAATAATAAAATTAGGAATTCTCTATTTTTCTTCACATGGTATCGTAGAAAGCAAGAGAAAAACCTAATTTTTCAGCGATCGTGTTTATCTGATCTCCTTCTCCGTCGCCGTGATCTCCTTCTCATCACAAGTACTGGCCACACATCGTCGCCGGCGAACTTTTTCTGGGAAGCTCTTTCTCCATTAAACCACAAATTTCGAGGCGCACGAGGCCGATCTACCCGCCGATGGCAACCCCGCTGGCAACCAGAAGCACACGCGCTGTCACGCGAGGCCTTCTCCCAAGCAAATGCCGCCCACGCCGGGCGCGTGAGTGCGCCGCGGTAGGGCGCGTGCCTTCTTCTCCCGCGACGGACTTCCACACATAGGTCGTCGGCCAGCTGCCTGCCTTCTATCTCCTCCGGCCGGCCCAACCCGAGCCTCCTTATCCACCTTTTGGCCCTTTTTGCCTCCGCCGTGATCTTCGTCATCTTTCGGGCCTAACAAAGAAGGAGCTGCCAGATTCGTACCACCACCAACAGCAACAACAAATAACAATCTCCTTCCCAATCAGGTAGTGGCCACTACAGCAAAATTATTTACAAAGAGGTAAAAATTTTATGCAAGAGCAAAATTTTATAAAAGATCCTCCTTGCCGTGATTCGCTTCTTTCGTTAGGGATCTCTTCGATCCAAACGTGGTTCAATCTCCGCCATGGATATGGTAAACTAAAAATTTCTATTTTTACTCATATCTCGGATTCCACTATCAAGATTTAAAATTGATTGTAGTGAGAATTATCTCTCCCGGTCGCCTTCGTGGAACTCGTCTACGGGACAGGTTATGAGGATCACTTATTACACCTGAGGATGATATACCCGGTGTTGAAGGTGCACTAGAAGAAAATAGATGCACAACTATGTAGCGTGTTATGGCGCCGCTGATCCAAAATTTTGCTTCATCTTCGCTTACAAGACATGTTCTAGTTTTTGGAATCGTGCCAAAGCTTCATACACGAATGATAGTCCAGTCGGCTCTTTAAGGTGGCTTCGCTATCATAATATCCGCCAACAAGACATGGATCTATCTAATTATATCGCCGCATTGTTCTCTTAAGGAGGAGTCTCTCGACATTGATGCCTACTAGTGACGTCAAATTAACAAACGCAGTTGACAAGTTCTTTATGGTCCTACCTCATCGCCTCCGTCCTGATTCCTGGTACCCCCTCCGAGATCGATTCCTCGCGCCCATCTATCCTCATCCTCGATGATGTCATTTCGCCTCCTCCGGTGATCTCCCTCCACACTTTGCCATCCGACAAATTCCCCTTAGATTCTTCCGTTAGTTTCCTCATACTAACCTTCGGGGAGGACTCAGTGGGTGGCTCTGAGGGCTCTGAGGACAACGCCCTCATTGCCCTTGTATTGCAATTAAGCTCTGCCACACCTGCATCATGTTATCGCCTGCATGGACGTCCCCGCACGCACACGTGGCCCACTTCGATTCTAATTCCTGGCCGCCTGCACTGGAAAGCTCCTCGCATCCGTGGTGTTTCCTAATCGACAAGGATATTTATGCCCATTCCGCCATCATGTACCAAGCTCGCTCGTCGCTCTCGCCCACCTGGCACGGCCCTCTCGCCTCGCCTTTACTTCCTACACATCTTCTCTGGACCGGATTCTAGACTCCGTGCTCCCGACTCACATTTCGGTAATAAAGATCTTTTCTTCTCTCTTACTACTTACCCCTTAGTTTACCCATCGCTACCTTAGCTAATGGTTCTCAAACTGTGGCTAAAGGTATTGGCTCCCTTCCCTACCTCTCACTTCTGTCCTTTATAATTCCCTGAAAGTGTCCTTTAATCTTATTTCTATCAAGAAATCACTCGTACTCTTAATCTGCTCCATTATTTTTTCATAAATTTGTGACTAAGTAGGACCTGAGTACTGGGAAGACACTGCACTGGACGTGAGTCACGGTGGCCTCTATCACCTCACCTCGCAATCATCTCCTAGCTTTTATGCTTCCACTCGATGCTCTACTCCTCATCCACGTCTCACACTTAGTCTTTCTAAGTTCCGTGAAGATGGTCCCTCGTTTTTCCACTTTGGTCGTCACTTCACAGGTGAGTCCCGTCACTGGGGAAACATACTCGTGTCTCGTTCCCCAGCGCTGTGGCTAATCGGGCAACATCTCCTTAATTCTTCGCTCCACACTCGATGCTCGGGTCCTCATTTGATCGCGCCACTTTAAAGTTTCAAGATTTTGTTACTTTCATATTGGATGACTATTCTCGATGTACTTGGTTATTTTAATAAAACTCGAAATGAGTTATTTTCTATTTTCCAGAAATTTTATACGAAATTCTACCTAGCTCAATATTTCTATTCGTGTGTTACGTGAGTGATACGCCCCGGAGAATATTTTTCTCAGCACCTTTATTTCATTTATGTCCCAAATACGGATCCTTCATCGCCTTCTCAGGCTCATACTCCTCAACAAATCTGCAAATTCGAACGTAAGAATCGCCATCATCTTATCGAGACAAACGCACTCTCCTTCCACTATCATGTTCCTGCTGGGACGCGTCCCAAATTTTGTTATTTGATTAATCGTATGCCCTCATTTGTATTACATGCCTCCGCATTCCTCATTCACTTCTTTCCCCGACTTCAACCTCTTTATTTCCTTCCTCCCGTGTTTTTCGTCAGACTTCGCTTGTTCATATTCCTCACTCTAGACAAGACAAGCTTTCTTGTGCCCAAGGCCACAAATGCATCTTCCTAGGTTACTCCCAATTCATGGGTTATCGTTAATGCACTCCTCGACTAACGGATACTTTCTTCCGTCGATCACCTTCTTCGAGGACTCCCTTCTTCTTCTCCTCCTCCTCCGAAGTCTCTTCCCATCAAGTCTCCACCCCTTCCTATCATCTCCTCGCCTAGATTTGATGATCTATCTTCTCGTCCCCTTCAGGTCTATCATCGACGTCCCCGTGCCATTGTTCCTTTCCCTTCTGCTGAGGCCCCTGTTGACTCACTTCCTCTCCCTTCAGCTTCTCCTACCCCTGCCTACTCACACGATGACTTGCCCATCGCTTCTTCGAAAAAGGTAATCGCCTACTAGCAATCCTCATCCCATTTACAATTTTCGGCTTACCACGACATCTTCCACCTACTCGCATTTGTTTCTACTATTTTCTCCGTTTCTCTTCCTAAGAACACCAATGAGGCACTTTCCCATCTGGGCTGGCGATAGGCAATGGTAGATGAAATGGATTTTCCGCACTCCACCTAAGACTCGTGATCTTCATGTTTTGCTAGTTGGCAAGCTCTTGGTCACGCTTGCCCGCTACGTTAAGGTTGGTCCCGATGGTCGTTGATCGCCTCTTTAAGGCCCGCTTTGGTCGCTAGCGATATACTGTGGTTTATGGTTCTCGATTATGGTGACACCTTCTCCCCGTTGCCAAGATCGCTTCGTCCGTCTCGCTTTCTCCATGGCCGCATGCGGTTCCCGGCCGCTTCGCTGGATATTAAAAATGCCTTCCTTCGCTTAAGTGATCTCGCCGGTAGCGTTTATGGCGGAGCAACCACCTGGTTTTGTTGCTCAGGGGGAGTCTGGTTTAGTGTGCAGGTTACGCCGCTCTCTATATGGCTTGAAGCAATCTCCTCGAGCATGGTTTGGCCGTTTTAGTTCTGTTGTTCAAGAATTTGGCATGCTTCGCAGCATGCCAGTACCATTCGCTTTTCTATCAATAACTCTTCTAAGAAATAGATGATTCATTGCTTGGCGCGGGATGACATCGCCATTACGCAAAGGATCGACGGGTATTCAAAACTAAAGCAACATCTTTCACCCACTTTCAAACTAAAGACTCTGGGGAAACTCAAGTACTTTCGAATCGAGATAGCTCAATCCAGCTTCGTAGTCCTCTCCCAACTAAGTACGCTTTAGACATCTTGAAGAAACCTGGATTGTTAGACCAAACCTGCTGACACCCTAAGGATCCAATAAAGTCAAACTTCAGACCAGACAGGGAGTCTTTCTGAGATCCCGGAGATATCGGGACGATCGGTAGGTAAACCGAATTATCTCACCATTACTCTCTCGTACATTTCCTTCCTAAGTGCTGCTAGTCAATTCCATAGCCACTATGTGAGAGCCATCACGCTGTCAGAATCCGCATTCTCTCATATATTAAAAGTACACCAGTCAAGGTGTGTTATACGGTAATAGAGGTCACACCTGTGTTATTGGTTACACAGATGCGATTGGTCGGCTCACCACGTATAGACGCTCCACTTCCGGTAATCGTGGTTTTCACTGGGTAGTAACCTAATATCCCTAAGAAAGCAGTTAAAACAACACGTAGCGGCTTCAGATCTAAATAAGCCGAGTATCGAGCTATGGCTCTGGTAACATGTGAACTCATACGGGTCGGGTATTACACCTTCCAGAGTCGGCATTTGAGGAGCTGATTTACCAGACGGGGCTCATCCGTGATAACCAAGCCGCCAGAGATAGTCATGGGTCCAATCCAGCTTCTCCAGCCAAATGACCAAACATCAAGCTAATCGCCACTTCATTAGAGAGAAGACGTGATCGATGTATAGCTACTAGTTTTGTCAATTCAAATGATCAACCAGCGTACATTTTTACCAAATCTCTCGTATACCCTGTAATCAACAGCACATTTTGCGAATGCCTCGCGCATACTTATATACGCCCAAATTTCGAGGGGGAGGTTAGATATTGTACTCTTTCCTTTATTGTCTTACTCGTATTGTGAGTCCTATATATATAAGTCCAATATGTAATAGAGATAAGATTTATTATTCGTGGAACAATAAAATTAGGGAATTTCTATTTTTCTCTTCACAACATCAATGTTGGCTGCCCCATGCCTGCCACAAGTGGGAACAGCAAATTTCTAATGACCCACGTGTGAGCCGGGCCATGGTCCAAATGACCGACTTGCGGCCCCCGCTGCCGATTCCTTCCTGGGTGGGCGATGTCACCCCACTCCCTCTCTAGCTGGGTGTTTCAAAAGAATAAACCAAACTCCCACACACCCCTCAAACTCTCTCTTCTCCTTCCCGAACTTCTTCTTCCCAATTTTGCTCATGTCTCGAGCCCTAGGCTCGATACCATGTAGAAAGCAATGAAGGAAGAATCGAGGAGAGAATTTTTATATTTTTCTTATCGATCCATTATGAATATATATATAAAGCCAATCTAAACTTTCCTAATAGATTACAACTCTATATGACAAGTTTCCTAATAGGTTACAACTCTATATGTAAAGCAGATATATGCTATAACATAAGTTATGTTGTCCAGAGCTTGGAAAGACAATTACCAATAAAGATGTTATTTATCATGAAGAAAATATGGTAGGCCTACCTGGAAGCTCCACTGACCAAAGCAATTCCTATGATGAAAGGCAATTTGCAGAGATTTAGGTGGAGCAAACTGAATGAGAAACTGAAAATGTAGCTGAAAATACTCAAGATCCATGGAAAACTAATGAAGTTGATGAAGAATAACAACACCACATACCTAAAGCTAAAGGACTATCAGTTGACTAGAGACAGAACTGGAAGGGAAATGAAAACTCCACAACATTACACGCATACTGATACACAAACACTTATATGTATTTGGTAGGTTACACATGTGCAGATATCGAGTTATTATACACAGCAAATAGCTGATCAAAATTGATCAAGATCCTAAGCTTCATCGAGCCGCTTCTCCCTGGCCAGCAAGGATTCTTTGAGGTGCCATGAGGCAATGACTGAAGAAATGGATCCACAGCAGAAATTTGCTACTTCAGGGTTAATCAGAAGCCCAAAAAGGGTGAAAATGGTGGGATGCAAGTGAATATCCAAAAGCAAATTTGGAATTTGTAGTGTAAAATCAGCTTTCTACAAAGCAGAAGAAGGTTTGGGGCTTTAGATAACCGGAAGGGGCGATTGTCACCAGTTGTCAAACACACCCCAACTGATTGCTTCTGGTCATGGTGGTGCACATATGACGGAATTAGAACAGACGAATGTTAGGACTGCTTTATTGCATGGTGACTCCGGAGAGGAGACTCCTGAGGAATAAGCATAGGGTTTATGCATCTCAATAGCTTGGAAATCATATGCCTTTGTTGAAGAAATCAGTGTATGGTCCAAAGCAAGGGCCATGACAGTGGCACAAAAGATTTGATAGATTGATGATAAGCAAGGGGGTTTGTAACAGCTTTGATGGCAGTGCGTATTTTCTCAAATTGGATAAAAAGGACCATGTTTACCTACTGCCATATGTTGATGGTATGCTCTTGATCAGCAAGGAAATTAGGCAAATCAACAAACTCAAGTTACTTTTGCAATCAGAGTTTGACATGAAGGATCTTAATCCAGGGAAGAAAACCCTGGGTATGGGGATAAAAAGGGAAAAGTTCTCAGAGGAATAACTGTTTCTTTTTCAGAGTGATCACACTGAGAAGATTCTGGAAAGGTTTGGAATGATAGATTGTAATGCTGTTCAACATATTGCTTTTTACCGATAAAAAAAATGCTTTTCAAACTCGCATTGCAGCTCACCTTATGCCATCACTTGCAGACTGGCGTCGGAAAGATGAAGGTATAAGTTATTTGGCTGCAGTGCCTTATTCACATGCAATTGGGAGTCCTATGTATGCCATGATCTATACAAGACCTAACATAGCATATTCAGTGAACATAGTCAGCAGAAATGTGAAAACTTGAGGGAAAATTCACTGGCGGTCAGTGGAATAGATACTCAAATTACCTCAAGGGAATTGCTTTGATTGTGTTAGAAAAATGGAAATAATACATGTTCAGGATAAGTAATCAAATGTTATGTTGATCCTAACTTCACAGTTGACTTGGACAAGAAAAGGTCATTCACTTGTTTTGTTTTCACTGCCTCAGGGTAAGCAATTAGGTGGAAAGCCAATCTTCAACCAATTGTTGTTCTCTCAACCACTGAAATAAGGTACATATTGATGCAGAAGAGGCTCTAAAAGACGGCCCTTGGTTGAAAGGCATGTAAAATGATTAGGGTTTGAAAAATGTGTTAAAAAATGAAAGCCAATAATCGCAAAGCCTTCACAAGAATTGATACGTAAAGAGATTCAAAGAGAAATATGAGCTGCCCTTCATTGATTCCCAAGGCAAAAATTGCCCATTTTTGGCGATAGCATTGACAAGTTAAAGGTGTCCAAACAGAAGCTGTCACCTGCCCTCTATTTGCTTCCCAAAAAAAAAAAATCCACTTAGCTCAATCATGTGAATTTTGAGTGACACTTTTCTGTCTACGCCAATGTGAGTTTTATGAAACACCTTTCTATATTCCCGAACCCTCAATTGAGACGATTTTACAATTCAAATTTAAATTTATTTTCTCATGTTTTTCCTACCATTTGTTTACAAGAGAACAATCCCAAATAACAAAGACAGTCAATCTAACAAAAATTTCAGTCTGAGCTGTAATCTTGCAATAATTTCACAGCTACTCAAAACAGAAACAGTTGGTTCAAACTTCCAGAATAGCATTCCTGAGTTATCAAGCAGTTGGAATGAAATCCAAGGCCTATGTTTGTTTGCTAAAAAAAATGAAGTAAAAACCGCATTTTGATTCCTAAAAACCCAAAATAAACAAACAATTAAGTCATATGGTATCCTCAAGATCTGGAAGGTGAAAATTTTATTTCATTTTCTCATTAGTGTCTCACCATCCAAAAGACTGTATGTAACCTAGAAGTCTATGGATTAAATTGGGAATTGAGATTGGAGAAGTATCTTGAACTCAGAGATTGAAATACTTCATTTGGAGAAGATATGATTGAACACTTTTGTGTGAATAGAAATATGAGCTTCTGGTGCTGCAAGCAGACTAATTTCTAATATGGGTTGAGGCTGGCCAGACCCCAACTAGGCATTGGGAATCCATAATAGTGCAGAAGGTAGAAGCAAATAGTAGAAAACCAATAGGGATTCTCAACTTGAATTTTCAATTTGTGAGTTGTATGAGCACTTACCCAAATCATGACTATGGATTTCTCAACTCAAAAACCTGTCCCTTTTATTGTCTCTTCTGTAATTCATATGATATAAACCATACAAAGTTGAAAGCACAATTCAATAACAAACTACCTATGTAGACGATTCCATCAGAGCTACCGCCAAGGTTTTGTAAATACTTTGAAGTTTTTTTAAAGAGAATAAGACAAGGATTTTTGAGACAGAAAGCACAAACACCATTCACTTGAAAATTAATAAAATTAATTGGCAAAAAATTATATACTAAATATAAAAAAATAAGAGGATTTATAGACTTTTTCTCTTCCGTAGGTACCCCTATTAAAATATTTATTTGCCTTCATATGCTAATATGCATTATTTCTCCATAAGACTGGTCATACCGAGCATCTTCAAATTTTTAAGAATATAATTCCAGCATCATCGCCCCCTGCGAAATAGGACTTAGTTGTAGTTTGTTTTCAATAAATGGTTGTAACTTCTTCCACATTTGTGCCACAACCTGTTGCTATTTTTTGTTGTTTCCTGTTGTAAATTCTCACTTGGCTTATAAATAGTCAGAGTTGTGGAGTAAAAGGGCATGCGCAAAATAACCTGCATTTCTTCCCTCTCGACCCTCCGTTTTTCTTCTCTTGGCTAGTCATTAGCTCCTTTATCAAATTACATAACATTTGGTATCAGCCGTTCTATGGACACTCTGCCGTATAATGTCGAGTTTCGTAATGAAGTCGAAATCCTATCAGCCACGGCAGTCCAAATTCTTCGACCAAATCCATGGTACCCTCCAAACTCATTAAAACTCCAAACCATGCGGAGTCTCACAAAACAAAGACTTATTGATAATCCATTCGCCTCACTAAACCTCCTCCCATAACCAGCCTCTTCCCAATACCAACAACTACCCCGACCGAAACCATGCACATTTGAAACTTTCATTCCTAAATTCAACGGAGACGATCCAACAAGCTGGATCTTCAAAGCTGAACAATGCTTTGATTTCAACAATGTGGCTCTTGACCAACAAGTTCAACTTGCTTCCTTTCCCCTTGAAGGTATAGCTCTCCAATGACTTCGATGGCTAACCAAGTTCAAAGGTCCTTTAAATTGGAGCGAGCTAACCAAGGCCTTGTTGCTCCGCTTCGGCCCCACCAACTATGAGGATCCCTAGGAAGCTTTAACCCGCCTCAAACAAACTTCAACAATTGCTACTTATCAAGAAACCTTCGAGATGCTTTCACATCGGGTTGATGGGTTACTCGAAAACTACTTGATTGGATGTTTCATTGCGGGACTCCGTGACGACATACGACTAGATGTCAAACTCAAACAACCATGCACCTTAGCCGACACCATTGGAGCTACCCGCCTAATTGAAGAATGCAACTCTCTACAAAAAGGGAGCAAGCATTGGCCCCCAAGTGGCGCCTTTTACCCCATCGACATATGCTCCAAACAACACACCCAGAGTTCTCTTAATTCCCACCCACACTCCTAAGGTGGGTCAACCTTCTCGCACCCCATCGCTACAATACTATTCCGAAGAATTACCAGTCAAGAGGCACGAGAACGATGCGAAAAAGGGCTGTGCTACTATTGCGACGAGAAGTTTACTCCGAGTCACCGCTGTCAAAAACCCCAATTGTTTATGATCGAGGAATCGCCATTACACGATCCTACCATTACCATGGATCCTCTTGAAGAACCCGATTGATATGTATTATTTCTCCGCTATGACTGCTTACACCCGAGCATCTTCAAATTTTAAGAATAGAACTTGAGTTAATCACCATTTCAAGAATAGGACTCAGTTGTAGTTTGTTTTCAATAAATTGTCATGTAACCCCCTTCCACATTTTGTGCCAACCTGTTACTATATTTTTTTACGGTTTCCTTAATGCTAGCTGAATAAAAAGAGGGTCAGAGAAGGGAAGAAATCTGGAGTTATTTTCTGCATACCTTTTATTCCACAGCTCCTAGGCTATTTATAAGCCAAGTGAGAATTTACAAAGGGAAACAACAAAAATAAGCAACAGGTTGTGGCACAAAATGTGGAAGAAGTTACAACCATTTATTGAAACAAACTACAACTAAGTCCTATTCTTGAGGCTGATGATGCTCAGGTCCTATTCTTAAGGCTGAAGATGCTCAGGTGCTTGACCCAGTCTTATGGAGAAATAATAAATATCATATGCCACGTATTTATTATCAAAAGAATGGAATAAAAAAATACTCAATTTATTGTTTAACTGTAACAATCATAAAAAAAATTCAACTTTAAGATCATAATAGATTCAATCAAAATGGTATTGATACCATACAATATACATATTGTTTACTGATAGTTAATTTTATAAAATTTATAGCTTCGGCCATCCAAAACGAAATCCTAGAGTTCAAAATGAAGTTAAAAGGATTCAAAGACATCATTTACCACTATTTGGTTTCCAGAAAATAGAGCAAAAACATTAAAACAGCATTTTACCCGTACCTAAATGAAATAATTAATTTAAACAACAACGTTAACACAAACAAAACAGTCTGAGCTGTAATAGAATCTGAAAAGTGCCCAGGTAAAGAGTAACTCCTAGAATCAAAACTTCCAGCAATATATATTTCAAATTATAAAGCACTCAGAGTGATGAAAAATAAAAGAAAAACCATATCTCGATTATCCTTCTCTACTTTCTTGCTCGCCAACACTCGAAATAAAACAAAAATTCAAATTAACGAAGCTACGGGAGAAAATATTCAAGATTCAAAACATCATTTTCCCATTATTTTTTCTCGGCATCCAATTTTTTTTATCCAACCTAGAATTCAATTAAATGAAAAAGGAAGAAGACATTGCAAGAGTACCTTAAACTCGAAGTCTCGGAGATCGAAGAAAATCCGGTGCTCAGGGAAGGGATGCTTACTCGCTCGACGGCAACGCAGTTTTTTTGTTCAAATATCAACTGGGCCTACATGGAATCTGTTGGCCATTAACGGGCTGCACATAGGCAGGCCCATATTTTGAACTACAAGACATTTGGGCTGTAGGCCTATTACTGGTCCGATGTTAGTTTTGTCAAGAATTAGATCAAGCGGTTTTATAAGACCGTTAGATAGATCTATGAACTATGTGAAACCTTTTAAGATTTTCAATGCACAGTTTAATGAAGTTTAAGCTTGTTACAGCTTTTTGAAATTTGAAAAAACAATTTGATTTTATAAATTTATATAGTTTATATTATAACTCGATTGAACCAAATCTGGAAACAAGTGAGTATCAATGCAGAAGGTGCAAGAAGCTGTAGACTGCTGGACGCTGCGCTCGTGACCGACGATATACCTCAGAAATCGAGGGCAATTTGTAGAAAATAGAATCTAACTAAGGCATGTATAAAACATTGTTCTTGGGAATTTTATTCCTCAATACAACAAATTTCAGATACCAGCCTTAAAACAGAAGATATTGCCACAGCTAATCCAATGTATGTTGTTACTTAGAGTTTGAAAAATTATGTTTCAAGAATGCATCCTGTCTACCTTAGAAAAACCATTGTTTCTGAAATCTAAACCTTATTGTTGAGCTAATGTTTAAGATTTATAATATCATTAATCAAAATGTAATTATTAATTAAATCCAAACAACAATTATGAATCTTGAATTTAAAATTGTTTGTTTAATCAAGAAACTGTTTTTACTCCATTGTGATTTATGATTCTAATCTGCTTTGATTTTAAATATCCAGTGTCCCGCTGTCTTGTTTAAAAACAAAGATAAAGTCAAGATTTGGTCTTTGTTATGAGTGTTAGTGAAGATTATATCACAACCAGTACTTTTGATTTGTGAAAAAGTAAAAGTTCTGATCACCCAACATTCATACATATTCAGGTTTTTGAATATTCAATGCCGTTGTCCAATTAAAGTCATACAAAAATTTGATTTATTTCAAAAATGCTTCCCTAAAATCCTCACATACATCATGAGTGGTCTGGTTCATGACTTGAGGTAAATATCATCATAACACACTATAGCCTATATGCAAAACAAGATGGTAGATATAAATCACTACAGAGTCATTCATCATCTCAACATATCAACATCATCCACACCCATAGAAAGGATTATTTCTGTCAGCCAATGTGATTAGCATGACTGCTATTGCCTGATGGAATCCCCTTCATGACTCTCAAACTTACAAAGGCCACCTCCCACCTGTTAACTTATGTTTAAGTCTCCATTCTCATCTATGAGGCTCTAAAACATCCCTTCTCTGTGCACTTATCAAAAGTGATTCCATCCAAATCCATCTTCATGACTTATATGTTCCAATTTGAGTTAATTTTATCTTTCTAATAATAGCTCATAACCCCACGTCTTTATCAATATACTTTTCCTCCATTTAATGTTATTCTTTCAAGTACTTTAGAGCCTGTGTCCTTGATCTGAAACATAATTTGATATAACCTGATATGTCACTTATTCTTAAAGAACTCCGGCCGAAAGCTCCTTAACCACCTCGCTTTATCCTGATTCAAGAGTTTATAATTAAGATTCCAACAGCAAAGTGTTAGAGTTTATTTTGATCATTTCCGCCAATACCAACTATCTCCCAAAATAAAAGATGACAATCCATCTGTGGATTTGTCCATCCAATCTAAGACTCACTTAGAATCTCCTGTATCCTTCCAACACAACGGAAACCATCATAGATAAAAACAAGTTCATGCACCCTTTAAGATCTGATTAGTTCATTTTAATGCACTGAGAATGCATCAGATTTGAAAGTTATGCAGATTATTGGCAGCTTCTTGAACACTATCCATATTATTTATGAAAAACATGTAATCAGTTTATAAAAACATCAAATATTACATCTTAATAACAATACTCACTTGAACTACAAACCACCTCATTTTCATTAATGGTATAAGATTTATATAAAATTACAAGCTCGTAATCAATGTCTTCCAAACTCTCTAAAGGATTTTTCTCTGTCCAGATTGTTCGCACATTATTATACTATTCATCTGGTCTTTATTTTCATAATCAAATACTCCTTAGTTTCAACCCATATCTCTTTCTGCTGCCAAACCCCAAGTTAGGTAATCCCTCCTTATACTGAAAACACACTCCGCTGAGCCAAAACTCAATGATATCATTCATGATACAATGCAATATTTAGTACTTTTTTTGCTACTTACTTGTATACATATTTTATCCACTGGCTAGTTAAAAAACCGCTTTCAAATGTTTTGTTTACTCTGTACTTCTATGTCACGCTTTAGGTGTTTGTTTTAAACCATATAAAGATTTGTTCAATTTGAAAACTTTATTTTCTTGTCTAGGTGTAATACAACCTTCAGGTTGTAACATGTAAATTTATTCCTTTAAATCTCCATTTAAAAATGTTGTTTTAACATCTATTTGATGGATAAAAAGTTTATGAATAGAAGCCAAAGCAATCAAAATACAAATTGAAGAAATCCTAGTAACATGAGCAAACATATCAAAATAGTCAACATTTTGTTTTTGTGAAAAACTTTTGGCTACTAACTTAGCTTTGTATTTTTCAATGTAACTCATGACAGAAATATTTTCTTTTCAAAATTCACTTGTAACCAATAGGTTTTGTTCCCTGCCAAGTTAACTCCACTAACCTCACGTTTGATCCTTTAAAATAGAATCAAATTCAATTTTAATGGCTTATTCCAAAGTAATGTGTCAGGGGAATAAATCGCTTCAAAATAAAATGACGATTCATTTTCAATCAAATAAGTATAAAATTATTTCCAAAAGAAACCTCTTTTCTTTGTCTCTTACTCCTTCTCAACTCATTACGAGAGCTTTCCATATCATCTACAGTAGTGGACACATGCTCATTGTCACGCCCCGATTCCCGGTCCGACCCGATTGCCGAATCCGAACCGGTTTCGAGGTGCGAAACTATTTACTGGGACTTCTATTTTATTTTTTTTTTCAGAGTTGAACTTATATCTGTGGCATACAAACAATTTTTGTAATAACCAACAATCATTTACATTTACTAATGAACTACCACCGGAGTGGTATCCATTAAAGTTTATACACATATACTAAGTCTCATTTACTTATACACCATACTAGGGAAACAAACATCGTGAGATCGCTGAACAAAGGCCGGTGAGCACCTATCTCCGAGATGGCCCGGGCCGGTGTGGAACGTGCCTTGTCCCTTTATCTCCTCTTCAGCATCTACACCGACAACACCCGTGCTAAGCTTTACGCTTAGTGGAAACATATAGACAGTAACGACCAATAACAATAATCGCCGTCACTATCTTTTTACTTTGCTTATGCATATATCAAGTCTATTCTATGACTTAACTCATCTCATTTTATACATGTAGATTTTGCCCGCTTCTGCATTCCATATCATTATCTTATTCGTATTACTCCATGTATCATGTCATTTACAAGTTTTCAATTCATATCTTCTACATGTATGTCATATTAGATCATATTCAAAACAAACTTATACTCATACAATGGTAAATCGAAACATATCAAGCTTCATATTAAATTCATAAGCCAACGCCAATCGTGACTCAATACAAATTCATATTGTGACTCTTTTATCAATATCACGGCTCGCTTTATATTAATCAACTCCTTTTAGAAATTACATTTCGTGATCCGGGATGCCCGCACCCTTTTAGTTTTCAAGTGACACTTTCATTTTCAAAAGTGTCGCAATTCGAACTTACTAAATCTAGCAACATGATCCAAGCCGAACCCTAAGCATCTCGACGCTTTCTGAATCAAAACATTTATTTCGCCTTATTAAATTTTTCTTTCAAAAGTGTCGCGACCAATCCCCGATCAATTCCTAAGCATGATCCAAGTCGGAGCCCTAGCATTCCGACATTTTCAATTATCTTTCCAACACATTTGTTTATGTTATTCCATTTTAGACTTTTTAATTACGTGAAAGCACTTCTTTTCGGGCAATCCCATAAACACTTATAATTTCAAAAGACCCTTAACATTTACATTCAACAAAATGCATTTACAAAATGATGCCTTTTTACTATGTCCGTGTAATGTAAAAGATACTTAAACAATACAATTTTTAATGTCATTTTTCGCTATCGCTTTCAGGATTTCACATATAGCTATAGAAGTCGACATTCACATGCATTCACTGGGAATCAGCCCTGCTTGTCATTCAAGCAGCAAGGTGATTTCACACTCCGATTATTACTCGCCTCACATATGGCTATAGAAGTCGACATCTCACGTACGATTCACTCGGGGGAATCTCGCTCGTTTGTCATTCACAAGAATGTGATTTCGTATTCAATTATTACCGTCCCACATATGGCTATGTGGTCGACATCTCACGACAAGATTCACTTGGGGAATCCCCTGTCTGCTGTCATCTCAAGAGCAATGTGTGGATTTCGCATTTAATGTAATAAGGATCTGACTTTAACTATAGAATTGATATCTGCATTGCATTCAAATTGGCCGAATCCTCGCCTCGTTTGTCATTCAAGTAGCAATGTGATTTCGCATTTAACAATATGATTCACTTTAACTATAGAATTGATATTCGCGACAAGATTCGCTTGTCGGACCTGCCTGCTTCATTAGTCCAAGAAGAATGCGATTAAGATTTAACAATATAAGATTCACTTTTTTAACTATAGAATTGACATCCATGATATTCGCTTGTCGAACTCGTCTCTCTGCTTGCCATTCAAGAAGAATGCTGCATTTCAGAGATTTAACAATATCATCTTCACTTTAACTATAGAATTGACATTCGACATTCAATTGTCGAATCCCGTCTCTGCTTGTCATTCAAGAGTGAATGATTTCCGCATTTAACAATATCATTCACTTTAACTATATAGAATTACATTCATGATGCATCTGCTGCTGAATCCTCGTCTGCTTGTCATTCAGCAGCAATGTGATTTCTCGCATTTAATACCATGGCTGTTTCATAACGACTCCAAATGGGTGAATCCCATCGGGCGTTTGGCCATTCAATATCACATTTCAAATCGCTTTACTTTTCAAGTAGCATTTCAATTTAGAAATACACGTGATACATGAGTATGTATGACAAACAATTCGAATAACAATTGTTCAAATCACATATATATGCTTATAGCTATATATTTCATAATTAGCATTCATAACCGATCATAATCACATTTCAATTTCATTATCACTTTCGCATTATCTTTCAAAGATATATCAATCTATGTACACACTTCATATACTCATTTACGATAATTACTTATGTACTGCTCACGTATAGCTCATTTATGTATACCATTCATGTATTCACTCTAATGTGATACTCATTCATAATTACCACGTATACTCATTCATATAAATTCATTTTACGTATACTCCTATCATTTGTTATCATTCTTTCCGGGGTTATATGTGATAATAATCATATATCACTTAAATCACATTATGTGTTCATGATATATTGCCTCTCATGTCTACAATCATGTTTCAATTCGCTTTCATTTCTCATTTTCCATAATCATTTTCATGTTTCATGAACACACCTTACATTTTTCATTTTCTACATTTTTCTGTTTCATGCCTATTACATATGGAATCATATTCTTGTGAAGTATGATGTATGTGGAATCACACCATTCATATATTCTTATTCCCCATGAATCTACTTCCTACTTTGGAAGTGGAATCAATTCAATCTGATCATCCAAACTAAAGTTATGGCATTTTCATGCCAAATCTAGGCTTCATGCATCCCTGATTACACTAGAACAGTTCGTATTACTAATTTTTCCGGGATCTTAACTCCATACTTGACACTATCTATTTGTACTCTTTTAAAGCTAAGGTGCTAAGGGTTCTATTCCAACTGGAATCACCCAATTCGGAGCACCGAAACTCAAGTTACGTCCGAAACAACTCGAACTACTCTATGTTCAAAGCTGGAATCCGCACTGGGCTTCTGCACACGGTCCCACTTTGACTGAATCTTTAGGCCACTTAGGATCATAATTTGGCGATCCCTACTCTTAAGTTTTGTTCTCCTGAGTCTATTTCCACGCAGCCAATTTTGAATCACTCAAATCGGATAAGAATCGAGCAAGTTAAGTAATAAATACGGTAAAACTCATTAAATCGGGAAAGGTAATTGTTGTACCGGTACATGTCTAACTTCAGACTTGACAAGTCACAAACGACCAGAACACAGCAGCCAGACTCTGCACAAGCTCAAATTGTACCGGTACAAGTCTCCGAAAAGTGCCTTAATGTGTATTTTTCTCCCATTTTCCATTTTCATCCCCAATCAACTCTATACCTCATAAACACTCCCAAGACCACTTCAAATTCATCTTTATGATCTCTTTCACTAATTCTTATCATTCAATTTCATGTCTTTCTTCAAAACTCTTTCATGAATTCCTTCTAAAATCATTCTCAATATAAACACAACCCATATACAAATCAAACATGATGATTATTTAGGGTTTATTCTAAACCTTATCTCAATTACTTGTTATTTAACATGTATCAATCATTAACGGAAGGATTTTATACTTATCTTGAACCATTTAGAGTTTTTCCAACCCTACCTTCAATAAATCTTTGATTAGGAAGAAATCCTAACAAACCCTAGATTTGGAACTCATAAACTTTTCTAGAATCCCATACAAAATCCATGTGATCCATACAAAACTAAGCTCCATACTCAAAGCTGGGTAGCTCCATACCTCGCTTGCTCGCTCCCTCCTCCTCTCCTTCTCTTCTTCTTCACTTCCTTCTTCTTCCTCTCACTTGCTTTTCTCTCCCCAAATGAGACCAATTTTAGTCTTTAATCCATGTTTGTTAGCGCACAAGCCACAAGCATACTTAAAACCCATTTTTCGCTTTAAGTTTCCTTATTTGCCTTTTGTCCTTAGGTTCCTCCCTTTAAAATTCAACTATGCCATATTCTAATTTGGACCTTAATTAATCTTTCTTCAAATCCATAATTGCATACTAACTTATTGATTTATGCCATTTATGTCCTCAAGTGGTAATGACCACTTTACCCTTTGTCTCTATTTTTTCATTTCTGCCCCCAAATTTTATTTTCCGAAAATTCATATTTAGCTTATAATATACCCTAAACAAGTCCTAGTGTTACGTAACAAACATTTCAAACTTGAAATGAGAATAGGATTTAGAAGAACAAACCCAAAATCTTGCACTTTGATTCCAATCCTTGGAATCTCAATCACGGGGGCTATTTTCCTCCTCGTCATCCTGGTCTCCAAAACCATTAAAGAATAATATTATTTAGCTGGGTATCAGTAGTTTTGTTAGGATTGATTTTAGGAGGTTAGTATGAGTTCCAATTTAAACAAGCTATATATAGATGGATTCTGACTCAATGGGCTTTCCATAGAGTCAAAGATCACCCGACCGGGAGTTCGATCGAAGGAGTTATGTGACCTTCCGGAAGTTGAGGTCATACACAAGCCAAATCTTGAATCGACGAGCTAACTCCGACCTGGATCAGTTCGGATCGAATACCTTGGTTAAACGTCTTCTATCCTTCTCAGTCATATTAATGTATTCTTGACTCAATGGGCTTTCCATAGAGTCCAAGAACACCCAAATCAGAGTTCAAACGAAGGAGATATGACATTCCGAAGTTGGAGGTCATGCGTAGTCAACTTTGACGAGTCGACTGGATCGACGAGCCGCACTGGGAAGTGATGAGCTCCATTCAAACACTCCTAAGCCCGACATCTAACATCCTCCCTGGGCATATCAATGTATTCTGACTCCATGGCTTTCCATAGAGTCCAAGAACACCCAAATCGGAGTTCAACGAAGGAGATATGACCTTCCGAAGTTGAGGTCATGTGTAGTCAACTTTGACGAGCCGACCAACCGACGACCACCGCCGACGGCACCACCGCTTGACGACCCCGGTTTGACGACCACTGTTTGACGACCACTATTTGACGACCACTGTTTGACGACCCCTGTTTGACGACCTCGGCTCTGACGCACCACGCTTGACGAATTTCGCTTGACGACCACCGCTTGACGACCACCGGCTGATTCACCCCGCTTGACGACCTCCTCACCCATTTGACCTGCTCGTGAGTAAAAGACCATAACCCGGGCTCCACAAGTCCGAATTGAGAAATTCAAAAGCCTAACATCAAGTTCATTGATGTGGCTACAATTTCACAGAAGGACTTACTGCTAAATTCTCTTTATTTCTGACCCAAAAACCCATTCTAAGGTCCGGCTAGTTGACCCGAATTGGCAGAACTGACCCGACCAGATTTAGCTGGGCTGACCTCATTAAAAGGACTATAACTTAGTCTACAGAGGTCCAAATCGAGAATTTCAAAAGCCTAACATCAAGATAATTGATGTGGCTACAATTTACTAGAAGGACACACTACCAATTTCCCTTCACTTCGTACCCAAAAATCAGCTCTAAGGTTCGGCTAGCTGCGCACTACCACAATGTGGCAGCTTCCCATGGTTTAAAATGCAACCACAGATCCCCTAATAAATGATAACCACCCAAAAACCCAGTGGTAGAAGACAACCAAGTAGGAGAAGACTCACCTCACTGAAACTTGTCGGGAAAAGTCCCCGATTCCGGTCTCTACTTGCAGCTATTGTCACGTGAAGGATCTCTTCCTCTGCTTCTCGCCGAGACCTACACCGATCGGCCCGAAAAATCTGTATAAGACTTGCCTCCTCTAACTCTCCTCGGCCTCTCCTTTATGGTTCACACTTAATCGTGATTTTTTAAAAAAGGAGGAAGCTTCTCCCTTTCCCGTATACCATGTCATTTCCTTCATTTTTTTGTATTTAGGTCTCTATTTCTATTATTCTTCATTTAAGTCTCCATTATTTCCCTTACTTATTTATTTCTCCAAATTCACTTTAGACATCTAAACTATTTGCAAATAACCCTTAGGTCCCATTTTTACAATTTTAAAATACCTAAGTTGGCCCAATTATACCCCGAATACATAAATTTTTTATTCCAAAAATTTAGGGTATTGGGGCGTTACAATGACCCGCTTAGTAATATGGGTCAGTTGTACATAAGACAGCTTCATGTGGTCCCGATCGACAACGAGAGCTCCGACGACATCATTTTCACATCACCGACATGGGCATCGAAAGGAGAAGTCGAACCCAAACTTCAATTTACCGGGATTCTTCCTGAGAGAAAGTACACCCCCGACTCGCACAAATGGTACCTCACTTTGGGAGACCCCCCATGCCAGGCCACAACGACGATAAAATTCCTCATAGTGGATGCCCCATCGGCATACAACATGTTATCGCAGCCCTCTCATCACTATAAGTGGCCATCCCTTCCACTCTATCATATGGTTGTCAAATTTCGCGCAGAATGGAGAACTTGGTTTGAGACTGGGCTGGTACCAGGAGTGCTACTCAAGGTCAATGAAATGTAAAGTAGTTGACAACATCCAATGACGCACGAGACGCACTAAACACCCAACCCATGCCCCTAAGAGTCGGGAACCAAGACAACTTGACTACTAGCTAGAACACCTTGCCTACATCGGATCCAAATTGGTCAAGGACGTCAAATACCTCCTCACTCACTTCTTAAAGCAGAATGTGGAAGTATTCGCTTGGAAGCAAGAGGACATGGGAGGAATTGACCCAGCAGTTATCACCCACAAGCTAAATGTCACTTCCTCCTTCAAACCCTATAAATAGAAAAGAAGAAGTTTTGCCCTATAAAGGTAGAAGGCGATCAACGAAGAGGTCAGCAAACTCCTCCAAGCCCGAGCTATCCGAGAAGTAGATTATATCGACTGGTTGTCTAATGTGGCTCTCGTTAAGAAGTCAATGGCAATGGCGACTAAGACGACTTTACCGATGTTAACCCTGGGCTTTGCTTTAAAAGATAGCTTCTCGCCCGTGACGACCTCTGCTATGACGCCATCACGCTGCAGCCTCAAATTTCGCTTTTGACGCTTCAAGTTATAATCAGACCATAATGGACCCTAACGACCATGAGAAGACCTCATTCATGATCGGGATTGTGGAATGTACTGCATATGATGCCTTTCGGGTCAAGAACGCCACAATTTGGTATCAAAGGTTAGTAAACATAATGTTCCAAAAACATATTGGAGCATCCATGGAAGAATACATAGACAACATGTCGCAAGTCACCAAGGTCGGTGGCCCACGACCACTTATTGAATCGCCGGTCCGTATGACTACAAGACGGTTAAACCCAACCAAGTGTGCTTTCGAGTCTCCGCAGTGGAAGTTCTCGCTCAGAGTCAACAACATGAATGTGAGGCAAATCCAAACAAGATAAAAGCCATGCTTCGACATGTGACCACCCTCAAACACTAAAGAAATTCAGCGCCTGACCGGGAGAATAACTGTGCTGAGTCGCTTTGTGTCCAAATCCAATGACAAGTGTCAACCCTTCTTTCAAGTTCTGAAAAAGGCCTTCCAATGGGATGCCCACTGTGAAAAGGCTTCTCAGCGCTAAAAACCTACATAAGCTCCCCCCCTATTATGGTAAGCCCCTCCGAGGGGGAACTCCTTATGCTCTACTTAGCCGTTTCCGATTTCTCGACTAGTGCCGCCTTGGTCAGAGAGCGGGATAGAGCGCAGCAGCCGATATATTACTATAGTCGAGCTTTGAGAGGAGCAGAGGAAAGGTATCCGAAGATGGAGAAGCTAGTTCTAGCATTGGTGACCATTGCCATAACACTTCGACCATACTTCCAAGCTCACACCATCGAGATTCCGACAAAACACCCTATGAAGCAAATACTGCATAAACTATAAACCTCAAGAAGACTGGTAAAATGGGCCATAGAGTTGAGTGAGTTCGACATTAGGTACAAGTCAAGAAATGGGGCTGATCAAAGGGACAAGTGTCAAGTAAGATTTCCATCATGAAATTCACTTACGACACGTACCACCGAAAACCACCTGTACCGCCGACCCCATTTGTGAGGTTGTTCGTATCGGGGCCGTCAATACTTAAGGAAGCTGCGGCATGTTTGATTCTAACTCCGACGGGATCGACGTGGAATATGCACTCAAATTAGCGCTCCAAGCCCCAATAACGGGGCCAAATATGAAGTCGGCTATCAATGAGCTTAACCTCGCCACCCACAGGCTAATCAACTAGAGGTATGCAACGCATTCCCGCTTAGTGGTGAAGCGTATAGAAGATTCCACGGCGAGGGGTGAAAAATGATCCTTACCTCAAAAGGTACTTGAACTGCTTCAAAATTAGCACGTTCAGTCGACACGTCCCAAGGGCGTAAAATTCACAAGCTTAAATGCCCCCGCAAAGTTAGGGCAACGGCGTCAATGTGAAGACCTCGGATAAGCGGATACTCAGTCGAGCACCCCTGAGCCCCCCGATAAACATCAATGAAGAAATTTTCCTAGTGATGATCACAAGGCCGAAATGGGATGGACCCCATTTGGAACTACTTGTTAAACATGACATTGCCAAGCGATCCAAATTAGGCATCTAAACTAAGAGCAAGGTCAGCTAGATTCGCTCTTTTGCGGGGGACCCTTTATAAACGAGGTTTTTATGCACCCCTCAATGCATAGGAAAGGAATATGCCAACTACATACTTAGAGAGGTGCATGAAGGCGTCTGTGGCAACCATATCGGAGCTCGCTCAAGTGAAAACCCTCGAGGCAAGGGGTATTATCGCCCACATGCTCAAAGACGCCACTTTAATCGGGTCGAAAATGAAAATCTGTCAAGAGTATGCCAAGATCTCTCACCTCCCATCCGAGCCACTGACCTCAGTCATAAGCCCCGGCCTTTCTGCCAGCGGCTAGACATACTAGGCCCCTACCCGTGAGAGGCTAGTGCAAGTTCAATATGTGGCGGATTATCACCAAGTGGGCAAAGGCCAGCCATTAGCAACAATCACCGGCAAAAGGTATCAGCACTTCGCTTACGCCCCCATAATATGCGTTCGAATCCTAAAAAGCATTGGCAGACTGGAGTAATGGAAAGCAGTTCGACAACCTGAAATTCAAAAACTTTACGCCGAGCTCAAAATCAAGAATTACTATTCGTCCCCAGCTCATCCGCAGTCCAACGGACAAGCAGAAGTCACTATAAGGACTCTCAAGGTAGCATTGAAGACTAAGCTAGAAAACCTAAAGGGAAAATTGGTAGAATACCTCCCCGAGGTACTATGGGCGTACAAAACTACACGCAAGTCTGCAACTCGAGAAACTTTGTTCGCCTTAAAGATTTGGGCACCGAGGCTGGGGCCCCTTGTCGAGGTCAGCTCAAGTCACCTAGTGGCTCCCAGCTCCGGCAAACGCCGAGCATAACGAGGAGTCTCTCCGCTTAAACCTTGATCTCCTGGAGGCAAAGCAAGAGCAGGCTCTGAAATGCACTGAGGACTACCAACGAAAAATAGCAAGGTACTATGATCGAAAGGTCAGGCCTAATAGTTTTAAGCCTGGCGACCTAGTGCTCAAAAAACTCATGCCAGTAAGGAAAGACCCCACTCATGGGAAATTGGGACCCAACTAGGAGGGACCCTATATCGTATCACGGATAATTCGATCTGGCAACTATGAGCTTCTAACAGAAAAGGGAAAGACTCGCGATCACTCCCCCGAATGCCAAGCACCTCGCGCTTTACCCATAAACCTCAAATTATATCTATTAATAAAGCGCATCGTCGTATTTTCGCTCAAATAACGCTTTTGTGTTTTATTTTCGCCCCGCCTACTCAGAATCATAAAGAAAGAGCTAGGAGCCTTGCCATTTAAATCCACTGGGCTCATATGGGCCCCTGAGGTTACATGAAACATAAAGTATACGCAGTTCCAAAAAGATTGTACTTTATTTCAGAATTACGCTATTCCGTAAAGTTACAATCAAAGAAACCGCTCTCTATATCTTATAAAATTACACCGCTGAAATGTACCCACCAAGGTAAAAACCATCGAAGAGAAAAGGGAACCCTGGAAAAGAGAAAAGAGGAGGAGAGGCATAAAATAAGAAGCTGGACTCAAGCATTCCCTCTAAACATGCCGCCCCCTCCGAACGTGTTCCCCGACCCAACTCCATCAAATGGCAGACTAAGGGAGCACACAACTCCAACAACAAATGGCAGAAAGCAATGAAATTCAAATCGCCAAATTTCTACGACCACCAAAACGCACTTTGCACTTGGCAATCAAACCCCGAAGCTTCACTCATGTCCTCGAACTCGTCGGGCGTAAGGCGGGTGGAAGGAAAACGGAGCAAGCCAGATAACATACATCCTCGAAGGAAGGCGATTATTTATAAAAAAAGCTTGGACACCTTGGGAAGTCATGCAGTTTGTTCCAATTCTCCATAGACCGACATTAAATCCACGCAAGGCTTCCTAAGGGAATAAGACGAAAGTTCTCAGAAATTCTGATATTAAAGAAACATGTAACTCAAGTCCAAAGGAGCCATGTAGCCTACCAAAGGAGTCATGTGGGCTCAGCTGAAAAGAGCCATGGAGCCTGGCTTTTAAGAGCCCAAAGAATTGTAGCAGCCGCGTGAGCCCCCGACCCCAATGAGCACCTGTGAGCTTAGATGTTAAAGAGCCACGTAGCTCAGGATCCATATAGCCCAGTTCAAAAGAGCCATGAAACTCAATTTCTAAGAGCCCAAAGAATCCCCATTGCTAAAGGGTCAGGTAACCCTATTTGCAGCAAAAAATCATAGAGTTCAATATTACATAGCTTGGGTCTTCGTGGCTTCATGCAAAGGGAATGAGAAAGGCAAAAGATTTAATAAGTGTGAATACACGTATCGACGTTTCAATAAAGGTCAAAATCGTCATTACAAGAGCTTAAGACTACCAGAACAAAGAAGGATGACGGGAAAAAGCCTAAGTATTGGAAGCCAGAGCTTGGGCAGCCTCAACCACGGGGTCGCTAGAAAGAAGAACAGAGCTAAGGGCAACCGAAGACACGCCAAGGCCATCCTCCCCGTCAGAGTCAGATTCTTCCACCTCGTCCCAATGAATCGAAAATAGCTCAAACTCGAAGACCACCTCGTCTACAATGGGGTGTCGAGCCGCCACCCGAGGCCCATAAGGTACATGCCTCGTCCCTTAGCTCGACAATCACCCCCTCCTTCTGGCTAACCAAGGCTTGTTGCCTCTGGAGATCATCATGAAGCCCATGGCACTTCATCTCAGTGCCCCACTGCTCTCACTTTAGCGACCTCAGCGCACTCTCGCTTTAACGTGGTTTCGAGACGCAACTCATCCCTAGCCACCCATGCTTCCCTTGTCCTCATGTCGTCGACCCCTCGACCACCCGCAGCCACCCCCTCGCCACCTTTACCTTTCCCCGGGCGATCCGCAGCCTCACGACCATCCGCACTCGCAATTGGCAGCCCCCTCAACTCATCTTCGAGCCTTCTTTTTCCCCGTTTCAAACGCGATTCGCCGCGAGGTATGTGCTTCTGCCTGATTTATACTTCACGCAAGATCCCTGGCCATGTGTCGTGACCCAGCTAGCAAGGTGTCAACTCTCTCCGAGGTCAGGGAGGCAACCTTGGCTTTATACGCCCATCGGGGCCTCTAAGAGACCCTCAGAGAAACAAGCCCTTCACAAGCCACATAGGTAGCCACCTGCAAAAACGAGACAAAGGTAAGGACCAATCGAAATCAACGATAGGATGGACAAGTAAAGGCATCTAGACAGACCATAACCGCTCCTTGAAGCGACGAGGCCAGAGCCTCCCCAACAAACATAGAATCCGACTAGAGCTCACTGCTTCGGCATTTTGCACAGCAACCCTCAAGTAGTCAGAACCGCCAAGGTACCTGATCTCACTAACCTTGCTCTTGCCTTTGCCAAACGAGGAAGGAGGTCCCATTGAAGGGACTCGATCGACAACAATGGCCGGACGGTCAGACCCTTCATCTATCTGCCCTAAATCAAGTTGTAACGCCCTAAAAATACCATATAATTTTTTTTTTATAATTTTACGGTATATTCCGGTGTATAAATCGAAAGCAACTCAAGGTATTTTCCTAATTTTTAAACGAATATTGAATAAATGATTATATGGCTAAGAGCCAAATGCAAATATTATATGCTAAATGAGAATTGATTGAACCTAAAATTTACCTATGTAAAGGGCAAATTTGGAAATGCAAAATGAGTGACCTAAGGGTCAATTGTAAATAAGTTTATATGTCTATATGTATATATTGGGATTGAAGTGCAAATAGAAATAAGTGTGGGCTATATTGCCATTCGGGAGAACTTATAAGACCCAGAAATTTCAATTTAAAGGGAAAATGGCAAATCAGAATTCGTTATTAAATTTAATTTCGGTTAAAATCCAAAATTCTATTCTCTAGGATCTCTGATGACGAAACGGATCGCACCATTGGAATCGCCTCGTGAAATCTAGCTAGCACGTAAAATTTCCTCGTGAAAATCCCGAGATAGCCTGGAGCTGACACGCTTTCACAAGATCGCCGTGTGCCGTAAAACGATATCTCGACGCGACAAAAGCTCACATATAACACGCGTACCCGCGCACTAAGGAGCGATGAAAGAGAGTAAACGCATTTAAACGGACGGCCGAGATACGCCGAATTCAAGAACCTAAAATAATGACATAATTGGTATTAATGAAAAGTTTAAATGAGGAAAAGGACAGCCCAAATAGCCGGTCTTTCTTCCTTAAGAAAAGACCAAAACGTGGAAAAGGAAGCCGGGACTTGGTGTGAGGTTAGATATTTTGGGTTTTGCAGAGAGAGAAATAACTTCTCTCTAAAATATCACGATCCGACCGTCGACTATTCGGATGTGCTAGCTGAGAACCGGCTTCTACGCGGAGAGGGCTTCGCTGTGGTACCAGATTTTGGGGAGTTTCCTCAACTCCAAGAGGTAGTAAGCCCCTACTTGCTTATTCATTAAGAACTGTTGATGTTGAGTCGTCGAGGCCGCGAGGGGTTGGTTCGATCGTCCCAAAACTGGGGACTAATTGCTCGATTTATGGAACCTAGATTTACGTCCGTGGATCGCCCACTGACCGCTTCGGGGTGTCTAATGGTGTGATTCGGCGCCGTGGATTGTGCTTGCAGGATTTGCGTGAGGCCTCGACCGGCCGAGAAACACGGTTCACTAAGTGAATCATAATGGTGTATTGATAGATAAAGAACTAGGTTTTGCATCACTCCCGAATGACTTCACAAAATAAATTTTGTGAAAATATGTGTTTGGCCGGGCAATTCAAATCGACCGCTGCTTGATCATTAAATTTGACGCTAAATAATTTTGATGATGAAATGCGAAATTACATAAATACGATTGCGGTGGGATTAAATTTTTTATGAATATATCTACGCTTATATTCAGACGCGACTGGGACCGGCACGGACCGCATACATGCATTCCATATGCGCCGAATCCCAGATCGTAAGAGTGAGTGCATGAGATGAGTCTGTAGAAAACTGCCTGAGGGTTGTCTAAAAATATTAATTATCTGGAGGGTAGCCTCCGTATTAAAAATATCAATCGTCTGGAAATGCGCCAATTGATATTCACATCTGAGGGTAGTCCACAAACAACATATATCAATCGCTCTGAGCGCTCCACTTGATATATATACATCTGGGAGGTCAGTTCACAAACAAATAAATAATAATTTCATAATGGCAACTAAAGTGAGTATGAGAGAGCCGTTGAGGACTCTGGATCCGAGCCGTCAGCGTAGACATTCAAGTAGATCATGCATTTACTGATGTGTGTTTATTTGAGCATTACATATGCACTTAGTGGAGAATAGCCCACTTAGTGGCGATTCCATCGAGCGATAGCTCACCCCGGTCGGGAATTTATTATTTCGAAAATGTGGAGCGCACGTGGAGACGCTTCATCTTAGAGTCGCTTATAGAAAAAGCCAATTTGTGGCTTTGATTTTCATGGATGTACTACATGTATTAATTCTTAGGATTTTAATATATGCTGGAATAAGAGTAAAATTTGAACTCTTTATAACTATTTGACATACGATTCATAATGTAGAGGTATTTATGAGTACTGTTTATGGGCCCAAGTGGGCGTTTTACTCATGTTGTAATTATATTGGACTGCTTGGGATAGGTTTCATGCAGGTGATGTATTTCGGTAGAGCTCCCCGTACAAATAACTCGACAACCACTTATTCAGCGGGTTGACGGGTAGTCAACGGACCCCCGGGTTTGGGGCGTCACAACTTAACCCAAAAATGCATTTTGTAGCCAAACAAGGCCTTGAGGAAATGAGATATTTAAAAACAAAAGTAAAAAAAAAAGAGAAGTGAGACTATGTATGGAAGGCCAAACATGGCCTTACACTTAAATGAGTGATTTAAAGACCAAAAAGGTGGTCTAGGGGGAGCTCATTTGAGCAATCCTGTTTTTAGGAGAAAGAGAGAGGAGAAAAGGAGAAGAGCTAGGCAAAGTGAGATCAAGGTTTGTTGGGTTTGCTTCCCATTTCTTGCTCCTAAGAGATCAAGCAACTAAGAAGTGAAGATTTGGAGACTAAGGTGCTAAATAAACTCTAAACCCCTTTCGTTTCAGGTTCGAAAGGAAAACCCAAATACGGGAGCAAAAAGAGTTTTGTTTTGGTTGTAAATAAGTTTTCGGGATTGTGTTGGAGTTGTTTTGTATTGTTGGTTGGGATTGGTTTGGATTGATTTTGTGTAGTGTTTGTAAAAAGGGAAAATGTTGAGTTTTCAAAGGAAATGCTGTCAAAATTGTGTAAAAACCCCATATTCTCGTTTTGGCTATAGATTAAGTTATAATCATCCAAATGAAGTGATTCTAATTGGTAAAGAACCATAAGAGATAGGGCTAAAAATGTATAGAAGGGACTAGGAGCAAATTGTGGCTCTAAGGCTCCCAACTGTGTTAGTTTAAAGGTGAGCCTGCAGTTTCACCGGTTATGCTCGCTGTGTATTGTTATAGTGTTTTGGTCATAAGTTGAGTTTCACTCATTCAAATTGAGTGATTCAAAATTTTGGGTAAAATAGAAATCTAGGGGAATAATTTAATTGAAGGAAGTGTATGCAAATTGTTACCCCAAAGTGCCCGTAAACTGGCCAAAGTGGAGTCACAAAGTGAAGAACAAATGATCTCGCTTGCACCAAGTGCATTCTGATGTAAAATGCAATAACTCAGCTTTTGGTGGATCTAAATTGGATGATTCTAGTTGGATAAGAAACCTTATAACCATAGCTTCAAATGAGTAGAAGGAACCATTACCAAATTATGGAGCGCACTCGAAAAACAAGAGGAATCGAAATGGAATGCATATCGATTCGCCTGGCATTAAAATGCCGTAACTTGGGTTTAGGTGATCCAAATGAGATGATTTCAATTCCTACTAAAAATAGATTCATAGAGATATAATTTTCTTGAAGGAATCATGAGCAAAATATGGCTCATGTGTCCCTAGAAAAATTTTCAAATGAAGGGGCATTCCGCAGACATAAACCCCGACTTAAACTCATGTATCAACCTTACTAATATGTGATCAAGCATTCGAACAGGCCGACGATGAGGAAAGCCAACATCAAGCCGAGATTTTGAAGATCAGAATCAGCACGATTTGTTTGTTCTATCTTTCCTATTCTCAAGTTTCAAGATTCGAACTATTCGTTTAAATGCATAAGAAAAACATATTGAATTGTTTTAATTGGATTTTGTGCCAAATCGATCATGTAAATGCTCGCAAATGAAAACGTATAAGTATTGAAAATGAACCGCTTATAAAATGTACATATTGTAACGCATGTTGCTATAAACATTGAGTCTCTTAATAGAATGTTAACCATTTATTTCACATTAAGGATGACGTATACCAATACATCAAAATAACACACGCGAACAATTTAGATTACGTGTCACCCGACTTCGCTGTACTTGGTCCGTGACGTAGTATTCACTACCTGATTTTAATAACTAGTCAGTAGCCCAGTGGGACCGCATCAGGTTATAAACCATTTTTATACCATCATAGTTTCCAACGGACCACGCCGCTGACATGAGTATCCCGTATAACGAAACATAGGTTAAATTGCACAAGATAACCGAATCGAATTGTAAGAAATTGAATTTCATGTAAAGATAAATAACTGGATTCGAGATCGTGAAATACTGGAATCGAAAAGCATGCTTGCCAATTGAAATGAAAAGAGATCAGGAAATGCATGATTTGATTAATGCATGATTTATTGAATATGAAAGTGTATATTTGGGATGATCACTGAACTATAAATGATTGTATATAAAACGCGATAATGATCGTATCGACATCGATCATCCAAAAAGATTAGTACTGGCTAAGAAAATCGCATGATTCGACTTAAACCTAAACTCGATAAACGGAATCGCATAGAACCACTAAGCATGAAAATGCTTACCGTGATTGCTTTTATCAACGCATGCGCACCGGTACCGATCGGGCGAATGCTGACAGTGCCGAACCCAAGACGGCGATCTCAGCGTCATCCGTAAAGTTCACGAGTATGCCCGTACATACGCATTCACTCAATTTTGTTTCAACATTTATATTTTAGAAAACAATTTAAAATTAACATCTATTTTGTAATAATTTGAAAAGGCTTGATATGCTTTATAGCACTCAGATTCAGCTACCGAAATTAAAATGAGCTACCCCTTTAAAAATGCTTCCGCAGATTTGAAAATTATTTTATGCCAATCAAGTGTAACGCTACGACGTGTTCATAAACGATTGAGCAAGGTGATTGAGCGACATTGTGAGCAACCTGTATTTTGGGCTTGACCCGCCAACCGGTGTCGGGCCTGAAAGGTGCTACACAAGTTCCGACCAACTACCCCTTACGCGCATCAGAGGGGATGATCGAGACCCAAGGAGTACGCATGGTTAGACGAGGAAAGGGGAGATCGAAAGAATAAAGCGGAATCTCAGCCATGCATGCCCTAACAACCCCGAAGTTCGAACAGTAACTCCCCGCAGTCACAATACACTCGAGAAGACTCCAATATGAGGAATAAGAGTGGGAAGAAGAAAGACGTACCTAACTAGATAGGGGAACGCCAGGAGACCAATAAACCCCTCAAAATCGAGTACAACTTTGAGCAAGGGCCAGAGAATATATGAAGGAAAAAATACGAGACCATTGGGAGAGAAGTTTGGAGAATAGGGGAAAATGATCCGATCAGTCGTGATATACTTCTAAAGCACTAGAAACACCAACTGAAATGGATGGACGCGAAAGTCGAAGAGAAGCTATCATTATCGCGATGCGATTGACGGCGACAAGCCTAGACTAACAAACCCGGGGCCTCGCCACGCTGAACTCAATACGCCGATCCAAAAACGATTCAAACCCCACCTAAGCTCGTCAACTAAGTGGTCGGTAAGACCGATACCGCTTAAAAATCGCCAAGATGCGCCCGGCGACGCCACTCCAGTGGAACGAATCATCAAGAGTTCTTAGAAAGTCGGCCGACATCCTCCAGGGCCGGGCAAAGAGCCCCACACGTAATCGACCTGGCGATGACGCCCGACATTTTGGGCGCGCGAGCGCAATAAACTAAGCCCAGCGGGCCTGGACAAGGACGGCATAACTACTGGCCCATCGGGCCGCGACGTAGCAAAATAAAGCACTCCATCTCCATTATCCGACATCTACTTCCACATGAGTGTGCATGATTCCCACGATTACGACTCTCAATTATCCTTCATTCAAATAATGGGAGCGAAGATGAGATTCCCTACCTAATCGTAAGACGTCAGACGTCGTTTCAACAAGGAAATTCATCGTGGATCACCCATAATAAATACCGAAGAATTCTATCAAGAAAAGGCATTAATAATCACAAACCATCAATACTGGAGTATCTTTCCCCTTTCGTAGTTAAATAAACCGACTCGCAGATCAGAGCATGCACAATACACTCCTCGCTTCGACCATCATTCCCGCTGCAAGAGGTTGCGTCATAGCTCGACGGATCGACTCAGAGTGCTCTGAACGAGCTCAGGCCCATACCAATAAAAAAAACACCATCACAAATTGATCGATTTATAGTAGTAGAAGACGACACATGGCTTATCACAACCAGCTCATGATCTACCATGGTGATAGAAAATTGTGGGGGCGAAATGCGTAGTGGGACATATATGAGAACGAAGTTCATGATAGTCCATGTGTCATTCCACGTCTCTATTTGATTAGGTCTTTAACTTCAGCCATGACTAGATCTTCATAGCTATGTTTGATTTGGTTGGACAACAGGTTGATTGGTCTTTCGTCATCGGGCTTAACATATGACATGCTTGAGTGACGTGAGGAACATGGTAGGATAAGGCTCTTGTGAAGGTGGCCGATGTGGGAGTGGCAGCAATTGAAGCTGACACCTTAGGCTCCGGCTATCTGATTGACATGTACAACCATTTTCACAATTAGAGTGGAATAAAAATTTATTGAAAAGGTTGATTAATTTTTTTTTTTAAAGTATGGAGACAAAAAAAAAACTAAATTTAAAGGACAAAAATAGTTTTCAGAGAATAAAAAAAATGACATTATTTATATTTTAATAAACTATTATTAAGAACCGTTTTGTCTTAAAAAAAAAAAGAAAAAAAGAACCGCTTTAAAAAATAGGAGGCAAACAGGCCCTAAGCCCCCACAATTAGGGTAAGGCTTGGGCCTAATCGTGCCAACCCGGGCAGGACCTGTCGCTTCCCACACCCTGACCCAGATCAGGGCAACCCACAAACTCTAGCGAAAACGTCGTCGTTTCATATATCCTATGAACAGAAACGACCTGTTTTCAATGGAGAAGCTGAAGGGAAGAGCGAATCATAATGTGCCGCGTGGCAGATTAAGGATGGCGGTTGAGCAGCTCAGAAAGTTAAATTATCCAGAAAACTCTTTCCCCTATCCGTTCGTTCAACTTTAAAGACTCGCAGAAGATAGAGAGAGAGAGAGAGAGAGACGCAGAGAGTATAAATATCCATCGTACTCAATCGTCGTCTCTTCTGCATTTCGGCGGTAGGGTCGGCAATGGAGAGAGAGCTCGGCTGGTGATTCGCTCGGAGGAGTAGGAGGAGGGGAAGAAGCAGAGGAGTGATCAGTGATCGGTGATCTTCGTCTTCATGGAGTGTCTCGGAACTCCAAACTTTGCGGCAATGGTGGTCTCTACCAGTGCTCCGTGGAGGTCGAGAAGGGGGAGAATGAGGCCTGAAAACGTTTGTTTCAGTCATCGGGAGTATTGTCATCTGCCGTCCGTGAGACTGAGGGCTAGTGCTGGGAGCGAGAGTTGTGTGGCTGTTAACGAAGGTTTTGCGGACGAGGAGGATTACATCAAGGGCGGTGGATCTGAGCTGTTTTTTGTGCAAATGCAGCAGAACAAGGAAATGGATGAACAGTCGAAGCTAGCAGACAAGGTGCGCCTCATCTGTGGAGGCTAACAGCCTAACAGAGTCATGGTCTTGTACAGTTCCCTTGTTTCGGATGAGAGTCGTTCCTTCTGGCATTTCCTCTCAACCTTAAATTCCGGTCGTTTTGGCTTATTTATGATTCTCTCTATTTTAATTTCAAACAGGGAAGGAAGGGGAAAAAATGGACTAATCTCAAAAATTCAAAATTCTTGTTGTTGGATTCGACTTGTAAAAAACAAGAAGGAATGCGTGAAAATTGCTTAAATTTTTTTATAGCATCTTGAAATAAGGGGAAAATAAACTGGTAAAAGATCAGTGAGGAAAACTCTTTCAGTTTATACCTTTTTCTCTTTTGCTGCCTCTTCTTCTTCTTCTTGTACTTCTTTTCTCTCTATTTCTTTTTTTCTTAAAAATTGGTTTCAAAATTTTCCTCCTGTTTAACTTCCCTATTCCTCCCTCTCACTCTTTCAATGGTCCAATCCTATCTGTGAATGCCTATTTTTCCTTTTTTCCAGACTTGGCACTTTGATATGTTTATATATCCATTATTTATATTTTATACATAAAAATCCGTGAAATAGTTATTATTTTAGCGTTCCAAACACTTTCGTTATTGTTAATCTGAAATAAATTTTGGATTCTGTCTAACCTTGCATTTCGTCATTGCGATGGTCTGTAAAATTCAGAACGAGCATGACTGATTGCAGGACCGGAATTTTTAGTTGGAAGAGATGCTTCTATAGAGCTTTTGGGATATTTATTATGTAGTATATTCACGAGGGGATATTATTTTATATCACATGTCCGGTTGCCAGTTGAAATCACGCTGTTGGGAGAAGTTCTTTAGTTTTATGCTGACTTTTCATAGTCCCAATGCTGGATTTGTTTTTAATCTCAGCTTCATTGTTCAGTTCTTACTCTTGTTGATAGAATTTGTAGTTTTTTTTTGTCTTTTTATATAATATATGAAACACTATATAGTCCCTACTAATATATTCCAACATATGGGTTTGGTATTCCCACAAGGATCATAGGATTTATGTTGCTTTTGGAAACATTTTAGTATCACTTGTTACCTTTATGAGACTCCTCTTCTGTCAAATACTGTGCAGCGTTTTTCGTGATATCAGTTAAAGATGGTGAACTGATTTAGTGGCATTGGTTGTAGTGGCTCCAGCTGGTCTTGCTTTAGCAGCAGAATCAGCAAATTTAGGATTAAGTGTTGGGCTTAAGGTCCAGATCTTCCTTCTTCTACAAATAATATAGTGTAAGGGAGGATGAATTCTTGAAGGTATCACTGATTCCAACTGGAAAATCTTTCAATTATTTTATTATAACTGTGACATGGTTTCTCTTTTTACCATATATAAGTTCAGCATGCAGTGTGATATCTGGCTGAGTTATGCCCTTTCATTATCAAATTCCAATGATGTTATCTATCACCATAAGGAGATGCTGCCCAACCTAATTCTCATGCCCACCATTATGATGCCGCATTCTCCGCTTTTCCTTCTTTTAAAGAGGCCATTCCCTGACCTTGCCTCATAAATCTGGCGTGAATTAATTGATGCAAATGATGCTGTCCCTTAAAGAGGATAGGCCTTGGTCTATCTACGAAGTTCAGCTATTTTTGCAATCATTTTTTATTGTAAATTTTTATAATTGATGTAGATGTAAATCCATCTATCTTTGACCATAGAATTCAGATGAGTTTGCCTTTCAAATTTTCAGTTTATTTAGTTGTACAGTACTGCACTTCTGGAATGATGGTTATCTGCTTTTGCTCTAACACTACCAGTAAATGTGCATGCCATTGTTCCTATACAATCCTTTATCTTTATTTTATTGCAAATAAAATAGCCCATTGATTTTTCTTGACTAATGATGCTATCAATTGCCTGAAACTTCTCGCAAATCATGCCTTTATATGCATAAATTTTCAATATTTTATATTAGTTTGGAACTCTATTGTTTAGCGCTTTACCCGATGTTTTAAAGTTTATCAGTCCTTTGCAGAACTCTCATGTCTACATCCTTCTTAGTTGACTAATTTAACATATCTCTAGATCTTGGCCTTGGAGGCATTATATGTTTGCGGATACCATTGTATATCTTGATGACGGGGATCCAATTTTGATTGGTCGTGCTTATGGACGAGTCAATCGACATTTGCTCCATGAGGAACTGTTAAGAAGGTAAGAGTGGCTATGATTTCTTTGTTGCTAAGATTGTTGTTATTTTCTGTTTACCAGCACACTAATGTTTGTGGATATGATATTCTATAGATGTATAATTCAATAATAATTTTTCCTAGGTGTGCCGAGTCAGGTGTTTCATATCTTAGCCTGCAAGTAGAAAGGATCAGTTTCCAGTGGTCATAGTCTCTAGTTTGTGAACGTGGATATTGTTATCCCCTGCAGGTACAATAGGATATTCTTATTTTTAAGATCTATATATGTCACAGTAAAATGAAATACAAGTTATTTATCTTATTACAAGCTTTTACATAAGTTATTATAGGCTTGCCACTGGGTTAAAATCTTGGGGCAGTCATGGAAACTCTTACAGTATGAGGTGGGTGGTCCTAGGGTTTCTGTCCAAACAGCTTATGGTGTGGAGGTTGAGGTACGAGTGTAGGTTAACCTTTTCTAATGATAGAAAATCAATTATTTGCTATAGTTAAGTTGTTGGCAGTGTAGTTTTTCCAGCTTTGGTTTTTGAATGGAGATAAGGAGGAGCTCATGTTGCCATTTGATTGCGCTACAAAAGATTCCATTAGCTGTTCTTTCTCCTTGTTACCTAAACTGAAGAGTGATAAGGGAAAAGCTATTTTATTTCTTATCCAATCTGAACAACTCAACATCTGCTTGTCTGGTTGCATTAGGAATACAGTTATATTTCCATTCATCCTATCTACTTCGAACTAAGCTAATTGTTGGTATTGACATGTGAATTTGCAGTTACAGTAATCATTTTCTAATAATGATAATAACACTGAACTTTTATTCTGTCTTGTTTCCATGGAAGAGGGAAGGGGAGATTGTTAATCTGAAAATAATTCAGAACTTGATTGGTCTAAGATTTCAAATATTGCTTTTCTACCGATATGTTTCCATCAAAATGACATAAACGTTTATTTTGGTGTTTCTGTGATCATCTATACAGGTGGAAAACAATCCATATGATCCAAGTCTGATGGTTTTCATGGACTACAGAGACCACATTAAACAAAAAGTTCAGAGTTTAGAAGGGCAGTATCCAACATTTCTCTATGCCATGCCCATGTCACCAACAAAAGTCTTCTTTGAGGTTTAAATCATGTATTTAGTAACTTCATAGGTTACATGTCATATTTCTACGAAAAATGTCTAAAAAGATTTTGTTGTAGGAAACTTGTTTGGCTTCAAAAGATGCTATGCCTTTTGATATACTAAAGAAAAAGCTCATGTCGAGGTTAGAGACAATGGGAATACGAATTATAAGAACTTATGAAGAGGTAATCTTCTTTAGCCAAAAAAGTTTGCGCCTTAATGATCATACTTACTATTTAAAACACAAACAATTATTTCATGCATGTTATTTTCTCTTAACATTTTCCAGAAGAGAGCTTCATTTCTGTGTGGTTGTGCCATATCATCTTATAAAGTATAGACTGTCAATGAACATATCTTTTTCTTTATTCACATGAAAAATCTTTTACAACCTATGATTATTATCTTCTTTTTCTTTTTCTAATTAGCTTTTGCAGCCAATCCCACTGCAAGAGTAACAAAATTTATAGATAACTTGGTTCATCTCAAGTGTATAGAACCCCTGATCCTCAAATTCCCCAAGCTCCCTTTATGCTAGCGTTCTTCCTGGGATACAGTTTGGCTACATGATTGCCGCAAATGTATCAATCATGTGTCTATTTCAGGATCAAGTTCCATGTATAAGGATCCAGACTATATTACAGTCTAAGAACAAAGGGATTCAATCTTTTTCAGTCTTAATCATTTGTGCAGGAATGGTCTTATATCCCTGTTGGTGGATCCTGCCAAATACTGAGCAAAACCTTGCATTTATGCTGCTTTTGCTAGCATGGCACATCCAGCGGAACAGGTAAGAAAAGAATGACTGTTCTTTCAATTAAATGTTCTTTCAATGTTTGATGTTCTTTTCTACCTTCATCAAACAGGCTACTCGGTTGTAAGATCATTGTCAGAGGCTCCAAAATATGCTTCTGTAATTGCAAATATTTTGAAGCGGAGCCATTCTAAGGACATTTTTACTCGTGGAAGTAGTACTGGGAATATCTCAATGCAAGGTGCATCCAAATGAGGGATTTTTTTATATTATTTACTTATTTCTTTATCGGTGAAATCTGCATTATTTGTTCCATCACCAGTACAAATAATTTTACTATATCATTACATGCATCATGCCTTTGGTACTGGGAGCACTTTTCTAAACATGATCATATGAGGATGCATTGTCATAAGTTGCTGTATGATGCACTTAAAATAGTGGTTACTTTTCTCAAGAATCTTAAATATGCAAGACTATAGTGTATATGGATTGAAAAGGTTGCAAAGTCACCTTTACCTAAGCTCATAGAGAGCACTCAAGGCAAAGCAAAAAACACTTTACTTCTAATGCTTTCTCTATAAATACAATGTTAAGCTTAAAGGTTGATACCGTTGATTGCATTTAACCAGTTAGTAGGTATCAAACCTCCTATCTATATGCAACCTCTGAAGAGGCTAACTCACGATGTCTAGTTTAGATCCAAAGAAGAAATATTATTGATTATAATAGATCCAAAGATGGTTTGAGGGCTGCTGGTGCTCTATGGAAGTCCCCAGGCCCTTCAGTAGGCTTTGAAGGAGATTCTTAAAGAATCCAAATGGGTTAAAGAGAATCGAGATTCATTGTCGTAATGACACTAGGACAAGGTTCGTCGATCCCCTTGGTGTGGAACCGTCGTCTTAGATACTTTTCCTATTCTTTTCGATTTAGCAGTTAACAAATTTGAGACCATGGCTGATGTTTGGGGATCAAACTATGGGGAACTGCAGCTAGAAACTTAATCTGTCTAGAGACTTTAATGACTGGGAAGTGGATTTGGTTGTGGCCCTTCTTAATTCCATGCAGAAAGAAAGGGTCTCCTTTGAGTTAGATAAGATCTCTTGGAAGGGCCTAATAGGTTGTACTTTTTCAGTCAGTGAGGCCATCAAAGTGTTAATTCCAAAGGGTAACTCCCTTTTCCCATTAAGGGCATTTGGGTGCATTGTTCCCATCAAAGCAACCTTTTTTGCGTGGGAAGCAGCCTGGGGTAAGATTTTAACTTTGGATAAGCTCCAAAGAAGGGGGTGGCACCTCCCCAATTGTTGCTATCTCTGTGGTCGTGATGAGGAATCCACCCATCATATTTTATTGCACTGTCCGGTGGTCAACCACCTTTGGGATCTTTTTTTCCTTAGTCGACTTCTCTTGGGTCTTTCCCAAAACTGTCAAGGATGCTCTACTCAGCTGGAAGGGTTCTTTTGTTGGAAAAAAGAGAAGAAACATGTGGAAATTTGTTCCCGTATATTTCGGATGTTGCAAGGAGCGAATCGCATAGCTTTTTGTGAGATGAGATCAGATGTACAAAAACTAAAGCATTCTTTTGTTTATAACTTGTGGAGTTGGAATAGTTTTTACATAGGTGAAGAGATTTCTTCACTTATAGGTTTCTTAGAGTGGGTGGCTGAAAGTTGAGGGGTTGGTGTGGTTTTGTTGGCTTGGCCCTTGGTTTTTTGGTTGGTAGGTTTTTTGGCTTGTTGGTTTTTGCTGCAGGCATTTTGCTGTCTTTTTTCCCCTCTTTGGTTCCTTTTTGTATACCCCTTGTGTACTTTTGGGAACCTTGTTATGTTTTGTTCAATATACTGCTTTAACAACTCAAAAAATGATGCTTCTTCGACTTTAGTTGCTCTGTTTGGGTAGGTTTCTAGTTGAGGATGGAGCTGGGCTGTATATCCTTTAGTTTTTTTTTGGCAGCTGAGGGAGTGAACATTTTCCTGTATATCTTGGGCCAGCTTAGAGCCCTATAATATATTTACTCTTACTTATAAAAATGGAATATTATTGAAGAGAAGGTTAAGTCTATTAACCTTGGAGCTAACCTTGATCTTTTCCCTTTGATACATCTGGAATTAATGGAGCCAACTAAAACTTTGAACTTGAATTGTATTCATATGAGAAAGTTCGAATTCTGAGGGGCTTAAAATGATTTATTAGATCAGGATGGGCTATGATCATCATCTGTGCTGAGCAGCAAGAGAGGTAATGTGGATCATCCTTTTCTCACACAGGGATTTAGTGCCTTGAGCGCACCATCTCTCTACACCTTGTAGGGTTTCAATGCTATTGTAAGACTCTTAGGTTGTGCTTTCACCACCATGGTGTCGTTTATTCAAGAGAGATTGTAGAAGTTCTAGTAACTACTGCATCTCTGGGCAAAACCTTGACAGTGAATTGCAGCATTGCTTTGTACCATTTTTCAACACTAGAATTTGGGAAAGAGACTTTTCCACTTTAATGACGAGGAACAAAAGAGAAAAGAAGTAGTCCTTTCTCTGGATTTGTTTGGCATTACTGATTTGTTCCCTCCAAGAACTAGGGGTTTCTTATGTCCAATTGATATGTGGAATGATCAATATGGTTAAAATTGTCCAAGTCAAGTGATTTAGCACGTTTGAAATGAAATGTTATCACTGGTCATCTCATCTCATGTTTATCCTCTGTTTGCTGCCATTTTTGGTAATTCCATAAGTATGAATGTATACCAGAATGAGTTACTTCTCCATTTAAGAATCTGTGATATGGTATGTAGTTTGTGATTTATGATTCTGTTCATCCATTTCAGCTTGGAATACTCTTTGGCCTCAAGAAAGGAAACGCCAGAGATCATTCTTTCTCTTTGGACTAGCGCTTATTCTTGAGCTGGATATTGAAGGCATTAGGACATTCTTTCATACTTTCTTCCGCCTACCTAATTGGTACGAAGAGAACTTTTACTCCTCCCTCCTTTCTCATTTGCGTAATATTTTATCCTGCCTTCGGTGATTGCTGTATATTTTGGTTGGATTTGCATATTTGCATGCATAAGTAAGTATCCATCCATGTGTAAATTAAAAAGCAGAAACAAAAAGAAGCTAGGTCTCATATCTTCGAGATTCTATTTCCGTTGGTAGAGGTTGAGCATTATTCAGAGAGAAAATTGGTATTAAAATTTGAAATTTCTGACTTTTGCATTTAAATCCTAAATAAAAAATTTGGTTTTAAATATAAAGAACTTTCGCGAATTTTGTTTTTATCTCAACAAAGAATTTCGAACTCTAATTATCCATCACGCATTACAAAACGACGTCATTAATGCTAAATATAATTAAAATGAAAGTTGGGGTTATAAAAACAAAATTCATGAAATTTGCTATATTTAAACAACAAACTTTGTTTCAGTGATTTGAAACGCAGTGCTCGCGAAAGCTTGTGACGAATACTAATTTTCCCCTGTGTTTCAAATTGTTTTTGCCCACGAGGAAAAAGCAAGTTGATATGGTAATAACTGGTATTCAAGTTCAACCAGCTCTTGCTAGGAGTCATTTGTATTGTAAGATAAACTGCCATGCATTTGCCCATTGAGTTTGGGAATAATAAGCTGCAATTGTTTCGTTTTTGGTGATGGCAGGGATTTCGGATCGACACTGTCTTCAGCTGATCTCATCTTATTTGCCTTCTATATGTTTATATTAGCTCCAAACCAAATGAGAATGAGTCTTGTCAGGCATCTACTATCTGACCCTACTGGAGCAATTATGCTAAGAACACATTCATGTATAGTCCCTGCTGACCTTAGTAATTTCTGTAGAGACTAGACAAGGAGCCTTGCCGCCCTCTTTTGAAAATTATGAGGCATTTGTATATATTCATACATCCATATTCTTATTATAATCCAAATTTTTAAACAAGATGTTACTTTTTAAGTCCATAACTGTTCGCCTAATCCATAATTTGGCCCATGTGATAAACTGCCTCGCTAGGTGTTCACTTAACGGCTGTTCTGAATTTAGTGTTTTTCATGTATTTTTTATTTTTCAGGAAAAAAAAAAAAACTTGGAGACTAAATGTGTTTTCCTATTTGTTTTTGAAAGCAGAAAACAGTTTTAAAAAATATGAATGAAATAGGCTCCAAAAAATGCTAATTTAAAATAATAAGAACAGTTATGCTGGGTTGGCAATAACATTTTTCAAAAAAAAGGAACTAAATAGGCCTAACTGTTTCTTTTTTAAATTTTTTTTTGGAGAACAAACAACTGTTCCGGCAACTAAGATTTTGGGCCCATAAAATTTGAGAATTAGGAGTTTGGTCAATATTTGGCCACTATGTTAGATGCCCTGTTTCATTACAGAAGCTGGGGATTCTAACGAATTTATTAATTTAAGCACCCCACATTTGTGCCATTAGGGTCAATATGCTTTGAGCTTTCCTACTTCCTAGCCCTTCCCTTCAGGCTACCCGAATGTTGCAATTTTCGAGGAATATCTAATAGCTTGGCAAAATATCAGACATTCTTTTTCTGGCCCAACAAATTTCAACCTTTATATATGTGCACAAAAACAAAAAAAAAAAAGAAAAAAAGTGAAGAATTATACACAGACGCCAAATGGCTACTTACCAATTCTTCAGCCAAATTGATGACAAAATGAAGATTTTAGCTCCTTCCAACCAAAAAAGACCGACAAACCTTTGACCCTTTAAAGTTGTGCTGAAAATATGTTAGTAAGGCCATATTTATTTTTTAAAAATTATTTTTGATAATAGTTTTTAAAAATAGAGAAAACATCATTTTGATGTTCTCTAAAAACTATTTTGTGTTTTTGAGTGCTTTAAAAAAAAAAAAAAAAAAAAAAAGAGAAACCAAATGTATTAATAATATTATCCATGTTTTCATTATTTTCTTTTTTTATAGTTTTTTAAAAAAGTAAACAAACAAGCCTTAAACCTCTTTGGAAAAGCTTTTCAATTATTATATTATGTTTTTTTTTTAAAGGAAAACTAATATTATTGATTTATATTTGTATTAGATTGATAGATTTAAGATAAAATAGCTAAAAATCATATAAGATGAAATAATATTTATATTAATATAATATCAATCTGAGATAAAATCTGTAAATTGATAACATAAAATGATTAATATCTACGATTTTAATTTCGAATATATCGGGACGATCATAATTTAATAATAACTCTCGATCGATCAAATTCGCTTTTATCTATTCAATCTTCCCAATATAAATAAGACATCATAATAAAATGATAAATAATACCACATTGTAACAAATTGATAACAAATCAAACACAAATAAAATGATAACATAAAAAACAAGAAAAACTTAAATTTTTACGAAAAAGCTATTTTATTAAAGAAAAAAAGAAAAAAAAGTAACAATGATTTCAGTTTAAAAATCACAAAAAAATTGAAATTCCTTTTTAGTGTGGGGGTGGGACCGTGGGAAACCGCAAAATGTAAGAAGTTGACAGAAAAGTATGAAAATATTAAAAAAAGGGTGAAGAGGCAAAACATTACAGCTCCACGGCAGCCTCCTCTCTCTAAATCTCTCTCTCTCTCTAGGTTGAGCAGGGGCTGCGAGAAGCCGAACCCAGAATCTAACCCTGACTACCAGATCCAAAACGATGTCGTATTCATCTCGTCTTCTCACCCATTCCAGAAAGGTACTCGCTTTTCCTGATCCCGTTTATAATCAATGTAATTCCACATTAACAATCTTACTCTCATTCTCTCATAACGTCTCATTTCCAAGCATTTGAATTTTTTTTTTTTTGTTTTACTTATTCCTTGAGTTATTTTTTCTTGAATTTCGTTTTCAGAATGAATGACGTTAATTATTAAAACGAGGGGTTGTTTTAAAATTTTCTTACTGCTGCTGGATCATTGGATCTTCTTGTTGAATTTGAAAGCGTTGTTTCGATAATGCTATTCTTATTTCTATTGTTTTGTGATTACTAATTATCTATCAGGTGGTTTCTGAGAAAATTGTGTAGTTTTTCTCTGAAAAAGTTTAATGGGCCAGAGGTTTTACAGGTAAGGAATGCTCCCAGTGTACTGCGAAGTGAGCCGGCAATCCTGGTCCGTGTTTTCTGAGGAGCTTTGTTCTTCGATTGGAAAAGGGGGATGGTTAGTACGATGCGGGACCAATTGAGTGTAATTTCATTTTCAACAACTGTAGGAGGATGGTGAATGGTCAGATTATGTTAAAGGTTTGTTCTTGTTTATTGGGTTTAGGCTGTTTTTCAGACTCACAAAGATTCAAAGGCGGGGTTTTAACCTTCTACTGATGGCATACTGAGGGGGTTAATAGAGCTGGTAGTTCAAATGTATATGGTGAGTGTAACTTCTTGGGCTTGTTTCTTTTTCCTTTTAGTTGCATCAATGCTGTTTTTGGTATGTATCGATAGTGAAGTGTAATTTTGTTCCATTTGTAGGTACCTCGGGTTGGAGGTCAACGGGAATATTTCAAGAATGGCAGCACAATGGGCCTCCAACGGCTGGTTCTGGTCAGCATACAAAAGGTTTCTACTGTTTGATTTTTTTATGCTTGATTACTGGATTCATTCTTAACGTAAAGAAAGTTCTATTTTTCATTTTGTTATTTCTTCAGTTTGCAGATGCAGCTGATAAGTAGTGGCTATGCAACAGATGCAGGTATGGTTGTTTTACCTTTATGGTTTGATTTGTACATCTGGCCTTTGTTTGTCCTTTAACAGATCTGGTTTTTAATCAATTTCATAAGATAAATGCTTTTCATTGCAGTGTCCATTTTGCTCAAATCTCTTTTCTCTCTTTTCCCTTGAAACTAAGTTTCACTTTGTGATGGTAATCATAAACAGGGTTTACTTTTTCTTTCGTTTCTACTTTGAAACTGTTTGTGTTCTAGTAATGGTTGTTCATTTTCTTGAATCAAAGATAATTCTTTATATCATTGTGCGATGATTTTGGTTTGAATTTATAAATATTTTTCTTTTCATTAGTACCCATATTGTCCATAGTTCATTATTGAGATCTTTTACAATGTTTTTCAGGACTTCTGCACACACCAAGAGATTGGTATGCCTTCTCTCTCCCCTACAATGACAGAGGCACGTACCTTTAAAAGCATTCAAAATCGTATAGATTCTGGGTACAGAGTAGTCTCTGTAACTAAATGCTCATGTATTGACATGCAGGGAAATATTGCGTAGGTGAATAGACAGAGGGGAGACAAATTAGTCCTGAGAAGTATTGTGTGAAATTGAAACAGTAGGGTCCTCATTACTCTCCTTTGTTCAAATTTACTAGTTGATTAATGATCCAAGTTTATATTGTGAAGTCATCCTGTCAATCTATAATATTCTAATCATTTTATAGATAAAGCAACCGTAGAGATGGAACATGTATTGTGAGGAAGGGTATCTTGCTAAGATAGTACTGAGATAGCAAAGAGGATCAAAGTTGGGTATGTGGTGTTCTGAATTACGGTGTATTGTTTCAGTAGCAAAGTAGGTCTAAAATACATTCATATGTCACTTTAATTGCCTTATCATATGATGGACCATGCGGCAGTTGTCTTTAGTTTACTTCAGCCTGGTGCCTAACGCCATAGCTCTTTTCTTTTGGGATTTAATTTCTGTATCATTCATGCCATTTCTTTATCACCCTCATTGATGTTGTATTTGCTGATTATTTTATGCAATAATGCATGCTTATCCCAAGCTGGCTTACAGATTTTGGTCGCTTTCTTCTTCATAAATCACATGCTCCCCTTTACAAGAACTTATTCTACTTCTGTTACTTGACTCCAAAACTTCTTTACTTTTGGCACCTATGTCAAAGTGGCATGGTTTTAATATGATTTAATACTTACAGACTTTGAATTCAAATTAAATCACTATTTCACGAAATAACAAATTTATCGCCATTTAAAGTTTGATTTTGTTTCTTTACATAGGTGATTTATAAACCATTGAAGAGAGGATGATATTGCCAAATTCAAGATTATGAACCTCCAAAACGGGGGTGCAGCTTGGATGAGGGTAAAAGTCATCCGCTTCTCCCTCCGACAAAGAAGCACTGTAGAGAAGCCTGCCAGTCTACATCAGTCAAATGTTTCAAAAGCTGTTGAAACTTCAAAAGCAGGAGATCATTTTTTCCAGTCCTCGCAAAAAGCATTAAGATCATCATGTTAGTCACTGCCACTTTTGGAGTAAAATTTTATCTCTATTAATGCCAAAATAAGTTCATCTATGGACCCTGCTGTTTCCAAATCATCTCATTTAAGTTTGCTTTTGTAATTTATTCAAAAAAAAGTTTGCTTGTAATGACATATATTCATGAAGCAATATATTCTTTATTTTTTGTCTTTACTCATGAAAAACCAAAAAATATTTTATTTTTGATATTTAATGTAACATCTCTTTGACTCTTTCCCTATTCAGGTTCCTCTTTCAAGCATCAAAGGGACGGGTCCCGATGACGATTTTGGAATGTTGGCTACATTGAAGATTATTTGTGTATGCTTTTCTCTATGTGCTTTTGCAGATTATCCTGTTTCTTGCTTGATTAATTTAGCTGGATAATCAACAATTATGGAGACAGTCCTGTATTCAGTAGGAATGAAATGGCATGGATACAAATGTTTGGTATGGCAAGAAAAGTTTCAATAGGAGTGCCTTTTTTCCCATTGGTAGAAGACTTTTATTTACTATGTTAATACAATAGTATAATTTTTACTAAATATCTTCGCTTCTGAATACATTAGAAGTAATAATAACACTTTATAATAGGCTCACAGAGGCGGTGGGATGGGGAATGAGAAGTTCCAGATTTGAATCCTCATAAGAACAAAATACTACGACGTGATATGCAAAGTGAATGGATGTCAAAAAAGAAAAAAGAAAAACACTTCGGGTCTTCTTACCCTCTTTACTAGAAGTGGATTTTGACTCAAGCATTATGATCTTGGTCTTAAGTAAAATAATTATTGGTTTTTCTATTTTCATTTGACGAATACAATTTTATTATGAAGTATAACTTTGACACATTGTTTTTCCGAGTCTTTATCTTGTTATCTTATTTTTATTGTTTCAGATGTCATAGGTACCATTTCAATCTCTGTGTGGGTTAACCAATTTGCTTGGCTTTTTTTTTGCTATGTCATAGCTTCTTGCGGGAAGGAAGCCACACCACCTCTCTCTAAGGCAGCAACTTTAGATTATACCGACCTTCCTCATACTCAGATAAGAAAGGTAATATGTTTGAAATTATCCAAGTGGCTGGTTGCTTAGATTAAGCTTAATGATACTGACATCTAGATACTTAAAAATCATCTTCAGATCACTGCTTCACGCTTGCTGCTATCAAAGCAAACCATTCCTCATTATTATTTGACTGTGGACACCTGTGTTGACAAGCTGATGGAGTGAGCATTCAATAAATGTCCATCTTTCCTTTTTAATTTTCCTTTTGTGATTATGATCTAAACTATTGCTGCTTCTGCATCGTAGATTGCGGAACCGCTTAATACACTCCAAGAAGCTTTGGGTGGCAAGCGGATATCTGTAAATGATCTTGTCATAAAGGTATGTTGTCTTTAACATTGAGATAGTTTACTTCTGAGATGTAAAGATTGGCATTTTGATTACTTTTGTTCTTGGGGAACTTTAGAACACATCACACCATTTAACCCCTCACTGCAAATTTTTCATGATCAATGTCATTTTGATTATAATTTTATTCTTGTGGCATAAATTTCAATGGGACCTTGATGACAGGCTGCTGCTTTGGCACTTCGGAAAGTTCCTCAGTGCAATAGTTCCTGGACCACGATTACATCCGCCCAGTGAGTATAAACAATGGCAAATAGACAGTTCAAATCTTCATCAAGACTTGCCAGAAGTACCCATAAAAAAAAAAAAAGAATTACCAGAAGTTGATTCTTTAGGAAGTGAAAGAGAATCAACTTTAAAAAAAAAAAAAATTGTTTGCTTGTGCTTCAGTTTTCAGCAAGCCCATGTGATCATTATAGCAGGCTTCAGAGTGTTGTTCTTATCATATTTATTACAAGTTAACCATTTATTTATCAAAAAAAAAAAAAAAAATTATTACAAGTTAACCATTTAGTGGTGTGTTACATTTATATTATCAAATTTGATGGTGACAAAACAATTCAGGTACCACAATGTGAACATAAATGTTGCTGTTCAGACCGACAATGGGCTTTATGTCCCAGTCATCAGGGTGGGTTTTAGTTTTCTTTCTTTGTGTTAGATCCTTTTGTAAATGTATGGAACAATCTTGAGAGACAGTAATGTTTCTATGCAGGATGCAGACAAGAAAGGATTATCTAAAATTGCTGAAGAGATCAAACATTTAGCAATAAAAGGCCAAAGATAACAGCCTGAAACCTGAAGACTATGAGGTAACTTCGTGACTTCTAATAGGTGGCCAATAGATGGTTGATTGATTGTGTTATGGCATTTTAAATGAACTTCAAGATAATCATATATGCAGGGAGGTACCTTTACTGTTTCAAACTTGGGAGGTCCATTTGGAGTCAAGCAATTTTGTGCCATAATCAATCCTCCCCAGTCTGGCATCCTTGCAATTGGGTCTGGTATGCTGCAGCTGATTGTTGCCTCTTTTTCTTCCATTGTTCTGTTGGGCCTGTTTCTTTACTTGACTATCATTAATTCCTGCTTACTTTTACTAAGAATTAGACAATTTTCTTGACCAGCTGAGAAGAGGGTAATACTCTGGTGTGGGTCCTGACTCGATCTAAGTATGCTTTGTATTCATTCCCTGTCTCCTTGAGCTGTGATCACCGTGTGATTGATGGTAGGCAGTGTCTTCAGTCATCAAGTTCATTTTCAGGAATCTAATGAGAGATTTAATTGAGTTTTTTTTTTTTTTGCTCCTAAAAAACTGGTGTCACCTTTTTTTCCATAAATGAATCAGGATATGGGTCTTTATCTTAATTGAATGCAAAAAGGGACAGTTTGAGTCACACTCATCTTTGTTTTCAAAATATTCCCTGAAGGTGTAAAAAATATTCAAGTAGTTGCACTCAGTCATGTGATTGTACTATTCTGCCCCAATTTTTATGTTCATGCTGTGCTTGTAGGTGCCATTGGTGCTGAGTGGTTGAAAGCATTCAAAGGCTATATTGAGAATCCAGAGTCGATGCTGCTCTAGACACATGGGTATTTTCTTTCAGAAAGTTCTTATCAGTCATCTCATCAATAAGGGCCATCAAAGTGATCCAAGCTGATTTCTTGAGTTCAAACTTGTAGCTTAGATGCAACTCTGCACCTTTTTTCATCCTTAATGTTACTTTTAGGATACATTGTTGTATGGATATAGGATACGAATGGGGCATTGAGAATAGAGTATGCTGACAGAAAATCGTGTGAACCAAAATTTGTTCATTGTAGAGTCCAAAAATCCCCTTTGTGAAGGTAAATCTGCCTTCAATCAGTAATAAGCATCTGGTTCTCCAAGAATGGTGATTTTGTAACTTATCAAAGAAATCCAATGATAATAATATCTGAGCTGCAGTTCTGAGGTTATAAATTGTGGTGCTGCCCCTGAAAGTTTCATTGTTTGGATCATTAACTTGCTTGATAACTATTTATTTATCTTTTTCTTCTTGCCATCAGTCCAAAAAATTGCATTCTTATTATGATAATATGTTTATTTTTGGTTTTTTAAATTTAAACCTACAGAACTCCATGGATTGGTTGTAAAATACAGGTTTCAGCTATCTTTCTGCTCCCACTTCACCCCCTTTGCAATTCAAGGAAGGTTATCCATTTGTTTGTTGATCTCTAACAATCTATGAAGAGGTTGCTGTGTCAACCTTAGATCCCAATCTGCAAGGATTTATAAAGTTTAAAGACTTTTTTTAATCTCATCTAATATTATCCACTTTGGACTTTTTTTTTTTTTCTAATGAGAAAGTTTGGAACTAACTCAACAAGTAGTTTCTAGGGCAAGTTTCAGGAGAACCTTGATACTGCTAGAAAATAAATCTCTGTTACAGAAACAAAATCTATCCTTCTTCTGCAGTGATTTTACAATTGTTTACAAAGCCAAGAATAGTATTCATGCATTATAGATTCTTCAAAGGATTCAATGAGACAAAATATTATAACTGCATAGTCCATGGATAAAAACTGGAACCTTACATTCTTGTAAATCATTCCATAATTGAGCATCCGATTTCGATTTCTTATTTTGTTAGAAACCAAAATGAAAGTCAAAACTGCTCACAGGATCAGCAACTTGATAATTAACAATGGAGTTTTCAATTGGCTTGTTTACAACTTGAAGATTAAGAGCCATGGACGTGCAAAGTGATCGTCAATATTGGTGGTTAAGCTGTCCAAACCATCAATAATTATAAGAATAGTCAAAATATTTAAGTGCGGGCTTGTAAATAGAAAATAATGGGTTAACTTTGAATGTTCAAAGAAAGACGGCCCTAGATGCTGATCAGGTCAGATTAAATACTAATGCCTTTCTGCTCTTGAATGTCTTTTTGTCTGTGATATCTTTGGTTCCCGCCATTGTATGTAGATAACATTGACTATTTGTTCAAGGGAGTGTTTGTCTATTAAAACTCTCCCATCATTTCTGGCTTGAGCAAACCTGTAGCTACTAGGATAAGCAATTTTAATTGATAAAAGGGGGTTCATGCACCCCTCAGAGATGAAATAAAATAGCTGAAGGACACAAGGGATGGCTTGAAAAGACGCGTTGGTCAGGCCGAGTTAGAGGGGTTGACAGTCAGAAACCAGGTGAAATGGTGGTTAGAAGAAGTCCAAGCCATTGAAGACGAGGTAAGCATGATGGTGGAAGGTTTCAGGCAGCAGCAACAAAGGCAATGTGTGGCTTGCTGCCATGCCAATTGTTCTTCTTCGAGGTATAAGCTAAGCAAGAAAGTTGCCAAGAAGCTCAGGGAGGTAAGAGAACTTTTGGGCAAAGGTACCTTTGATTCTGTTGTTGAATCTGGATTACCTCCTGATGCAGTCAAGGAAATACCTACAAGGCCAACTTTTGGCCTTGATGTAATGTTGGAGAAGGTTAGGCAGTTCCTTGCGGAGGATGAGGTTGGGATTATTGGAATTTATGGAATGGGGGGTGTTGGGAAAACTGCCCTCTTGAGGAAAATAAACAATGAATTCCTCACCAAAATCCATGATTTTGATGTTGTTATTTGGGTTTTGGTGTCTAAGGAGTCTAAGGACTTTGTTGTTGATAACATCCAACAGGCTGTTTTAGCAAGGTTGGGGTTGTCTTGGGAAGAAGATGAAAATCAGGAACAGAGAGCTATGAAGATATATCAGGTAATGAGAAGGAAAAGGTTCTTACTGTTGCTGGATGATGTTTGGGAAGAACTTGATCTTGAGAAAATCGGCATTCCTCTTGCTGACAGGCGAAACAAATGCAAGGTGATCTTCACTACCCGGTCAATGGATGTATGCAGCGATATGGATGCTCACTGAAACTGAGCAGTAGAGTTCTTGGAAGAGAAGGAATCATGGCAACTCTTTCAAGAAAAAGTAGGAAGAAAGGATCTCTTGGATTTATCCTCCATCCGCCCTCATGCTGAGATGATAGTCAAAAAATGTGGAGGCCTTCCACTTGCCTTGATCACAATTGGAAGGGCCATGGCAAACAAAGAAACAGAGGAGGAATGGAAGTATGCAATAGAACTACTGGACAATTCTCCATCAGAACTCAGAGGTATGGAAGATGTCTTTACTCTCTTAAAATTCAGCTATGACAATTTGGATAACGATACGCTGAGATCATGCTTCTTGTATTGTTCCTTATTCCCTGAAGATTTCTCCATTGATAAAGAACAGCTTGTAGAGTATTGGGTTGGGGAGGGATTTCTTGATAGCTTCCATGATGGTAATGTCCAGAACAAGGGACATGCTGTTATTGGGTCTCTGAAAGTTGCATGCTTACTGGAAAATGGAGAAGAGAAAACCCAAGTGAAGATGCATGATGTCGTCCGGAAGCTTTGCCTTGTGGATATCATCTGGTTATGGGAGAAATGACAAGAAGTTTCTCATACAGCCCAGCATAGGCCTGAATGAAAGCACCCAGAACAGAGTACTGGAGATTTGCAGAAAGGATTTCATTGTTAGATAATGGGATCACTGTCCTATCAGAAACACCAGATTGCCCCAACTTATCAACCTTGCTGCTTCAATGGAACAGCGGTTTAAACAGAATCACAGTCGGGTTTTTCCATTTTATGCCAGTTCTTAGAGTCCTGGATCTGTCATTCACCAGTCTGAAAGAGATCCCTGCGAGCATTGGTGAATTAGCCGAGCTGCGTCATCTAGATCTCTCAGGTACCAAACTAATTGCACTACCTAAAGAGCTAGGAGGTCTGGAAAAGCTGAGGCTTCTGGATCTGCAACGAACACATTATCTTAGAATGATCCCACAAGAGGCGATATCAAGACTTTCCCAGTTAAGATGCTTGAATTTGTACTACAGTTATGGAGGCTGGGAACTGCTCAACTGTGAGGCATCTGGGAATGATGTTAGCTTTGCAGATTTGGAAGGGCTGGGAAACATTTCCACCCTGGGGATCACAGTAGTTGAATCCTCTACCCTGAGAAGGCTCTCTGGTATGAGCACTCTACTGAAATGTATAAAGTATTTATACATCAAGGAATGTGAAGGATTATTCTATTTACAATTTTCATCAGCTTCTGGAGATGGCAAGAAACTGAGAAGGCTCAGTATCAACAACTGCTATGATTTGAAGTACTTGGAGATTGGTGTAGGTGCTGGAAAGAACTGGCTGCCAAGCCTGAGGTTCTCTCCTTACACGGCCTTCCAACTTAACCAGAGTATGGAGGAAATTGCCCGCGAATACCCAGAATCTTCGATCTATAAGCATCTGGTACTGCCAGAAGTTGAAGAATGTGTCATGGATTTCACAACTGGCCAGGCTTGAGGTGCTCTACGTATTCTACTGCAGTGAAATGGAGGAACTGATATGTGAAGATGAGGTGATAGAGGAGGATTTGTTGGCTTTTCCGAGCCTTAGAACAATGTCCATCCGAGACCTCCCAGAATTAAGAAGCATATCCCAGGAGGCTTTGGCTTTTCCTTCACTGGAGAGGATTGCAGTGATGGATTGTCCAAAGCTGAAGAAGCTGCCTCTCAAAACCCGAGGCGGCTCTACCCTGCCAACTGTCTATGGCTGCAAGGAATGGTGGCATGGACTGGAATGGGATGAAGGGGCAGCCACCATTTCTGCCTTCCTTCCTCCCTTCATGGCAACTTGATGAAGCTATATGTGGTTGTGATTCCAAGCATTCTTCTTCATTGCAGAATTTCAATTGATTGTGATTTCACACTTTTTTTTGTATATATGTTTTCTAGATCCAGGTGAGGAGTCATGTAACTGTTGAACTGAAGAATTGCAAAAGAGTTAAACATGGTTAATTTTGTTGATCAGTCTAATATCATACACCTTCCATGCTAATTAATCGTAAACAGCTTGCATTTACAAACAGGGGAACTGATAAGTAATTAGCCATGTGTAAACAGAGTTTGAGAGTACTAACACAAAGAAATCCTTTTATGTATAGAAAGAGAGAGAACTTTTCCTCACCAAACTTACATTTAGAATCTCTTAAACATAGAAGACGTGAGAAAAGAATCAGTCTACACTCCCACCCCACCCTCCTTAGGAGCACCTGTCTCTTGTCACTACTCAAGTCCTCTCAGCAAAGCCATCAGATTTACACAAGAGCCACTGGTCCTAAAGATACCACTTGATCATCCAATACTACAAAGTCTACCCAACCATGGATTGAGGAAAAATATTGACTCCACTTTTAACAGTTAGAGGATGAGCCGCTTCATTTTCTGTAAGGGATTCTTATGATTTTAAAATGATGATTGAGAGGATGGAAAAAAGATTATACTGAGAGTGGCTCTGCTAGAGCATTATTGCCTGCTACAAACAGGTTCCAGCACCTATGGAGCCAAGGTTATACAAATAGACATAACAACTCTGATATGTAGGAGTTAGTATGCAAACATCTCAATATCTGTGGTACAAAAAGAGGCTCACTACAATAATTGGGAGGTCAGATTTGGTCTCTGACACTATTTTATTATTATATATGAACTAATTGAGCTGATATTGTTTGATTTGAATCCCAAAAACCTTCACCAACTTTAAAACTCATTATTTATATGGATAAGAGAACTTATGTAGTTATAGAGTTAGAAACTTTTCGGCGTGACGTTTGCCTCGTTAAAAGTTGCTATCGGTAAAGTTTTTTATAACACAGAGAACATATTTTTTGTATTTTTTTGAAAACTGTTATTATTATATGAATTTATTTTCATGTTCTCGTGCTTTGGCGTAACAAAACATTTCCTGGTAATCCAAACACGCTCTTTCATGCTTTTCTTATTCTCCCTGCTTTCTTCAAAATAAAAACAATTTTCAAAAAACAAAGAAACAAATACGCTTTTTTCTATCATCCAATGTAGAATATCACACGTCCCCATTACAACTATGATTGACATTGATTTATTTAGCTTTTGCAAGATCACAAATCTGGGATCAAATGCTTGGATGCTTAAACGCTAGAAAAAAATAATGCTTTACGTACCCTTTAGGTTACCTTAAGCGTATCTAGCAATATTATAGCAATGTATAACAAGAGAATGTGGAAAAGGGATGACGAACTACTTTCTTTTTTTTTATTTCTTTCTGCATGTAGAGAATAGTCTGAACATTTCTTTGTAGTGTTCTTGTGTACAGAGTTTGATTGTTGGATTAAAGCATATTTACTTTATATATGCTACTTAGTGCCAATGCAAATCTTCTATGGTGGGGACATAAAGTACTATTTTCATGGCTGTAATTTGACCTAAGAGCTGATTTGTCTTTCCCCCTATTCATGGATGCTTTCTTGGAAAGACTTTTCTTTTCTTTCTGGTATGCTATCCTCCTCAATTTTCTATGGAAAAGTTTCAGCCACCATTGAAGCTAATATTCCTTAACACTGGATCTAAACACTCCACCTTCAATCAGCATTTGTCTACTCATCACCAAAATCAAACCCCACGAATCCATCTTTTTATCAGGTTTGTCGCCAATAATGACAAAAGGATGGTTGAATGAAAACAAACAAAGAGGTTGTCATTCGTGCAGCAAATAATGATAAAATCAGAGAAAAAAAATGAAATTTTCACTATCACCAAATAGGGTTACATAAGAGAGTATTTATAATAACTAGGTTTACGACAAAATTACAAAAACACCCCTACAATAACCTTGTACTGTGTTGCGGAACTCGATGGCTGGCTTTGCCCTCCGCTTGTTCTCCTTCGGCATTTGCTCATTTTCCTTCGTACATATGTTTCTCTCAAATATGAGTCACGTACTATGATAGATGTTTTAACCCGAACAAATTAGTTAGTAGTTCAACATAATATAAGACCCTATTTAGGATTACGGAAGCCTAGACACAATTATACTGATGAAATTAGGGTTTCATTTTCAGGTTAAAGTATATGAAATATTCGTTTTCATCCATCATACAATATTGATATTTCAATATGGCAGTGATTAAAATTTCGTAGGTGTGAAACCCTAGCGTAGATGGAAAGGACAAAAGAAAAAAGATGTAAGATCATTCGCTAGGGGTGTACCCTAGCTAGGTTTTCTTTTTCTTGGATTAATGCCTAGCTATTTATTAAACAAGCTAGTAGGGAAGAGAGGAATAAGAGCTCAATTAATTCCATTATCCACATTTTATTCCATGGATGATGTAAACCACCAACTTCCTCTAGGGCCAGTCTTTTTCATTCTCTATATAAAGCTCTGTGAAGCATAATCTCAACCCATCAAACAAATATTGTTAACTTCTTTCTTTCTTTCCTTTTTTCTTTCATTCGGTTAATTATTTATACTGATCCTTGTTGTAAGGATTCGGGGCTGCAGAGAGAGGATAACAGAAGACATCATCAGCTAGGTAATGTAGGGCTTGTTCCATGGTTGCATATCTTTGATAAGGAGTATATGATCTCTAGGGTTTGTGTGGGAGGGGGGTGACAGAGGAGAGTGAGCACTCATGGTTCTTTCTTGCATGAAGTTTCTATGCTTGAAGCTGTGTGCCTGTCTGTCACTCCTAACCATCTCTCTCTCCTCTCAACTGCTTAGGATGGGTTTTTTTTTCATGTTTGTTAAAAACATAATATTCATATTAAATCAAAATCTTACAAGTTTGAACTTGCAATTTATTCATCATTTGTTGATTTCAAAGTCTATGAAGAACTTTATTTGATTTATTTGACTTTCCACGTACATGTATGAAACTGCATGTGATGGAAGGTGTAAAATACAAGATATTCGTATTAAACTCAAATCCTACTAAGTTTAGCTTTTAGGATACTTACTTTCTTAAAAAACTTGCTCTTTTAGCAAAGCTTGTTCTTTTAGCGGAGCTACTAGGGTCCGGGGCCATTCCCCCCCCTAAAAAAAATTGTTTCTATTGGGATTTGAGGCCTTGAGCTCTGGTTCAAATGTTGAAAATTACCTCATCACTGTACTACAACGTTGAGCTTTGCCTTGTTAATGCCGCCTCTAAAAATAATCATACCACTTGACTTGATTTTTTTGGCTCCACCATCAAGCCAAATTAAGGTAGAATGTGCTCTTTTATATTTCTTTAGTTCTCTCTCTTCCGTCCTCCATTCATCTCTCTCTTATAAATCGTTAAATCTTTAAGGTAATTCTCTCTCAAGTTTCACTATGGTTTTCTCTCTCCCGATCTAAATTAGTGTAAGTCCTTTATGTTTCTCTAATTCATATAAGTCCTTTAGTAAAGGTGGATGATATGTTCGACTCTCTTGTCTATCTTAGATCTATAATTTGGTTTGAATGATTGATTAGCAACCAATCTTATACCCAAACACAAATTAAGAGATAAATAATCTAATTCGTCACTTTTTTTGAAGAAAAATAATTTCATTGATTCCAATTAACAATACATCGATGAAAACATATAATTAAAATCGCTAAAAACCACAAAGATGAAACATGTTAATAGCATAATGAAACGACTCAAAGCCTATACATTTGATAGTTGAGTCTACACATTTAATATTACTATTGTGATTAGAATACATTTGACTTAAGTTCTACAACATGTAAAACCCGAGAAAAATAAAATTTTTTTTGAAAAAAGGCAAAACGGTAATTTGTCGCTATAATACAGATTGAAACCTAGAAATTTTCTAGGATGAAAAAACGGACCTTATCTTTGGATTCGTCTCGCGAAATCTAGTTACTCAGATGAATTTCATTGAATTCCGAGACAATTAGATTTTCACGTTTTTTGGGGTGACGAGTGTCCAACGACTCCCAGGAACGAGATTTTTGCGAAAATCTCGGAATTTAGGAAAAAACTTGAGTTAAGTTCATGGAATATGATTTGAATTCAATCAGATGAATGAATTCGCCAGCCAAAATCAATCGAGCAGTATGGACATGTGATGCCATGGCTACGGCTTTGCCAGAAGTCAAAAAGGATCTTAGGGTAGGAAAAGACTTCATTTTCCTACTGGGTCACGCAAGAGTGAGAGAAGAGAGAAAGAGGAGAGCCAAGAGCTTCCTTATAAGATTTACGGAGTTCTGTCGGTTGAAGTTCGTCGGGCCTAGAACGAAAGTTCATCGCATCGACGAGGGCTACACGTGAGTACCGAAAACAAGCGATTTCATTGAGGATCCAGCTATGAAAGTTTGGGAAATCAGGTTTCGGTTTAGAAGTGTCCACGAGGTTTTTACAGTTCTTTCCTACACTCTGCAAGAGGTAGTGGAATTCTTCATACGCTTATTTTCATTTTCAAGTGTAAATGGTAAGATGTTCGAGTTCCTATCGGGTGTCCTTCGCCTAGGCGAGGACACGGGCTCTCCAGGAAGAAGGAGTCTTTGCTTAGGTGAAGGAGGTGTTCGGGCCTTAGGACATAGGGTCTGCCTAAAGGAGGAATGTACGCCTATACAAGTTTGAGGACAGAAAATAGAAGCTTCGTCCTAGGCAAGGGTATTGCTCGCTTAGGTGGAACCACTTTGTTTAAGTAAAGGCAAAGCATGCTTAGGCGAAACCGCGATTATGTGAGGTATGTGTTTACGGACTATTTTATAACGCCGTCCCAAAAATAGCATTTTTGTTTTATTATTTTACTTTATAGCATTTTTTGCTATTTAATTTTTTTTTGTTTTATTTGTTCGATATTTTATTGGTTTTAAGTGATAAAAATAGAGGTTTTTAAAGTGAGAATTCGCATAGTGGATTAGTGCACCTGAAATTAAGCCCTAGTCGTTTAATGATATATTTAGGGTATAATACAAGTAAAATAAAATCGAAATTAATACAAGAGTCAAGGTTAAATTGGTAAAATGTCAAAATGAGGATCCAAAGGTCATAAATGAAGAATTATATATGCCAAAGTAGAAAGGTGATAAGTTGTTATGCAAATGAAATAGAAATAAAGGGCTTTAATGCAAAAATGAAAAAAAAAAAAAGAAAGCCAAAAAGGGGAAGGCCAAACAAGGTCTTATATAAGATGAGAATAAGACCAAATTTGGTGTAGTGAAATGAGATTATTTCTCATTTGGGAAAAAGGGGAGCTAGGGCTACGGTTGAGAGAGGGGGGAGAAGCCATCTTAGGACTCTATTTGTTCTTGAAGAGGGCGGGAAGAAGGAAAGCCAGCCGAGCGTTTAAAAAGATACAGATTGATATTTGTTTAAGTTCGCATGGATTCACCCATTTGCTTTGTTAGAACCCTCTTAACTCCTCTTTGATTGTGGTTTGGATTGGTAAAACTTACAATTTATATATATATGTGTTTGATACGCCCGCGTACTCCTTTGCTTTGATTAAGATCGTCAGCACTTTTGTGATAAAGGAAATGTTGGGGTTTTAGGGAAGATGCTGTCAAAATTTTTCCAAACCCATGTTTTTTTTTTTGCCATTTACTTGGCCATTACTCATCCAAATTGAATGATTCAAATTTCTAGATAAATTAGACTTCTAGGCGAACAAATTTCCTTGAAATAAGTGTATTCAAATTTGGACCCCATTGGACTCAGAAATTCATCAAAGTGAAGCTTTGTTTTTTGAGCAAATTCTGGTTATGTTTTGGTACAATTTTGGTGTTTTGGTATAGTTTTGGTATTTAGGTCATAAGTTGAGTTTTACTCATCAAAATTGAGTGATTCAAATTTGTTGATAAACAGACTTCTAGGAGAATAAATTTCCTTGAAATAAGTATATTCAAATGTGGACTGACTCGTAAATTTATTTCTCAAAAGTGAAGTTCGCTGCATAAATTTCGTTATGTTTCAAAATAGAGTAAATTCGATTGTTTGTGACATATCTTCGCTTTGGTGTTCAATTGGATGAGTCCAATTTCTAAATAAAATAGATTTATAGAGGAACAATGGATCAAAGGAAGTTTGCAAAATATGGCTCATTTGTTCCCATAAAATTTTACAAGTGAAGGCGTATCGGGTAGAAAATCAACCCCCACAAAAACACTAGCATGCATGAATGGCTTTGTTCGCCCCCTAATCGTGACGATGGTGATGGATTAGGGGTCGATGATGATAAAACCTGACCTAAGATCGAATTCCAAGGATAGGAGACCGTGACCGACAACCTTTTGGTTTGTTCTTCATACTTCTTTGATCTTCTTGTTTCAAGTTTTGTGTTTGCTCACAAACAAACTGGAATGTTTGTTATGAAATCGCTGCCTGGAACCAAATAAATCAAATGCTCACAAACATCTACATATGCTTTTATTTTGAACCATAAAATGAATTTGTTTGAATGTTGGAGCCAATTGATTTATAAATGAACTAAGATGCAATATGAACATGACGAGATTCACGTATGTATAAGCGAATCCTTCGAGAATGTTAATTGTATTGTGGAAATGTGAAAATAGTATTGTAAATGACTAATTATTAATGCCCTTAAGAGAATGTTAACCGTCATGTTCGAAAGTGTTGTGATGTATCGTATACCAATAAGGTCAACGTAGTTAGCCATAACGAAATAATTTATAGTAAAGATATCGATCCGTAGTCCACGGACAAGATTTCCGGCAGCGCATCAAATGCAAACGTGAAAATAAATTCAGTCCGTAGCCCGCCGGACAATACCGGAAGTTATTAAATGTTTTATACCGACCTACAGCCCAGCCAGATCATGTCGATGATTCCGCTATCCTACGACCGAAAAGTTTCGCTAAATTTGTTTAAGGCAAAATGATTAATAATCAAAGGGATTGTGTGAATCAGCCGCACAAGAATAATAAAACATGGAAGCGCCGAAAGATGAGACCATTATATTTCCATATTTGAGACAAATGAAAGTATGTTAAACTACTATAAATGCTATATTTATAAATATTGCATGGATCACATGAGTAGTATGTTGAAAGGTTGTTTGAAAAAATGTTGAATGTTTTAGATGATTAAGCTGATGCATATAGAAAAGTTAATTGTTATGCATATAGATGTGGTATAATTGTTTGAAATGAGAATAGAAATGTAAAGAACCACTAAGCATGAAAATGCTTAGCGCGTTGGGTTTCCATGCGTAGGTACCGAGTAGATAAGTATGTGGATCAAGACCGCCGAGCCTGTGGTCATCGCCAAATCAGGCGGCGTATAAGTAAATGTCTGCCTCATGCATACACTTCATTCCATGATATCATGTGACTACTTTGTATTGAAATCAAAAGATGTAAAGATCTTCGTAAGAAGATTATATTTTTAATTTTTTTTTTTATCATGGAATGTACTTTACATTGTGGATTTTCAAAGAAAAGAGATGAATTCTAACAAATATTTTGTAAATGATTTGAAAAGGGCATGGTCCGTTATGTATAAATATTGTACTAAATTATAGTTATGGGCCCTTTAGAAAAGATATAATGCATACTTCTTATATTAATGAATGTGAATATAAAGGATATCATATTCACATAAATAAATATGATTAAATGGATATTAACATCCTAATAAAATGAAGATACGAAACGCCAGTTTCTTTACGTATAAATGGATTTAGTGGTCCGCGCCCCCTCGTCGATCCAAATTACGGTGGGCTCTAGTCCTCGTGTGGGTAGGCGCGACATGTTTGGGGTTGGTCTTGTGGCCCGAGTTGTGATTGTTTGTGGCTTGCTTCGAGGCCATTATATGACTTGTTTGAGAGTGTTATTGTTTGACTAAGAGTGACATGTTTGGATGTCAATATGTGTGTTCTAATGTATTGGCATGTGATGAATTTGTATGTGCAAATGGCCATTACATGGCTTAATTATGTGTGTGTCATTGCTTGAACATAGAATAACATGTTGTATGTTAATGTTCATATATGCGTGCATGATATATTGATATGAATGAAATGATGTATGGAAGTCATATGCAGGTGATGTGCTTGTCTATGACACTAGGTGAGTGGTGTGGTTTGTGTTGCATATGTAGCATTCATTATACATGTGGCATAACATAACATGCAATAACGCATTGCATCAGATACGCACGACATCGTGATCAATGAGCGCTGAAAGTGTACGGTTATAATCAACACTACATCACGACATCGGTGGGCTTGGTACCGCTGAGTGACGCTCTAATAGAGTCAGCAGTATATGAATAAAGCGGTAAAGAAAATTGCTCCGTAATAGCAAAGGTAGATAGATACCCCATCGGGTAAAAGACCCGATATTTGTGGTTAGACATAATTCCAAAGGTGAAAGCCCGTGAAAGTGTATAGGTGTGCGAAGCCTGCGGTGTGACACCAAAAATTCGCTGCCCACAAAAGACACATAAGTTTTGTATAAAAATGATCATTGAGGTATAACATCCAAAAAAATTTTGGGTTTGAAAACAAATGAATTTGTTTTGTAAAACTAGTGACTAAAAAATCAGATTTTTCGGCCGATTTATAGCTGAAAAATCAGTTTTCGGGCGGCATCGAAAAGATATTTGCAAAAGAAAATCGGAAGTAAAAAAATCGCCGATTTTTCGCCAATTTTTCGGTGCTTATGAAGCAAAGTTCGAGGCGCGTGGGGGATATTGGCCACAAATCGCGATGATCGCCGATAAATTGAAAAATCGGCTTAAAAATCGAACACGATTTTGTCATCGCTTTCTCGAAAAAAAAACGCATGATCTTGACCTCGATTGTTTCCTATTTTTGATCTACGCCTAGGGATTTCATCCGCCTTGTGTTAATCCAACGACTATATTTTTGATCCAATCTGCTGATGTTAAATTTGAAATTTGATCAAACGGTCTCGTAATGATTTCTAACGGATATGATGATCTAATGATTGAACCAAAATCAAATCCAACGGTTAGAAATAAATCACAACGGTTTTTTGACAATCCAATGGCTATTTTGACTCCAAAAAATTCTATAAATCCTCCTAAAATCATACACTTTCATTACAAACTCATCCATCCACATCTAAGCTCCATTTCGCTCTTAAATAATTTTTTCTTTGTTCTTTATCCTAATTTTTTGGAAGATCTTTGTGAATTAAGGTATGTTTCTTTGTTTATTAATTTTGTTTTTATGCATATTTTATTTAGTTTTATTTTCAAGGCCAAGAGGTTTATAATAATATCACAGTATGTTTATTTTGTTTCACATCATAATGTCAGCTCTAATTTTTAGTTAATTAATTATATTAGTTATTTAGTTAATAGTTATTTTAGTTATATAATGTTTCAAACTTAGTTATTTACTATAATCTTATTTTAGTTATATAATGTTTGAAACATTTTTTTATACTATAATCTATATTTTTTTATACTATAGTTTTATTATAGTTTCATTTGATAATATAATTTTTAGTTAATTAATTATATTAGTTATTTAGTTAATAGTTATTTTAGTTATATAATGTTTCAAACTTAGTAATTTACTATAATCTTATTTTAGTTATATAATGTTTGAAACATTTTTATATTATAATCTATATTTTTATTTTAGTTTCATTTGATAATATAATTTTTAGTTAATTAATTATATTAGTTATTTAGTTAATAGTTATTTTAGTTATATAATGTTTCAAACTTAAAGTAATTTACTATAATCTATTTTTAGTTATATAATGTTTGAAACATTTTTATATTATAATCTATATTTTTATTTTAGTTTCATTTGATAATATAATTTTTAGTTAATTAATTATATTAGTTATTTAGTTAATAGTTATTTTAGTTATATAATGTTTCAAACTTAGTAATTTACTATAATCTTATTTTAGCTATATAATGTTTGAAACATTTTTATATTATAATCTATATTTTTTTATAATTATAGTTTTATTTTAGTTTTCTTTCCTCATTTGATAATATAATTTTTAGTTAATTAATTATATTAGTTATTTAGTTAATAGTTATTTTAGTTATATTTATATAATGTTTCAAACTTAGTTATTTACTATAATCTTATTTAGTTATATAATATTTGAAACATTTGCTACTTGCAATCTATATTTTTATACTATAGTTTTATTTTAGGGGTTTCATTTGATAATATAATTTTTAGTTAATTAATTATATTAGTTATTTAGTTAATAATTATTTTAGTTGTTATATATAATGTTTCAAACTTAGTTATTTAATATAATCTTATTTTAGTTATATACTGTTTAAACATTTTTATACTATAATCTATATATTTTTATACTATAGTTTTATTTTTAGTTTCATTTGATAATATAATTTTTAGTTAATTAATTATATTAGTTATTTTAGTTATATAATGTTTCAAATCTCTAGTTATTTACTATAATCTTATTTTTAGTTATATAATGTTTTGAAACATTTTTATACTATAATCTATATTTTTATACTATAGTTTTATTTTAGTTTCATTTGATAATATAATTTTTTAGTTAATCAATAGATATTATTTAGTTAATAGTTATTTTAGTTATATAATGTTTCAAACTGTTATTTACTATAATCTTATTTTAGTTATACAATGTTTGAAACATTTTTATACTATAATCTATATTTTTATACTGAGGTTTTTATTTTAGTTTCATTTGATAATATAATTCTTTAGTTCATTAATTATATTAGTTATTTAGTTAATAGTTATTTTAGTTATATAATGTGATTTTAAACTTAGTTATATTTACTATAATCTTATTTTAGTTATAAAATGTTTGAAATATTTCTTTTATACTATAAACTATATTTTTATACTATAGTTTTATTTTAGTTTCATTTGATAATATAATTTTTAGTTAATTAATTATATTATTTCATTTAGTTAATAGTTATTTTTGTTATATAATGCTTCAAACTTAAAGTTATTTACTATTATAATCTTATTTTAATTATAGAATGTTTGAAACATTTTTATACTATAATTTTATTTTAGTAATTTGAAACATATTACTTACATGCATATTTTATTTTTAATATTTTAGTTTTAATTTGGTTTAATTTGATAATAATAAATTAAGTTATATAATGTTTGAAACTTGGATATTAAAATATCCTACTATTTAGTAATTTGAAACATATTACTTACATTAAATTTTAGTTATACTTATGTAATGTTCAAACTTAGATCTTGGGATATATTTAATGTTAAATTTAGATATTCTTAGATATCTTAATGATATTATTAAGCTAGATATCATGTTAGAAACTTAGGTCTTACTTTTATGTTAAATTACATATATATAATGTTATTATAATGATATCATATACAAAGATCACACTGATTTGAATTTTATTTTCAATAAAATCACATGCTACATAGAATCGACTAGCCAAGTTTTATGCCGGCATCCTACTAATGGTGCATCGCGGCACCTTCGAGGGACATAAAATGGAACAATTTTAATTACGCGCTAAAGATGTCGCTTAATTACTCGCTTAAAGTTTTATTTGTCACATGCGGATCCCCATTCAAATACTGCTATGTTCAAACGTGCCACTAAGAACAAAAAATGAAGCAACTTGTAACAGAAAAGTAACCGGGGTGCGAAAAAGTAGCCGAGCATGAAGAAATTCGAAATCGAATTACGGCGCATTGCACCGTATAAAACATCACGCCTCATTGATGATGATGATGAGGAGGAGGGTGATGAGGATGCGCATATGCGTCCCATCGACATGCACCCCGAAGGAGCGAGATGAATATCGAGAAGTAGTAATGTGCATCAAAAGCCTAATGAATTAATGTAGATCGTCGTGTGGATTTATGAGAGGGGCAAAAGAAAAATGTGTGAAATCTTTATACCTAATTCATTTTTTTCATAATTACGTATTATAAAATATAAGTTGATTTTATTTTTTTTTGCATAATTGCAATAGGCGAGTCTTCACAACTAGGTGATCCATCAAGACGTATACAAAGATCACAAAGTGTTTGACATACGGATCCATCACTTCCAATTGCACCACTACTATTATACAAGTCTTCTGGTCGCAAAACAAAAAGCCTAAAAATATGCCTTTCAAAAGTGGTTCAACTCAAGGAAACAATCTTATTCACCACTAGCAAAGCTCTTCATATATATGAAAGTGTTCCACCTCAAAAGCCGGACTCGCACTATTTTAAGTGAACATGATTTTCGTGCACAACAAGCAAGTTTGTCTAATTATATAATATGTTTTACATTATGATCTCTATATGAAATATGTTTTAATAATGACATTATTATCTCCATATGAAATATGTTTTAATAACCACTTCTCAATTATTATATGTAGGATGGGTATCGAACCACCATTTCGCATGAAATCAAAAGCAAGTACTTGGAAATAGAGTATAAAGATACTGGAAGCTTTATGTCAACTTACAAAGGGAGAAATGAGAGACATATAATGCATAATTACGCTGCGATGGATGTGACCGCCAACTAAATCGGTGAAAGATAATTAATTTCATGGTATATTTAAAAGGAAAGACACTTTTCCTCAAATCATTGATAGTCGTGATATGATTAAACATAACAAATACATATATGGTTCGGTCACGATGTTATCAAAGAAGTCGAGAAGCAACGCTGGGCTCAAATTGTAAATGTATAATGGATCAACATTGCGGAGCGGAAAGTTGTTGATGAAGAAATACAATCTGTATTGGACTTCATGTGTTGCACACTACATTGATTTAATGTTTGAAGACATTGGTAAAAGGGATTGTGTTGCTCAGTTGATCAGGAATGGTCGAAAGATAACCAACTTCATTTACAATCACATGGTTACTTGCAAAACGCGATTGCGTGTACGTGGTGGAGATATCAGGCGCCCCAGAGCAACAAGATTTGCAACAAACTATATTGCCCCTTGTTAGTTTTCTTTCTAAAAAGAGGGTTGATTTGAAGAAAGTCTTTATTAGTAATGAATGGTCATCTCACAAGCTTAGCAGACTGAAGTCGACATGAGGCTGAAAGACCTATGTTTGATCATCAATATTACGTGATAAGATGGGTGCCTTAGTGTCCATCTATGAGGCACTATACACAGCACCGTGATTGTCGATTCAAAAGTCGCCCCAATCCACGCCATTTTTCTACGAAATGATTCCTATTGATGAAGGCAAATTTAGATCGAATTCCAAAGCTAAAGAGTGTGAAACTTATCATCACAGATCGTTGGAATAAAACTCTTAAGCATCCTCTTCATGCAGCAGGTAACTAATTAATATCCTCTTCGCCGATATTCACATTTAATAATATTATGTTTATATTATTATCATATACTAATTCTCAATAACTATCATAGAAGATACTATCTAAATCCAAAATTTCAATATGCACTGAGCTGGGTTGTAACCCCGAGCTACTCAAGCCTGCTCATGATGTTTTTTTCAATTAGATCCTAACGCTGAAGGTCTTTGTAATTTTGGAAATGAGGTAAATTAATGAGTTTCTAATTCTAATTAATTGATTCAATTGATTTTTTATTTTAGATTTTTTGACATTTTGAATTCACAGTTATACTATTCCGTGATGCAAAAAAAGGGAGATTTGGTGGACGGCAAAGCAATAGCGCCAAGATAAAAAATGGTTCTCGTGAGTGTTAATTCTCATTATAAGTAAATTTATAACTATTTTATTATTATATATTGAATATAAGTAATTTTATCATAATGAATGATGGTTTTTGTATGGAAATCACGTTCCAACATTAAGGAGTTTGGCCTTAAAAGTTCTTTCCTGAACCGCATCATCTTCAGCTTGTGAAAGAAATCGGATCACATTTGCTCTAATTCATAACAAACAAAGAAATAGGCTTGCTTATCCTAGGCTCCAACAATTGGTTTTTTGTTATTACAACATGAAACTAAAGATTCGTGATATGGAGGCAGAGACCGATAAAGTTTCTGAAAATGAGTTTGGTGAAGAAGAAGAGAATCAACTATTTCAATGGTTAGACCTCTCCATTTAGATGATGAAGATGGAAATCTTGATCCACGAATTGCTGCACATGTTCGAGAAGCAGGTGTTAATGTTGAGCGGGTTTTATCTGAAGAAGTTCATAGTGAAAGTTTTAGTCAAGATAATGAGACTCATTTCAACCCGCCATACTTAATCTCTCTTTTGATTCAAGTGTTGAACATAGTAGTAGACCAAGTATTGGCCGGGTACTTCACTATAGTTACACTTTTCGGGCCAAGAGGTGAGGGACCAATGATGGTAGTGATACCTGGAAACGACTATGTGACATTGCAGATCCACAACAAAGTCAATATCCATTGAGCCCATTCACCGGTGAAGATGATTTCACTTATGCTACACAAGATGAAGACCACTTGCCCAAGAGAGCCGGGCCAGGTATCGGAGCCACACAAAGCCACATGTAGAAGACAATGAAGGATGACATCATACAATGAGAATTTGCTTTTGATTAGTTTTGAGTCTATGAGTATTGTAATTCAATTCAGTGATTCATCGAATGAGGGCAACATTTTTCTTCCTTATACAATGTGTATGTGTTATAGTTAGCCTTCTTCACATCCTTCAGGTTCTATTGGTGAAGAATATGGAATGGTTAACTATCCTCCTGATCCACAAATGCCATTCCAAATTCCATATCAAATGCAAAGTTAAGGATTTCAAACGAACATGGGTGAACCCCGACCTCTATCCACAAAAAGAGGTTGCGGTAGGAGTCAACGGATTTATGCATGACATTTTCGAAGTTACAATCAATATTATTACAACACTACGCCTCATTAATATTATTCCATCAAGCATGGATCCTTCATCAAATAAACGTGAAATCTGTTCCACATCGGTCTTCTTTACTGGTTTTAAATTACTATTGTGATGTGATTTATATCGATAAATTATAATTAATATCGCCTTCAACAAGCCAGATATTTGCTTATTTACGCATTTTTTATAGTTCAACAAAGTATTTCCATGAATTTCAAAGTATTTTTGTTAATTTTTGCATTATCGATATTTTTGTCGAAATATCCACCGATATTTTTCGATATTTATGATATTTCCATAAAATACAAGTACCGGTATATCCGTAATTACCGATATTTTGTTCCTTGTGTAAAACGATCATTGGATATAATCCAGAAATAATGGATTTTATCACGCATGGGCTTAGGCATTGTGTGATGGAGGCGGTAAGGACTCGGAAATGTTGGGAGCAGTAAGGCCTCGGGGCATGGTACATGATTGAGTCTCATCTCATTTCATGGCATGACATATAGGATTCCATAAGAAATTGCATGTTGTTACTTGGAATGTGAATGTGTGGAACATGACCATCGCATGTGCACTTGCCGGTGAGTAGCCGTGTAGGATATATTCCTCATCGGAGTGGCTCACCCTTTATGGGAAAACATTTCAGGTGCAGGGTATACACCGGTGGACGACGCTCATTCGAGGCCGCAATTATGAAGTAGACCAACTTATGGTTTTGATAAATCTTTTTGTAAAACTTTGGAACAATCTAGTTTTGGTATGTAATAATGGTAAGAGAGTCGTGATCGAACTCTTACGAACTGTTTTAAATGTAATTTCGCATATTTTTAACATAAATATGGATGAAGGGATCCCGGTAAATGGGACATAACGAGGTGGTATCGAGTTACTCGGTATCCACAAGTATTTGATACCAGTTTGGTACCAAAGCTTAGGTCTATGATTACCTAAGGTAGTATTTCCTAGAGGTCGATGGTCAAGTCAACGGACTCCTGCCTTGTACGTCACAACATCGACGACCATTGGTTTGATTTTTTGTCTCTGATCGTATATACTTTGTTCATTCGAATCACCTAAAGACAAATAAATGCCACACTACGATGACGAAAACCAAACCATCATATTGAGACGATATAACTATTCGCATGATAAGCATGAATTTTATGGGTATGTTTTTATCCATTTTTGCATGAATTTTATGGGTATGTTTTTATCCATTTTTGCATGATTTTTGATGTTGAATAATCACAAAATGCAATTACAGATATCACCACCAAGTTTTGTAGGAATATTATGAAAAACAAAGAAAACAACAAGAAAAGAAGCAAAAAATGGCCAAAAGTCCAAAGTTGCAACATTAGCTGAGGAACGTCGTGACATCATATTAGAGTCGTGACATTTGGTGAAGAATGTCAGGACATCAGCAATGGCAGTCCGGGTTATGACATCGATTGAAGGATGTAGAACAGAAGGATCAGAGTCGTGACATCAAAGAGTTGCAACATTAGAATTCAGCGACAACATTAAGAGTCATGACACCTACTCTAGAGACGGCGACACATTCAAAGTCGCGATTGAATTACATCGCCGCAACATTGCAATGGGCGCCGCAACATTGAAGACACAAATCGCAGTCGCGACTCCAACAACGACATCATAGCGTAGCCGCCACATCGATAATCGTAGTCACATTGTACACAAAAAGAAAAAATACGAATCGCAACACTGTAAGTAGAGCCGCGATATCTAGCGTAAAATGTCACGACACGCTACGAGCATCAGCGACTAGGGCAGATCCTTGGGATTTTTCTAAGTCCTCATTATTTGCCTTGTTTTCAAGGTTCAATCATTAGGGCTTATAAATAGAAGCTCCTAAGGTAAAATGCGCAACATTTTAGGGACAGAGGATCAATTTCAATTTGAGAGAGAGAGAGAAATAAAATAATGGCCAAGTTTGGTTTTAGATCAATTTCAATCAAGGGCTACTACTTTTTGGATTTTAATGAATATATTTATTATTCTCTCCACTTGGAGTCAAAAGAGCGGTTGGTATCCAAGATAATAAAAAATAACAACAGAAGATAATTCAAAGATATCATTAGTATTATTAAATATGAAGTTTAATAATTAATTTGGCATGTATCTTTAAAAAAAAAAAAAAAATTGGCATGTGGAATACGTGTATAGGAAATACTAAATAATGTGTGATAAATCAATTAAAGTAGACCCTAATAACATATAAAAGTGTAATATTAAATTCTTTTTTTCCACAGGAACTGAATTATTGATCATTGGGAACTATGACTACACCAATTGAGCAATTCTTTTGGGTTTAACATGTGTTACACTAAGACGATAATAATCACACACGCATAAAGACAATGACAATCACATACGTACTAAGGTGATGATTAAATAAGAAAAAATAAATAAAAACCTAAATTTATGTGGAATAACCACTTTATTTAGAAAGAAATAAAGGAAAAGATATGTGAACGAAAGGACTTGGAGCATCGGGCAATTATAAAATAACTCCTCTGATTAAGAAAAACGATAATAGAGAAATGGTTGAAATAAAAGCAGGCTTAAAATAAGATATTATTATCAACATAAGAAAATAAAAAAATTGAAAAAAGGGGTTTATGAGACCCATGACCCATCACCCATGTCTGCATTTTGCGTTATTATATAGGCCTCATGCTACTCTCGCCCCATTGCCATGGATGAGATGAAGAAGAAAGAGCATCAGAAGCTTCACATAGCTATGTTCCCATGGCTGGCTTTTGGCCATTTCTTGCCTTTTCTCCATCTTTCCAACCACTTAGCTCAACTGGGTCACCGGATTTCTTTCATCTCGACTCCTAAAAACCTCCGCCGTCTCTCTGAAATCATTTCTCCGGATCTATCTCCCCGTATAGCCATGGTAGCACTGCCTTTCCCTTCTGTCAATGGCTTGCCCGACTCGGCCGAGTCAACCTCCGAGGTGCCCTTCCACCTCGTCCCCTTCCTGAAACAAGCCTACGACCAGCTCCAACCTCCTCTCACCGAGTTTCTACAGAACTCCGATGTCAATTGGATCGTCAATGACTTTGCTCCTCACTGGTTGCCCCCAATCGCCACCCGACTCGGTATCAACTCGGTCTTCTTCAGCATTTACAGTGCCACCACACTCGCTTTCGGGGGCTCGCCGGAGGAGCTCCTCCGCCGCTGCGAAAAGCAAGTGGAGGATTTAACGGTGGTTCCCCAGTGGATGCCGCCTGAGTCCAACAGCGCTTTCAGGCACTACGAGGTGATGGGCATCCACGACCAGATGGACCCGGATGTTTCCGATTTCTTTAGATTGGCAAAAAGTGGCTGAAGGCCGCTTTGACTGTAGCTACCAGGAGCTGCGCTGAATTAGAGGCTGACTCACTGAGTCTCCTCCAAAATCTGTACCAAAAACCTGTCATTCCAGTAGGGTTGCTTCCGGCGGAGGGAAACCTGAGAGACGAGAGCTGGGACTCGTTAAGACAGTGGCTCGACGAGAAAACCCAAAACTCCGTCCTTTACATTGCACTCGGTACTGAGTTGACTCTGAGCCAGGACCAAATGAAAGAGTTGGCCTCTGGAATAGATAAATCCAGCTTACCCTTCGTTTGGGTGGTTAAAACCAGAGCCGATCCTATCATAACCGGGTTCGAAGCTCGGGTTTCAGGCCGTGGTTTAGTTTTGGACAATTGGGCTCCTCAAAAGCGGATCTTGGCTCACCCATCAATTGGTGGGTTCTTGACCCATTGTGGCTGGAGCTCTGTGATCGAGGCCTGGGTTTGGTCGCAGTGATTCTTTCCGAGTTTCCTCGATCTGGGTCGCGGCGCAATCGCCTCGCAGATGTCGTAGCCTGGTCAAGCACCAGCATTTACTCAGGATTGGACGCTTACGCCTAACTCGGGCGGAGTGAGTCGATAAGACGAGTTATTGTGAAAGAAGAAGGAGAGGAACTGAGAAAAAATGCATGGGCAATGAAAGAGATCTTTGGAAATGTGAAGTTGCAAACCAAATACTTAGATGAGTTCGCTCGGGTCCTCGAAAATTACTAAGTAGTAATTGAATCTGTTTGATCTCTAATGACTGAGGTCAATTAATATCAACTTTATTATTATTATTATTATTAATTTTAAAAATAACGAAAATCTGTTAATTATTGAAAACCCTAATTTCATTTTCTTTACTCGTTTCTTTTCCTTTAAGTAAGGATGAGTGAATTTTCAGCCATTATTAGCCTAGAATCACGCATCTACACCTTCCATTACCTTAATAAAGTGGCTATTCCATAAGATTTAGGCTTTTATTTTTATTTTTTTCATGTTTTAGTCATTGTCTAAGTACCACATGTGGTTGTTATCATTTAGCGCGAATACGCTTGCTTCACATCATCGCAGATAGCTGCTTTATTTCAGGCAGGATCGACGAATGAAGAAAGATATCTAATCAAAATGATAAAAAATCAAATCAACGATCGCCAATATGTCAGAATTTAATCATATATTCGCTCACAAGAATACGAAACGCAGAGGCTCAACTATCAAATATATAAGTGCTTTGATGCTATTAATCTAGATGTTATTTTATCATCTATGATTTTTAGCGATTTTGATTATCTATGTTTAAATCGATATATTACTAGTTTGAATAAATAAAATTATTATTCTCTTTAAAAAAACGAAAATATTTTTGTAATATCAACTTTAACTATGAATGTCTTGAAATTTTCTTGTTTTATTTATCTTAATTAGAAGTTCCATTCAATATAACATCTATTAGATAGGAAAAATAATTATATCAGAATCTCAATACCCTCTTTTTGCACTTTCTTTTATTGGCAATAACTTTTTTCTATCATAATTCTTTTTTATTGGTTTAGTTTAGGCCAATTTGGTTCCACAACAGGGAATTTTGCACCCATTTAAAGAGTGGTTCTTTGACCCGCTGTGGCTGGAGCTCCATCAGTGGTCGGGTTTTGATTCATGTCCATGGGATCCTATGGATCTTGGTTCATGGTAAGATTATAGTTTTAGAAGTATATCAATTTTATAAAATATAATTATATAAATAAAAAAATTAAGATTCCTCATATTTAAAAATGTTAAAGAAAAAAGTAATAAAATTAATAAATTTCAATAAATATTTAGAAAATTCAAAAATAAAATTGTTTAAAAAGGAAATTATAATATGTGCTTGAGGAAAGCACATACCTTGAAAGGATGAGACACTATAATTAGAAAGTTGTTGTACATTAAATTTAGGGAAAACTAGTATCAAAATCCTGAATTTTTATGACTTTTGCATTTAATTTCATTTTATGACTTTTGTATTTAAATCATGACCAAAAAATTTTCTTTTAAATATAAAGAAATTTCGCTTAATTTCGCTTTCTTTATATTCTTAATTTCATTTTAATTTAGTTTCTGAAGATCAAAACGATAATGCTTCTCGTCGCTTCGGCCGCATCACGTTAAACATGATAGAGGTTTGAGTTTTGTTGGGATATAAAACAAAATTAATGAAGTTTACGATTTAAAAAGAACTTTTGTTTAGGAATTTAAAATGCAAAAGTCATGAAAGTTCATTATTTTAATATTCACTCTTCCCTTTTAAATATAAGAACTTTCGTACATTTTGTTTTTTTATATCCCAACAAACTCCGAACCTCTACCACGCCCAATACGGGTACGAATACGAAACGACGCCGCTTTCACGCAAGATAATTAAAACGAAAGTTTTTGAGTAATATAAAAGTAAAATTTATGAAAGTTACTATATTTAAAAATCAAACATTTTGTTTAGGATTTAAATACAAAAGTTATGAAAGTTCGGAATTTTAATACTAAATTTCACTTAAATTTATTATTATTAATTTTTTTTTTGAGGAAATCTAGAATTTCATAACATAAACAATTCTGGAACAACAGACTCTTGTAGATGGCTTGGTACAACAGTTGACAATCTGTTTCAACTATTATATTAGTCAATAATGAGTATATTTATATAATGGAAAGATTTTTTAATTTCATCATATCCAACGTTATTATAAATACCTTTATATAATCCTATTTTAAGGATAGCGAAAAGTCGAATCTACTGCTCGTAAATAGGTATGTTGACGAACCTAAATATTTAGAGACTTTCTCATAATATAAATATTTTCAACTGTTGTCATATTTATAGATAAACAAATAGAACAATGAATTGTTTAGATAAGAAAGGTATTTGTGATCCTAATTTAGATTTTCTTAGGGATGTTAGAAAATATGCATTTGAAGATTATTGTGGATTATCTTTTATTTGAAGGTATAAGTTTCCTTATCCGTATTCTTTTCTCACCAAAAAAAAAAAAAAAAAAACAAAAGATTTTAAGTTCCTTTGTCAATAAGACCTACCTCAAAAGGTTAAGAGCCCATGTTGACATAGAGAGGGGAGGGATCGAGTTCCTGTGGAGAAATTTGTGAAGGAATAATATTGTGCTAGCAGAAGCTTTAATGTAGATAATAAGAATTCAAAAACAAAAAGATAGATAACTCACACAAAGAGACACAAGGTTTTAACGTGGTTCGGCTAATCATGCCTACATCCACGAATGAGAGAGAACCTTTCCATTATACGATAGAGAATATTACAAATGTATATTTACATTCAACCATTGGGTTCCCGAAATATCCAATGTTTCCACACTCTATTGTATCCATACCCGAATCGAGAAAGCCCTTACTCAACCAGGTATCCCGTTCTTCCTCAAATCTCTACACACCTCATATAGTCTTTATAAGCCCATCTTTCTCATATTTTTTTTCCTTTGTGACCCAGAATATTTATAATGATATTCATAACAACTAAAATAAGAAAACCTAATATCATAATATTATAATTACCTAATAGAATAGTATAATGTATGTAAAGGGAAGATACGATTAAAAAAAAAAAAATCATTCTATCAAAAATCAGCCGGATGAGGTTGTGTTTGGCTAAAGAAAAACAGTGCACATCCCTTCTTACAAATCTACGTTGCTGCCGCATTGACTTTACATACCAGAATACAGACGTCTTCAATCCTCACATCTATTATCCATTTGTCTTTACTCATGATTCCCTCACTCAGGCCGGCCCTGCCTATAGGCGTAGGTCGGGCCGCCTAGGGTCCTAGTCAGAATGGGGCCCCACTTTATAGCTCCTTTTGAAATAATAAAATATTATATATATTTATAATTTATAATTAATTAATGAGTAATAAAAAATTTTGTTGTTAATAAATCTAAAAAACTCACGTTAAATGCAATAAAGCTCTCAAAAGACTTCACTTTAAATACAATAAAGTGTGTTTCTCACATGGGCCCCACTTCATTAAACGATATGTCTTTGTAAACTCCTTCAAATCGCGACACTTCCATGCGATTTACTTCTTTTATTTGTTAAAAAGCTTAAAAACACTCTTCACGATCCGGGAAGCCTGCTCAGTAAAATATTACAGAGTATTTCCTTTCCTCGAAAAAATTAGAGTTCCTCCTTTTTTGTCGATATAATGCAAATGTACAAAAATCTTCAGAATCGATCATAGAAGTGAAATAATTTATTATTTAGTTTTATACTTATTTTTACTTGATTATTTTATATTTTTATCAAATAATAATTTTGTTAGTTTTATATTTTTTATTATGCGCCTAATCGAAGAAAGAAGACATGTTCGTTTGATCAAATTTATCAAGATTCTCTCATCGTGCTCTATCATTATTGATCTAATTTAAAGTTTGATCTTGAATTGATATTGAATTGAGTTATTATGTCTACTAGAAAGTATTTGTCTGGATATGAAAAAAGAAAGAAGAAAAGAAAAACTGAGGAGTTTTTACAATCTCAAGTGGGAGCTATGGACAAATTTCTTAGTAATACAAGTAATGTTGACAAGGAAATATATGAGAAGGTTCAAGATGAAAAAGATATTAATGAAGAGGGGGAGAATTTAGTAAATAAAGAAGATTGATGATTGTAAACAAGAAACTGAAGAATGTGGAAAATAGGAATGAGCAAAGATGATAGTTGCTCGGAGGAAATATGAATGAACAACAAGATGATTTAGATACACATGTTGTTCCTTTGCCTTTAGACACATGACCCAGAAATTGGAAAAATTATCGATCAAAATTTAATGTATATGTCAGAAAAGAGTGCCCTTCTAAAGTAAAAGTGGATAATTTTCCTAAAGACTCGTAAAATAGGCATTTCTCTCTTCTACACACATTACACTCAAGTATTTCCATCAAAATGGCGAGAAGACTATCGAAATGGTTGGTTTACTCAATTTCATCGGATAAAAGTATTTTTGCTTTTGTTGTAAGTTATTTAAGCAAGAGGAAGGTTTTCAATTAGCTAATGAAGAACTAATGATTGGAAAAAATATCGCTTATAGGCTCAAAAGTCATGAAACTAGTAATGAGCACAATGCTAACATGAGAAGATGGATTGAACTAAATAGGAGATTACAAAAGAATTTGACAAATGGATAGCACTGGCAAAGGATCAAATCAACAAAGATAGAGAACATTTGGAGACAGTTTTGTGAGAGAAATAGCTCTTGTTAGCTTTATTTGCAAGAATAATCTCTAGCACTTTGAGACTGAAACATGAAGAAAATAATAAAATCTTCAAGCTAATTGAAAAATGATTGGTTTAGCTCGATCCGAGCACAAAAGAACACCTCCAAGTGGATTCAGAAAATAAGAAATTCATTATCATTATCTTAGTCACAAAATTCAAAATGAATTTATACTTATGCTATCGTGAAATAAAGACCGAGATTATTAAAAGTTAGAGAAGCAAAATATTCTTTTTATACTTGATCAGAGAATCAGATAAAAAACAAAGAAGTCATGAAGAACAAATGTCTCTCACAATACGATGTGTGGATGTCTCTGCAAGTCCAGTTAAGGTAGAATAGTTCTTTTTAGGATTTCTGAAAGTGGAGGATACTTCAAGACAAGGATTATTTGATGAATTAATAAATGCTTTAAGAACACTTGAACTTGATTCGTGATTTAAGAGGTCAAGGTTATGATAATCTAAGTAGAATATGAAAGGAAAAAACATAAAGGTACAAAAAAAGTATTAGAAGTAAATCCAAGAGTTTTCTGGCTACACACCATGTGGTTGTCATAGTCTTAATCTTTGCACTTTTTGCAGATATGGCAAATTCTACTCTAAAGGCTGTAAATCTTTTTCGAATTGTACAATGCATATATATATTGTTTCATCTTCTACAAAGCGATGGAAAATTTTGCAAGATAATGTAAAAGGTTCAACTTTGCCGCTATCATGCATATCGCCGGGAAAGTCAAGTTGAATGTGTTAAGGCAATAAGATTTCAAGCTCCGTAAATTAATCCATTTAACCTCACTTGGTGAAACATGGGATGATCCTAAGATATCAGGATACAAGAGTAAAAGTTTATTGTCGATATAATGGATTTTGAATTTTTATTTGACAGTGGTTATTTAAAATAATATTTTGTATTTGCCATTAATAGAGTGAGAGCAAAATGTTATAAAAGTAAAGACATAGTTATTGATGTCGCTATTAGTCATTTGAAAGCACTTCTATTTCTTTCTTTGAAACCTATAGAGAAACCGGATTTGAATCTTGCTAAGATTATTGCTAAAGAAATTGTCAGTTCGATGAAAATTGAACTCACATTTTCGGGTGGAAAAGCGTATTATTTTTATAGAAAGTTACAGCCCACTTAAATGCTAGTGAAGAGATTATATTATCCAAATTCTAAGAATCTTAGCAGAGTCAGAATATTTCTTATATATATAGTTTGATCAAGCTTATTTTCTTCACTCAGAAGAGATTTGAAAACAATTTCAAAAATATAGCGATATTTTTGGATTTTTATTTGATTTGCATACGTTGCTATTATCATAGATGATGATTGTTTGAAGTCTGTTTGGTAGATAAGTTTGAAAATTGCTTTATTAATAACATGGACTCCTGAGTTACTTACGTAAAATTTAGTTATTTTGAAAGCAAAGATTGTGAGAAAAGCGCTTGTCAAAGGAGACCAAAAGAAAGAATTGAAGTGTTAGGACTATTTGAAATGATGGATTCATGTTTTCCAGAAATGTGTTGATTGCCATGTATCACTACTGACTATACCAAGCATAAATATTTCAGAAAATAAAGCTTTCAAAGTCGGGTTAAGACCAAAACTGCATCAACAATGTCATCAAAGATTGAATGGATTGGCTACACCGCCTATCAAAACATATGTCGAATAAATTGATTTAATAGTTTAATTATTGATTTTATCTAAAAATGCTTGTAGAATAAACTTATAGTAAATTTTGTAATGTTGAATATATTTGTTCAATAAAATTTTATTTCTTTAACTTATATATATATATATATATATATATATATATATATATATATATATAAAAAGAGAGGTGAGAGGATATATATATATATATATATATATATAGAGTGATATATATATATATATATATTTATTTATAATAGGGCCCAAAAAATATCAGGTGTCTTTAAGTGAAGTGGAAGGGTCGCCCCGCCTCACCGTCGGTTGCTCGGCACCAACATTGCCATGGATGAGATGAAGAAGAAAGAGCATGATGATCGGCGTTTCACATTGTCGTTCATGGCTAGCTTTTTGGCCATTTCTTGCCTTTTCTTCATCTTTCTTAAACCACTTAGCCCCAATTATTTCGTATAATCAAAGGAGGTTTATTAAGAATTCAAAAACAATTCTCCGGATCAATAATTAGTTGATCCAATGAAATGATAGTTCGCAAAAATAAATGACTTATTGAACAAAGAAGCATATCAATTTGAAGCTGTAAAGCTGCCATCATAATCATATATCCTTTAATTCGGTTGTCATTAGTTTCTCAAATCTATATGATGAAATCAAAGAAAAGCTAGTTTATATATTGTAACATTTCCTTCTCCTCAAGTGTGTTCTTACCAAACATTTTTTAAGACTCCTATTTACCATATATAGATAGGCAGGTTATAGATATATATATGATATATATATATATATATATATATATAGCAGAGTATATATATAGTACAGCATGGCGGGAACAATCATGGGCTTTACTTTTATCGGGTTTATCAAAGCAACGGAGTACATAATCATGGGTTCAGACAATCTAGTTAATATTAAATCATCCCATAAATTAATCTATAATTAATATAGCAAATTACAATTTAAAAAGTAATTGTATATGATTATGGGTGTTAGTCCATAGATTAATAAATTAATCTATCATTCTCCCACTTCGACGATATAATCATAACTCAAATGCTTTCACAATAGATTTACATAGCCATAACTAATCATATACAATTAACACACCGAGAGGATGTATAAATCATACATAATAAGGCGTTACTAATCAAAATCATAACTAAAATGTTTCAACAAGAGATTTACATAACCATAACCAATCATATACAATTAATACATCAAGAAGATGCATAAATCGTAGACATAATCAAAAAGTTACCGATAAAAGCATTTCAAATTATAAGAGTATTGATTCAATGGAAAGAGAAAACATAATTATGTCATTCATCCGGGTCAAACATACAAAAATCATAAGATAATGACAAACGCCAAAATGTGTGGCTGGGCAATGAAAACATGAACTTTCCTCACAAGATACAGCCAAAGGTTGGGCAAAATTTCACTATTAAAATGTTACAGCAAAACTCACTAAACAAAGATTTTGTGGCTCCTAATAACTTATGTGAGTGATTTGTCTTTGAAACACACAAATATGTAAGCTTTGGTTAGTGGGTTCGCTTAATATGCTAGTCATAGCGCGTGTGCTCAATTGAAAAGAGGTACTCTGCAAATTTCTCTTTCACAAAAAAAAAAAAACTTCACATCAATGTGTTTGGAGCGAGAAGTGCTCCTAGTGTTCATAGAGAAAGATATAGTTGGGGAATTGTAACACCTCAAATTATACCCTAGTTGACAAGACCCGTAATCTTATGCCTCCAGATTCTCAGGAAACTCATTTAGTGAAGTCCCACTCGTACAATCCCTGTGTGGAAGATACACTGTGGAACTCCACTTAAGGAGTAGCAACACATGCATTAATTTAATATCCTAATTATATATAAAGGCCTACTACATATAGATATGACCCATAAAAGTTCGATACGAATATCGAGTATTTTAGAATTTAGGAGGTACAAGTAGAGATGAATAGTCCAATACAACAAAAAAACAAAACAGATAGATGCGATAGTGTACTGCAGCTGTGATGGAAGCAGAGCGGTACGACCGCTAATAAATCACAACCATCTGATCTGGTAGAACTGACAAAACACGTGAGATATTAAATCTCAAATGAGCAGTATAATTTATGGGCTAAAATAACACTTTCATTTTCAATGATTTCCCGCACATCACATCCACTTTTCAGAATGCTCCCCGTTTAGCAAACATTTCACAAAACCCAACTTTACCAAAGCCCAACCAATATGAAATTCATGCTCAAAAATTTAACCGACTTCATTATCAAGAACCTTATAACCTGAATCTGTTTCACAACATACCATTAAGCATAAAATTATATAACCCTCATATCGTAAAAGAAAAATAATCAGGAAAATGCAACAACCATAAAGATTTAAATAGCTACAGTTTACCCAGAAAACCAACAATATACCATACCATATATCCATAGTAAACCGTTTGGTAAACCCGACCTCACGACACCGTGGCAACCAATAAACCGGGCCGGCAACACCACTCACGCGCGACCGCCAAGAACCAATAAACCGCCGGGTAACACCGACCACGGCAATCGCGGGCAAACAATTAAACCGGGCCGATAAAACCGACTTTCACGGCTAATCGCGGGTAATATCCGGGGCCGCATTAAACCGCTGGTAATCCCGACCACGGCCGGGCATTATCATATATAATCGCTTCTCACTTCGCAAGCACCTTCCAACGATACGTATTATAATCATTTCACAAGATCTCAAAATCTCTTTCTTAAAACAATAAGTCTTTCAAAGTGGTTCTAAAACCTCAACCGTCCAGACCAACATATTTAAAAATACCACGCACTCATCCAGAACCCAAGAAAACTTCCAAATATCAAAATGTCGACAAAATTCATACTTAAATGATAAACTTCCATGATATAAAAGACCGACATACCTTGTATTTATGCATAAAACCAACCGTCCATCAAATAAGTTATATATGTAATAATTAACCACAATTATATATCTGTATAAATAATACCCCCAAGCATTTACAAAAACAAGTAAACCACTCACAGACTACGCACGCCGCTCGTCCCTCCCGCAGATCGCCTCTCGACCCCTGCACAGTGCCCGTAATATAAATAAAATACCACTTAGTTCAATAATCAACCAACGATATCGGGATGCCCCAAGGCCTCAGCAGGTCTTAGCACCATGAACCCTTCAAGCACTCACCTCGATTGCAATCTAATTATACAAGCAGTTCTATAGTCCGATATTCTCAAAATTGGGGCTTTTCGCCCGAGAGCTAATTTCTCGAAATTGAACCGTCCAATAATTCATAAAAACATCCACCTTACTCAATCCAACCCATAAACTTGCCTAACTCACCAATCGGGTACTGGACAGTCCAAACCCGAAAATGACCCAAAAATGGAAACCAACCAAACGATGTCCAAAATTCAATAAACCATATATCAAATGGAAAGACCAAGAGACCAGAACTCACTCATCTATCATCTGGTGTCCAACTACTGGTGGCCTGAAAACCCGATCCAATACCGGCCAACTTTGTTTTCGTCGTGAATTAACGTGAGAGGAATCTGCAAAAGGGGCCACGGAAATGAGTTCTCAGAGGGTCCAAAATGGTGGAGGGAGGTATGAGTCGCGGCCTCGGGCGGCCGAAAAATAGGAAAATCCAAGTGACAAACCGTGGGCGCCGGCTGCCGTGTTCTCCGCCGATCCCGGCCGGGCCGCCCGGCGCAAGTGGTCGCAGAATTCTGGCCAGCGATCTTCCCGCAGGTGGCACACTCCGCCAAGACGCGGTGCAAGGTGGCGGCCGGACGCCCCACGCCCAAAACCCGACGGCTCGCGGTTCAAAATGACCCGGGGTCAAACCACATGTTTCGAGAATTCCTCTGTGGTTTCGGGAGCTCAAGATGGGCATTGGGGGCTGGCTCATTCGCACGCAAAACTATGTTTATATAGGGCCTGTGTGGTCGCTTTCTCAGTAAAACTGAATAGATGTACCTTGACACTAATAAAAATGTTGCTGTTTGAACTTATCGGGGTCATAACTTTATCCGTGGTAAGCTCCATTTTTATATTTCTAACCCGTCTATGAACTCCTCGTGACGACGGCCTACGAAATGGTGTCTTAGTCAATCCAAAATTATTCATCCTTGAAAAAGTCAACTTTGGTCCACATACTAAGTGTTGGTCAAACCTAGTCAAATTTGGTCAAACTTAGTCAAACTTGGTCAAACGTGTTACAAACTTGTATTATTTGGTGCGGGTCATTACACTAGTGGTTTTATAATATGGGTATAATAAAAGTTAAATTTGTATTTTTCGGAAATTCTGCCATTAATTTAAAAAGTAGAAAATTGCACTAAAATTATGCCTAAATGACATATAAGATAAAAGATGAGAAAGGGCATATTAAAGGAATATTAAATAATAATCTGCAAATCTGGGAAAGAAGATATATGGACTAACTAGCAAAGTGGTGGGAAACCATGAGCCAAATCCCAATAAGACAAACACTCTGTCTTCAGAGAGGTAAAAATATCTCAGCATTAGTCTTGGAGTCTTAGCAGTTTATGTGTCAGAGGTAGGTTATACTAGTTAGCTATTTCTTCTATTTTTGGGCTCCACTGTTCAATCAAGGAGAAGAGTATGATATACTGATATGTCAAAAATTAAGGTTAGGAAATTCCTTCAACCTCCTTTCTGTTTGTTAGAGGAAACTATCTTTAACTCATTCTTTATTATGTGGTAAGATCCTCATTAGGTGTATTTTGGTTGAAGTTTAAGTTAGTTTTGTGGTCGGATTTGAGTTTGCTTTGTTTTGCTGAAATTTTTCTTATGGAATAGCACGCCCATTTATGTTTCCTCGTCACTTCCGCTAAAGTAAGAAGTGCTCGCCGCATTTAACTCGGTCAAAATTTCCGCCAGACGCGTCGGCGATATATTACTTTTGCTCGCTCTAGGTCCCCGCCAGCTAAGGTCCTCTACGCCTAAGCCAACCTCCAGTCATGTTTTTGTTTCCTTTCTTCTGTTAATTCTAGAAACCATTACTCTTTTGTTCGGATTTCCAAGGAGTGATAATTGCATGAACCCGTCGTTTCTGTGGAACCAAGCTCGGGCAAGATTTTGTTTTTTGTCCTCATTTTTCATTATATAAATACAAGAATGTGGATTAAAGAACTATATAACATGCTCAAACACATATAAGTGCAGATGTTTACTTAAGACCGTATAATGAATGAATAGCACTCGATTAAGGCTTCCGCACTCTCTCGGCTTAGCTGATTCAAAGACTCTCTGCCTGCTACGACACTCCTGCATAGTGATATGACACTTTTGTTACGTGGTGCATGCACGTTTTGTTTGTGCTTTAGCATCTCTGTCAATATCGTAATTGCACTTCGTGTACCTATTATGTCGTGTCCCTCCTTCATTCATTGTTACCGCCAGGCGCTGTGCAAACATTTATATGATAAGTATCCGACACTCGACATTATGAAAAACAAAGTAGCTCAGCTCCATGCTAAGGCATAATTCAAATTTGTCCCGTAGTGTACCCACGGGTACCTTTCCGACATATAAACTTATGTTATGTACTTTACGAGATTGAACATTCCGATATGCTAATTATTTTACATGTATAATCGGGGACTGAGAATCACCAGCGGTCAGATATGCTATTTTTTTCCCAATTGTTAGCAAGCCTCAAGACGAGTGTTTCATCCGTGTAGGTACCGCCCTCGAAGAGATTCAGAGACATCCCAAGATCTACTTTAGCCAACAGCTAAATATTTGGGTATTCACCTTATGTAGGTTTTTAACTCTATTTTTGAAATATAAATGCAATATTTTGTATTAGTGGAACTTGTATAAATACAAGTAGTTAGAAACTCAAATGTATGAGCATGACAATTTTAAACACCACTACAGTGGTAGTCTTACAAATTTATGTCCTTATGAATTTATGATTGAATTGGGCCCACTAATAATGTAATGTCGATTAAGAATCTCGGCCAGCGGGCGTCTCACCGCTAAGACTAGGGAAGCCGGGCGTATAGAATTATCACATAACAATTTCAGCGGTCTATAAATGGAGTGAACAACCTCCAAAGCCGGGAACTAAGTTCTCGTAATCATATCGCGATGATGGGCAGGCCTCATAACACGCTATTCTCGCTCCATAGTAGAAGAAGTCGGCAACCGCTTGACACATTTCCACTGAATAACTCATTCAGCCATCATAAAGATATAACTACATAATCGGAATCACTAAAACCAACCACCTCAAGAGTGTTGGTACGCCGATATGTCAACATGAGATCCCCAAAATCTTCTAAAGATGACACTCAAAACTTTCTTAGCCGCCCTGAAGAAGCCAGACCAGGATCACTCAAGTACTTTCCCAAAAAGCCGATAACAAAAGCAATATCAGGACGTGTGCATACTTGAGCATACATCGCCGCCCATAACCAGAATAAGGGGATTATTTTCTTGATCCCATCCTCCCTGGTCATTCTAAAAAGACATCGCCTTTGGAAAATCAGTTGCCCTCAATTGGTGCTCTCATCGTATAACATCACATTTGCATATTGAACCTTTAGAAATGAGTTCAATATACGTCTCATGGAGACAATATCGCACGCCACTAGGTCAGCTCGCTGGGGCGTATTCACAGATGCCCAAAGGATATAAGAGCGCCTCCCAAGATCCTTCATATCAAAATGGCTAAACAATAATTTCTTTGTCTCCTCAAATAATGTGTCAAGATTTCACACTACGAGAAAGCAAAATATTATCAACATATAAAGCCAAGAATATGAACTTGCTCCCATTGACCTTCATATATATGCATTGATCGACGATGTTCTCCCTAAAACCATTGGCGGTGACAACTTCATCAACTTGAGATACCACTGCCTAGAAGCTTGCTTTAAACCATAAATAGATTTTTGGAGTTTACAAACCATGTGGTCATTACCAACTTCCTCAAAACCAATAGGATGAGACATGTAAACATCCTCAACCAAGTCTCCATTCAAGAAAGTTGTCCTCACATCCATCTGATGCAACTGTAAATCAAAATGAGCACCATAACATATAGCATTAATATTTAAAGAGTCTTTAGTGGACACGGGAGAGAAGGTTTCTTAAAATCAATACCTTCGCTGGTCAGAATCCTTAGCCACTAATCTTGTTTTATATATCTCTACCTATCCTTGAAAATGCGCTTGGTCTTAGAATAATTCCATTTGTATCTAATAGTCCGGCAGCCATCTAGAAAATCTACCAAGTCACACTTTATTTCTGTGGACTGGAAGTCATCTCATCTTCATTGCATCAATCTAGAAGTTGGATTGAGGACTAACAATGGCTTTGGTAGTGAGCTCATCTAATACATCATCCACATCATACTTCATGCTCTGTCCCACAAGTAGACAAAATAGTCATATGAACGCGCCCACGCACTTCTCCGATCTTCTTAAGTGGTATATCCATGGCTACATCTGGGCTACATCTACATACGGGCTATCAGATCTACGCCTCTGAGCACTTGGTTCATCATTAGTAGTGGCTACTAGGATGTCAAGTGAACAATGGCTAGAGATTGAAGCTTAAGCAATAGCACAAGAATAAAAATCCTTGAACACAATTTCTCTGTCATTGGCTTGCATCAAAGATTTCATCCTCAAAATAGATAGCTCGGTCCGACTCCAATACCCGTGAAAAGACGGGCAATAAAACTTGAACCTCTTGATCCAGTACACAGAAACCAGCTGAAATCACTAATGGTTTTCTTTTTGGATCAAGTTTATCATTGGATTGTGGGTTTGCATACCTCACTTCCACCTAAGGTACCTAAACATGCAGCGGTGACTAACACTGCTTTTAAAATTATAAACTTACATATGGAGTCTTAGAAACAGACTTAATAGGCAAATGATTCAAAAATATAAGCTATAGTTTTCAAAGCTTTACCCCATAAGAACTCAGGTAGTGAGGATTTAACAAGCATACATCACACTATATCAAGAAGCGTGCATTTCTCCCTCTTCGTTAACTTCATTTTTCGTGAGTACCATGCATCAGATAATTGAGCATTAATGCCACATTCCTGAAGGTACCTCGCAAATGGTCCAGGGTTGTGTCCCATCTCATCATATCTACCATAATACTCACCACCTCTGTCCGAATGAACCACTTTGATCATCATCCCTTGTTAAGGGAGCTCAACTTTAGCTTTGAAAACTTTGAAATCCTCAAAAGATTCAGACTTCTCACGGATGAGCTCAACAAAACCATAAGGGGAATAATCATCAATGAACATGATGAAATATTTGTAGCCACCCATAGCAAGAGGAGTGAATGACCCACAAATATATGTATGAATAACTCCAAGCAACTCAAGATCACTAATCTCGTATTCCTAACTCATCAGTTTATCCTTTGATACCACTACTGTGGCTCACTCCAGAAATCCAAGATTTGAAAGAATCTCATTTTTAATTGTAATCTGTCCATGTAGCCTGGCCTAGAAATATGACCTAAACGTTTGTGCCAAAGAGTAGAAGACTTTTCATTCGATCTAAAACGGTTTGAGCTACTAGCAGTATTAACAGTAAGGGTAGTAGAAATAGAAGGCAAAGTATACAACTCTAATTTGTAAGACTCTCACAAAGTACTATAGTTCCAATCGATAGTGAATCTTGGTACAATTTAACTTTTCCAGTTCCAAAAAGAAAACTATAACAAAGTCTTTCCAAAATAGGTATTGATATCAAAATTCTCCTGATCGAGGGTATGTACGCCACATCTTGCAATCTAAAAAATTTTTGTACCGAAATGGTAATCTAACAACCTGAAAATCAACCCGACTTTTCAGCATCGCCTCTCATGTGCACGATAACGCTTCCAAACTAGTTGACTTCTCGCTTATAATCGCTTGCATAAAGAACAAGGTTGCCATCTGGTAGCACCAATTATCTAACCACCAAGTATCAGACGACACATCAATGATATTGGATTCAAAATAAACATTGACCTAATGATTATCAAATAACTAATTTTTCCCATTCTTGTAATTAGTCCCATTGAGTTTCGTGATGGCAGAGAACTGAGGAAAGCTCAAAGTTGAAGAATAAACAAGAGAGCAATGTCAAAAATACATGTAAAACAAGGACATGAAAATTGCTCAATTCTTCAGCTTACTAAATGACCCACAAAAGTGGTCACAAAATACTAGAGTATAAAATACAAAAAGACTCATACACGCTGTAAGAAGAATTCACCAAATTTACAACCAAATGCGCCAACTTCCCATCGATAGTGGTAGTAAAATTACGCGCTTCATGACACTTAATGAAATCTCTTCACCAAACTAAACATCTTACCAAATAATCAAGTCATCGATAGGACAACTTCACTATCCGTATGGATCTTAGCAAAATTGAAGTGCAAGAAGGGAGAATTACAGTTGCAGCATCAATTCAAAAAATATCCGACATGCTCAGAGTAATTACAGAGTGGTAACCATACATTCAATATTTCAAATTGTTCACAAACATAAATAATAATATCAACAACTTATTCAATAATATGATGATATAAGTAATCACAAATAGCATATACAAATCAAGAAGCAACATGAAAAAGGAAATTGATGATGCTTTTTCAATCGGAATCATCGAGCTTGCTAGAATTGTTTCGCCGGTCCGCCGACTTCGATGTCCGCCTCTCAGTGCGCGGTGAGCAAAAAGACTGAGGAATTTACCTCATGATCTTCCTCTGAAGGTTTTAAGTCATTTTCTTGGGGAAGAAAAATCAACACTACTTAGGAATGAATTTTTTGCGCGCATCTTCAATCGTAATGGGGTGGCCCCTGAGATTTTATGTTCCGACGATCGCGATAACTTTCCTAGTCGGATGATGATACCCATAATTTCCTATCAAGTGAGGGATTTTCTTCCTTATCGCCACCGATTAATAAGTGATATTAGATGACCAATTATTAGAAATATCCTGTACTTCCTTTAATTTGGTAAAGACTTAATTAGGGAAATCAAGGCCCCTTTAATACTAGTTCTTTGGGCTTATCGATGAAGGGTGAGTTTGTGCCTGCTTTCTTGGGGTCCCATGTCAGTGGGATATCATTTAAAGTCAGAACAACTGCTCTGGGCCTCAGCTTTAATCTCTTTAAGCCTCGACATTTGGGCTCGTGTTCGGGCTTGCGCGCTATTATTTTAAACTAACTGGCTGCCTCCCAAATTTTGGCTAAAGCGGCGTAGTAAGGGTCAGACTGCTTTTTCTGATCGGGTGGCACTTATGTTGGCTACTAGGAGTGGTGGGTTTGATTAGGCTTTGTCGCCACAAACATCTTGCGGATAATGATGGCTTTTGATTAGCTCATTTCGACTGGCTTCTAGCTTCCCTTAAAAATGTCTTCCCAGACCGGGTTTATCGCAGAGCTCTCATTCCAGTAAGCCATTTCCCGTAGCGCTCATTCTTCTTTCTTGAAATTTGTTCGACATTGCTCGTGACTACCTTTGGTGGTTTCGACATCTCGCTGGGGGTCAGCCCCTCGCTCGCTTCGGGATTGGTACGCCTTTTCTTCTTCTTCTTGTCTTTTCGGGGTCCCAAGTCTCATGGGCGGTCGTGCCTTCTGCTGGGTGTCAGAGTTCTGCATTATTTCTTCGAATTCCTTTCTCCTCGCTTAGCCTCACAGATATCTCCGGGTCTCTGGTCGCTCCTCTCGTTGGCGCGATAGGCACCGACTCAAGGCGCCCCGCCCATGCCAGACGGGTGGTGAACTGGGATAGCTTGTCATGGTGGTTCACGGATGCCCCTGGGTGCTCTCCTTCCTCGTGCGGCAAGGGAAAAATTAGTAAATCCGATATCCTAGCGGCTCTAAATATTTGAGGGCTACTATACAAAATGTCGAGCCGTGGCCTCGCAAATGAAGTTGAGCCTTTATATGGGGAGAGATCTTCTACCTTGCATGGGCTCCTCGTTCTGGGGGTCCAGTTTATGCACCGATGTGCTGACCCTATGCTGTCCAAGTGCCCAAGATGGTGTGCTTTTCTGGAGGCGGTCTCGAGAATCTGGCCTCGCTTCCCTTTCATTTCCTTTATAAAAAGGTTATGCAAAGATTTTAACGTCTCGCCTTCTCGCCTTTCCCTAACCCGGGTATTCGGGTTGCTGCTAGTCGCCTTTAGGGACAGGCCTGTGTTCCTAAATATAGCTCTCAAGGCTCTAGACTTTCGGGCTGCGGAAGGAGGCCGTCGAGGGCTTTTATATTTGCTGCTCCAACGCTAAGTCGATTATTCGACCTTCTCGCCTCTCCCACAAGTACTAGAAGGAACGCTATTTCTTTGTCAGTGGCCATCATTGTGAGTATAATCCCTTTGATCGGGAGGACACACTTGGCATTCCGGTCGTCTGGACTACTCCTGAGAACCTACGTGAGTTCCCGCTCGTTCGTCTGGTTTTCAGCACTATGTGGATATTTCTAACTTACCTCGTGGTGTGGCCTTCGGGTATTCGGCCCTGGGCCTTAGCGTTAAGACAAGATATGTTCAGCGTCGTTATGCAACCTCAGGTTCATCCAGCCCACAGTCTCACACCCTGGTCTTCCCGGGTTCGAAGTCTTCCCGACCTCCTCGTTTCAGGACATCTCCTCCTTCCATCACGGTTCAGTAATGAGGACTCCGGGCTGTAAAGCCCGGGCTTCGAGAAGAGCCTTCTGCCTCGAGGGAGGCGCTTGTCGAGGAGGAGGCGAAGCAAACCGAGGCTCCACCTCTGAAGAGAGCTCAAGGTCCTGATGGTAAGACCCCGAGGTCGTGAGCATCTTTTTCCATCACCCTCCTCTAAAATCCGGCCATGTGGGCAGCGCCGCGCATCTCCGGCCGAGGTGCCGAGGTGACAGTCCAGGCGGTCGCTTTTTCTTGCAAAAGCGACTAAGGGTCCTTCTGTGTGAGGGTTTTGTGTCTCCGCCTTGATATGCTTAGGTTTTCGCCGAATCCGCACAGCATCGAGTTCCTCCTTCGACGCCGGGAGGACGGAGAAGCGATCGCTTTAGAGCAGGGAGATCGAGGATTCACTTTCACGCCATCAGTATGCAGAGGGCCATACTGCTGGGCAAGCTCATCCATCCTTAGGGATTCTGACCTTAAGAAGATGGATGCCCTTCTTGTTGAGGAGGCTCGACTCGCGGCAGTCTGGGCGGGCTGCCCCCGTAAGTCCATCCGCCTTCGTTTGTCCGTCTCATCACTGCTTTATGTTACATATTAATTTTACCTTGTTCCTTGGCAGACGGCTACCCAATTGAAGAGCTTGGCGAGGAGGGTCAGCTTGAATGAGGGCTCTGCTAGGGCAGCGAAAGCCTATAAAGATAAAGTCACCTCCCTGACCTCTGAGAGTCGACTGCAATCTCGGGCTTGGCAAAGCTCGACCGAGGAGGTGGTGGAACATAAGTTCGTCTAGTGCGCCCAATAAGGCGCGAGCCGAGGATAATGAAGAAGGTCCGAGAGGCTTAAGGCTGCCGAGGTGAGCTACGTGTGGTCGTGGAGAGGTGCAAATTCTAGGGATAAGTCAGGCAATAAGACTGCACTGTTGGGACGGCACGTCGTGAGGCTTCAGCCGAGCTCCACGTAACGCTTGACAAAGAGGAGTGCAGCAGATGCAGCCGACCTTTAAAGGCAGGCTTTGGTTACCCGTGAGGGATGCAGGTGGCGATAGCCGTGCCGAGAGATGAGGCTCGCACCCCGCGGGCCTCCCTGCAGGGTTTGCTTCTTCAAATAAGCAGAGTCACAGTAAAGCCTTCCCTAGCTTCGGACCTCACTTTCAAGTTCCTAAAGGAGGAGGAAAGCAAGAGTCTTCTCTCCGAGAGTGAGGCGCACTCCTCGACGCTGATCGCCCCGCCAACATTGCCCCGGGACCCTCGAGGTTCCACTCCTCGGCCAGCCCTTCCGCATGCGGGAGCCCGCCTTCCTCGCTCGTAGCCCCGCGGTCCGATGCTCGAGCCTTCAGATACTTTTTATTTGTTTCGCTTATACGCCTGAAGCCGGTAGCTTGTAACGCCTTACCTCCTTGGCCTTGGATATATTCACAATGAATATCCCTTTATGCCTCTTTGCTGTGTCGTTGGTTGCTGTTGTTCTCTCTCTCCTCCCTTTCTCTTTTTATTTTATTTTATTTTTTTTTACGATCTGAGTTATAGATTTATAGAGGCTTAATCGCTGGGCCTTCCTTATTGAGCCGTGTGGTCCTTGGCGGGTCGGTTATCGAGCCTCGAGCCACATGGCCTGGGGGCTGGCAAGGCTTTCTCGAGCCGCATAGGGCCCCTTAAATCGAGCCAAATTGGCCCCCTAGGTTAACAGGCCTTCTCAAGGGGCTATGCGCTCAAAAATCTGACAGCGACTGTGGCCTCAAGGCTATTCCCCGCTCTCTTTGAACTCGGAGCCCAATGGTTTCCCGGCTACAGCCTTCCTTTTGAGCGGTTAAGCCTTGAAAACCGAGCTACTCGCCCCTGGGCTATTATTCTCGCCTTTCAACCGAGCTAAAATGGCTCCCCGGGCTACAAGGCCTTCCGAGCGGTTAAGCCCCGAAAAACCGAGCCGCTACTGGGGTTCCCGCCATTCGCCTTCTTTGAACGAGCTAGAATGGCTCTCGCCATGTGGCAATCTCCTGAGCCGTTAAGTTCCCAGCGCAAACCAGCACTGGGCTCCGCTATTCCCGCCTCGAATTGAGCTAAAATGGTTCTGGGCTACAAGGCCTTTCTCGAGCGGTTGCTTCCCCAAACCGAGCTATAATGGTCTTCGAAATTGTAAGCGTTTTGCCTTTATCCCTTCCCTTGGTAAAGCGCCAACTTTAATGTAGGTTCTCAAAGGAACTGCAGATCGGCAGAATTTCCCAAAGGCCCGTGCTTTATAAATATCTGCCTTCCTTTCATAAAAGTACCGCTCCCTCATTTTCGTCCCGCTGACAGTGTTTCAGTCTTCGTGGTTTGATGGAGTCAGTATCATTGTCACTCAGCGTGATGTCGCATGCCACGGCCGAACACGCCGACTCCCTCTCGCTCCGCTATTTGTGGGAGCTGAGCCTCTATTTCCCTCGTGGGGTTGGTGCTGTTCCCTGTCCCGCCTACGATGGAATCCAGACTAGGGAACGATTCTGAGGGTGGTATGGGCTTTCGAGGAACACTTTAAGTCCCGCTTCTCCATTATTCCCGGTCCCTCCCTTTCTCCCCTCTCTCCTTTCTCTTTCTCCTTCCTTTTCTTTCCCTTTCTTAGTGATTTCTGCCTTCAATTAGGTCGACCTGGCCGTGACCTACCGACATATAGGAAAGGTTTGTCAGATCAGAATTTTTTCGAGATGTAAAGAAAGATTTTGTAATCTTCTAAGGTGATTGTAACTTCCCCCGAAATGGAAATTTTTATTTCCAGGGCAGTGTGGACTTGTTTAGTTTCTACCAAACTGAGCTTCTTGCTAGTCTTTTCTTCTTTTTCCTTGTGGGTTTTTCTTTCTGAGGAGTAACGAACTGTTTGCGCCACTTGTCTCTGAGGTGTAGGGAACAACTCCATTGACTAAATTCAGATTAACTGAAAATCCCTTGAAGAAGAACACCTTTTGTGAAACATGCGCTAGAAATCGAGCTCCTGCTTTTGTCATTATAACTATTTTTCGGACTCCACCCGGCAGATTATACCTAAAAATGAAACATAGAGATCAGTTATTTAATCAAAACGCTGGATACTTTAATAAAGACTACATTCCGAGGTCTTATCGTAGAACCGGCTTGAGGTGTTCACGTTTCCATGAAAGCAAAGGTGGTTTTTCCTTCTTTGTTCCTCGAGTCTGAAGTCAGTGTGCTCTGACTATGCAGATACTTATAGGCCCTTCCCTAATTGGGTCCCAAACTCTTCCCATGTGTGGGCTCCTTCCTTGTTAAAAGTTTTTTAAACTGCATTCACAGCTTGTAACTCCTGGGTCTAACCCTTCGATCATAGTATCTTGCTATATTTCTGGGTAGATAGTCCCTAATGATGCCAAGACTTGCTCACTTTCTTCTAGAGATCCGTGCTTCAGGCGAAGAACCCTTCGTTGTGTTCCCACGCTGCGAATTCAATCCTCAAGGACTTTAATCCGAATTTATTAAGAGCTACTACTATACAAGGCAGAGTGCGACGGGGGTCTCTCGAGTTGCTGACTCAGACGTAGTTCAGAAGCCCATAACACCTCTGGAGGTATTCAACCATTTTCCTTAGATCTTCTTAATTTAGTCTTAGCCCGCCAGAGCCTTATGACTTATGCCGTTTACTTGGATCGTGACAGCCAGTGATGAGGTTCTGACTCCAGTTTATGCAAACTCGAATCCTGTGGATTGCCGAACCGCTTCTATTATCGCACATCGAGGGACCTCGATCCCGAACTCGCATATAAATGCAGACGGTTACATATACCTTCTGCTTCAGACAGTTGTTAGGTTCTGGCCTACCATACTGGTAAAGTAGTCCATCGCCACAATGACAAACTTGCAATCGGCCCTTCCAATGGGTAGGGTCCTAATATGTCTATCCCCATTGGGCCGAAAAGGCCAAGGGTTTGTGATTGACGCGGGCTCGATGGGACAGAGAGATCTGGTATGTTCGATGGCTTATTTGCCACCAGCTCCGTCAAGGCCTTCATCATAGGCCGCAATACCCCGCCAAGGTTTTTCCTCGCGAAGGTCCGAGCTCACGTTGTTGCCACAGACGCTTCTGTACTCTCCCGAGTATGTATCATGTTTTTCCTTCCCTACGCACCAGAATGGGCGTGAGAAGCCCTTGCATTTATGTGCGGTCCTCAATGAATGGTGAATCTCACGACCTTGCCCGAGTTTAGACGCCTTTCGCCGCTGCAATGTTCCTTCTATTAGTAATCCTGCATTAACCATCCAGTTCTTGGTTTCGCATATCACAGAGGAGACTTCTCCGTTGTCGATGTTTACTAAGGGTTTTAGGAGGTGCCCAATGCATCACCTGTCTTCCTCTCGAGGTCAAGAGGTTTTGCCAAGGCATCAACCTCGAGAATTCTCTCGCGCTTCGTACATGTTTAACCCGAACTCATGAACTTTTGGCAACTTCCCTTCGCACTTCTTCTTTGAGGTACATGATCATCTTCTTACCTTAGCTTCAGTTGAGTCTTTATTTCGAGCGGATATCATCGAGTCAATGCCACACTTCCAGTTTGATCACCTTCCATGGAGCGGGCGGTGTTGCCTGTTTCATGACAACTTCATATTCACCTTGTTATCGAGGCTCGAAGTCGACCTATGGCGATTTGATCTATGATCCATCTGAGAGGTCAAGATTAGACCCCGCACCGTCTGCAGTCATGCCTGGCTCCACGGTATCAACAACCTCCACATAGGGAGGCTTCGCGTCACTGGTGCAGCTTCAGAGGTTTTGGCTGCAAATTCTGACATGAAATTTGCCAAGATCTCACATTTTATCATTGCCCTGCTCAGATTCGATGGTTTGAACTCCACCATCTGTACACAAAAGAAATGAAGCTAAAATCAACAAAATTCTGAGGAGTACTGTTCCTTCCACTGGGCTGTAGCCGGGCTTTTTTTTACCATGTGATAGTGGCTCAGTAATGAACACTGGGACGGTTTTCATCCTAAGAATGATCGGTATATGTAATGCAAGGCTTCTATTCGACTTTTTCGGATTTCCTTGTTTCAAACAAGAAGTAGTTTAACCGCCGAGAAATCAGAAAAACCTAAAGTGATGTGGGGAAGTTAACTCTAGTGATTTAGGTCACTAACTTGGCAACTTAGTAAAACAAGTGTCCTCTGTTTTATCCTCGTGTTACGATACAACCTATAGCCTCCTAGCCATAACCTGATTTATGTTTAACTAAGAAACCTCACCCTAAAACACCTCATTTGAGTTAAATACAGTATGCACTATGGCCCTTTACGCTTGAAACCCTAACATTAAATATCATTTCAAAGGGCTCGAAGATCATCTAAAAACTACAAGTGCATTCCAGGCAATAAGTAAACATCGATCCTAAAGCATGGTAAGTATTGGCCAACCACTAACATTCAATGCTATTCAACCATATTTGGAGAAGATATAATATAAACACAAAGACTGTAACTTCTTTTGAACACAAGAGGACAATATAAATACGCCTTAATTATTTCAAGCTGCCTTCCTTCCTCTTCAAAGAAAAGAGGCTTAGCTGGGCATCTCTTGAGTCATCCTCAAGAGGGTAAGTTCGCCCAAGAAAAAATAAGAGAAAGAGAGAGAGAAAAGAGAGAAAGAAAACCCTAATCCAGTTACGAAAGATATTTATGCATTAAAATCTCTACAAAAATTGCTCTTCTAATTAAGGTTTAGGTCATAAAGCTAGAGGGGCTTATATAGGCCACCCAATGTATGAAAACATGTTTTCCAACAATTTGACTAAATCTTAGTGACAAGGAGTAATACACCAAAATCGGGGAGTCATTGGCATTTACCATGTAAGTGACAAGGCAAAGAATTCGCTTACAGATACAAATTTCTCGTTAGCAATGGGGTTCGCCAGCTAGCGGGTACTCCCCGCTAGGTAGCTTAAATCACTAAGAGATAGCATAAATCAAGAATTTCGCTTAGAAGGGCAATTCCTCGCTAGTTAGTAAATTGCCATGATAAATTTCTCAGAGTAGAATGCAAAATTCGCTTAGGAATAGTGCTTAGCGGAAAATCCCCGAATCTAGTTAATTCACAATTTCGCTAAGATTGGCTAAATTTCGTTGTTTCATAGTTTTTAACCTTAAATAGTTCTTCAATCTTAGCGAAATTCTCGAATGTCTATTCTCAACGCTTGCCTATCGTCTCCTTCAGACGATTTCATCACTTTGCCTTCATTCTTTCTTGATTGGATCGTCAGATGGTCGATACTGGGGCTCGACTTCATGATTCATCATATGTTCTGATATTGAACTCCCAAAGTACTAAAAACCCGCAAAACAACCAAATAACCTCTAAACTGTGATAAGTAAAAACTAAGAAGACTTGGAAGAATTTAATCGTATAAATGACATGACAATGGGCAAAAGCACTCAAACCTATCTAATATGTGGTTCAAAATAGCACTTTCTTTCGGGCACTAATCACACCCCAAATCGGAATGCTGCTAGTCCTTAGCAAATGCAAAACAAAAGAGATGCATGTAGTGATTTAAAGCTAAGATATTCAAAAGTGGTTTATGTATATATAAAACATTACCTTAACCGAAAATTGACACTCAAGTTTGAAAACCGCATGAAAGAACCAAACCATACAAGAACAATTTCAGGTCATTGGTTCCATGATTCTCAACTCAATTTCCACCTAAGTCTAATGGCTCTTAAATAACTGGGATTAAGCCAATAAATTGCAAAATTTATCCCTCCCCCCAACCTAGCACTGACATGGCCTTATGTCGCTGAACAACCTGCATAGCATAGCTTACACTCTTCTTCTTTATTCAACTACATCAGAGGTGCAAGCTTAAAATTCGACTTCACCAAAGTCCTAATTCCGGTCCACCGGGATGATCGAACCAATTATGTTTGTGCATCGCTCAAAAGGATCACCGACCACAAACTCTGCCGTGCTTCACCCCGACCGAATGACTTTCAAAATCAAGCACCTACAAATCAAGTTAAACTCTACCTATCCCGAATTCATGTAACGAACACTAAATCGATGACTCCCAACCAATTAAGGGCGTTAGGTGATCGGTTTCAGTGTTTTCGCCATACACCCCACGGACCGTGCTCGGGTTTTAAGGCAAGGCTTCACGACTTTATTTTTCTTCTTTTCTCTTTTCTTTTGCTTTTCTTTTTTCCTTTGGAAGACTACATCGGTCTTCAAATGTGGGCAACAAAACCTATCCTAAGCTGCCAACATACCCAGCAATGGCGCAGTTTAAAGTAGCTAAACAATTCACACAAATTTATTGAAACAACTGCAAAAGTAGTAGAATTAGCTTAAAGCCGAGAAATGTTCAACTGAGACATTGAACTGGTGAATTTGACCTAAACTGTTTGCCATGGTAATTTGTTCGAAACATAAAGGGTGACAAAACAGTGGCTCAAATTTTCTCCAACACAAGGCAATTCAATTGTCCATTGTAGCACCAATTGTTCAATTGAAAATAAAAAACATTTATACATGGTGGAGGTACAAAACATGGTATATGCATCAGATATATATACCCGAATAGCTTTGATATAGCCAAAATGGCTAATACATGAATACAAAGCTAAACATACAAAAGCATCACTGCCTACTATTGGCTAATACATAAATCCCAATCAAAAATTAGCAGGCGCTGAGCAAATGTGAACTATACAAAATCACAAAGAAACCCAACCACTCACCGGCCAGGCGGCGGGTCCGAGTCACACGCGCGAACAAAACATCCAACAGGGTTTCATGGCTCAGGCGGGTCTTCTTGGATCGTGAACACGAGGAAGAATCAAATGCGCTATGATTCTGGTCGGGGCCATTGAGTGACATCGCCGCCATCCCCGGGCTGCCCGTAGCCAAAGCACAATAGCATCCATCACACCAAGATTCTCGCGAGCCGGCGTGAACATACCGTGAGTGGCAACACTGGGGGATGGGCCGGTGTATTCGCTGCACCGCGATGTGGGGCATGGAGGAGGAGAGCAGAGATGGTCTCAATGAGCCGACTCCTCTCGCATTCAAGCCAGTGGGCAGGCACATCGCCTCTATGGAAGTCTCGGCCACTGACTCGGCACTCTCCTCCCGGTCCCGTCGGCTTGAGATGGGCATGGCATGGCTTGGTCACCCGCTCCGGCGACGTAACTAGAGGGCACGAACTCCCCATCTCGATCCCCGCCCTTCCAATCCTATATGCTCGAGAACCTCGTGCGAGTAGTCTCAGATCGATGAACGCCTTGCCCCGTACTCAGTCCTTCCTACGGACCTCTCCTCTAAATGTACTGGCTGAGGTTACTGTCACGGACCGAACTAATATCCCTCCGAGATCCGGTAAAGAGCCTCTGTTGTTTGACCAAAACACATATGCTAATTTGTCACATCAGTGTCCAAGGACTATTAGCTAATCCCTGACAACGATGTCATAAAACTTGTTGCGTGAGACCAAATGACATATACACAAGTTTATAAATAAGATTACCAAAGAACTATTATCTAATCCCCTGAATTTTTACATAACTATTGACATTATACTCATATAAACCAAAAATTCTTAGAGTAAATCATTTTCAAAGTTTGGTTTTGGTCCGATATTCGCAAGTGCAATGTGTCTATTGCAATAAAATGGATTTGTCTGGGGAGACGATCCTGGGGTTGATTCAAGAATTTAAATCAATTACCCTGACTACTCAATTTCCATACTATTTGGACCAAAAAATGATAGTAGGATCCAGCATTAAGGTGCTGGAAAATCAAACGAACAAAAGGAAAATAACTGAACGAACCAATCAACTGGAAGATAAAGAATAAAGAATAATTAATAGAAAAGAAAATAAATGGAAATGAGAAGATCTGAGTAATTTATCAAGAATACCATATAGTGAAGTACAATCTTACAGTTACCACTGACAAAATTTCGATCATCGTGTTTTAAAATCGGGTCTACATTTAGGCAAATTCGATCTCTCCACACTCCAAAATTCATTATCTAATTTCGACCGATTCTCTCAATACGTGGAATGAGATAACTACTTTTAAAAGGAATTTCCTTAACTGCATTGTAGTTACTTATACTCCATTTTACATCGTAAACCTTAGCTTCCAAGTTATTTCCATCACAAGGATATACAACCTCCGGGGCTTACTCTTCCTCAAAAATTCACAGATCACCCTCTCTCGATTAGATCTCGCCTAATACTGTTGATTGGCCCCTACTATCCCGACCGAGGTGAACTCTGTTGTTTAAATTGAGGACCTGCTAACTCGGTTTCTGATTTCAAGTGAGAAGAGGATTTATCTACAAACTTTATAGAAGCTCATCTCAACAGCAGGCACATGAGGCCTTCAAAGAAATGTTCATAACTCCTGTGAATGCCTTCTCTGTGGATATTTAGAGGACCTCCTGAAATCGCAGCAATTAAACAAATCTTATACAGAGCAGAGGGGTCGGGAGATCTGATCAAAACATTAAACCCAAAAACCAGAAGTAATTCACAAACTGGAATTCAAGTTGCTTGAAACGCGAACAGAAAATGATAAATTTCGATCATAACATTTACTCACGGAAGTTGGTTCCTTAATTACCGATCACACTACAAATTTTCCTCTCTCGATCATAAGAATAATCGATTAAATCGAAAATCAATCTGTAATTTGTCTGTCTCAACATTCCGTAGTAATTTGAAAGAATTGAATTCGCATTCACTTTAACTCCAAACGATAACATCCAATTCCAGAAAATAAAAGAAAAACTAGAATGATAAATCTAATCTAATCTCTAACTATTAACATTGAAGAAAAATAAAAGAAATGAAAAGAAAAGAAAAAAATAAAGAAAATGAGCCTGGGCCATCCACTTCGCTCTATGGTCACAAGCTACGTTCTTCCGGGATACCGCAGATGATAGGAGCCACTGGGCTCCTAATCAATGCAGCTTTGTGGATTCAAGCGGGCCGCCCATGCAATGTTCAGTCGCGACTTCAACTTTCTTGTCGTGACATCATCCATGTCGCGACTTCGATCTCACGTCGCGACGTCTACTTAAGCCTCCGCAAATATTTATTGCGCCTTACGCCGCTGACATCAACCCTCGTCGCATTATCGCCATGGCACGCAACCTTGAATTGCTGCCTCGATGTCGCGAAGATCAAATTCTTTCGCCACGATAACATCTCATGCGTGCTCAAGAATCAACCGAGTCGCCGCGTTGTCGCCACATCAATCTCTTGTCATGTCACATCACCATGGACTTACGCTTCCACCGATCGCTTCCGTGTCATGGATCGATCTCTTGTCGCGACATCGCCTTCACTTCACCAAGCCTGCTATAGGCTTCAAGTCGCTTTCTGTCGCTGACTTATCAAATTTCTTTCCGTGTTTCCCCGATAAATGCAACAGATTTTGACGAAGTGCTGACGCCGCAGAATTTTTCCTCTTCACTACCATATCAAGATCGCTTCAGATATTAGTGTCGGTCACGCACAACATCCGCATGTCGCGACATGAAGTCTTCCTTTCTTCACTTCCTCGCTGCTTCAATTGAATTTCTTTAACCTCAAATTTCGCTTGTTTCAAGTAAGCTTGCTTTCACTGAGTTTAATCACAGAACCGATATGCATTTTGATTGTCGCTAGAACTTCAATGGCATCAAGTTCCTTCATCTTTAGGCATTTCTTTCCCCGGGTCGTGAACTTCGTTTCAATTTCTATTATCTCATTATTAACGCCATCCACCTTCCGCTTCTTTCTCGCTAAAATTCCTTTTCTGAATTCCCTCGCTATTAACAAATTGGTGAGTTTTTCATATTTCTCGCAAATTAATTGTCCTTTTTAAATGAAAATCAAGGTAAAAATGGACTAAAAATAGATGACTTTTGCTCATCAACTCCCCAACTTAAAAGTTTATTGTCCTCAAGCAAAGAAAAAGAAAGAATTGCTCATCTCTCAACAAAATAAAGAAAATTTTTAAGGACATTTTTCTCGACTATGCAAGGCATTTAATTTAATTGAAATGCAAGGCATGCATACTTCGACATCTAAATTCTTCAAGTCCAGCCTAAGGTCGGGTTCTACTCTTTATACTATGCAAAACTAAATCGTTGAAATTGCTTTTACAAACAACATACTCATGGATCCTCTGCTGAATAGATTATTCTTCCTTCTTTCTATTTTCTATACTGAGTCATTTAACTCCCTAAAGTCCTTCACACCTTGATCAAGCTTATTCTTCCAAATTCCATAGGCTTGCTCTTTTTCATCGATCTCCACTTCCACGTAGTGTGATTCTGTACCTCTCAAGATCAACAATCTCACGTCTTTGCGCTTATAATTATGAAGCCCGTACGGGTAGGATAAGGAATTTTAGGTTAAGATTACCCGAACCTTTCTCTCCTCGTCATCTTTCTTTATTGCGCCTCTAATAAACTCCCCTAAACTTCATGCTGGGGACATCTCTTTAATTTCTTCAATTCAATCGCATACTATTTCCTACTTGTAATTCCACTGGGAAACTTCCTTGTTTGTCAACATTCAGAGAGGTGTAAATGTTTTAATCTTTAGGCTTTAATGACTTTTAGCTTAATCCCGGGGTTAGTGCAGCTCCCATACCGTATGGCATTAGGGTACTAAAATAAACACCCTCAAGAAACTTAATTGTCTAAGAGAGTTGAGCCAAGACAAAACTTATCCCTATAAGCTTTTCTTTTTCTATTGTATTTTTCGTTTCTTTGTCTTTTCTTTTCATTCCCTTTGAGTTCCTTTGCATATATACTCCCCAAACTTCTATTTTTCTTTCCTCTTAAATTTCGGTAATCATAGGTTCTTTACCGAGGATGATGTCATAGATGAGTCGGGGCTTTAATGGGTCTATTTTTGGAAAATAGGTTTGTTGCCCAATTTCGAACTACTCAGATATGACCGCATATGAATAGTGGGATGCATAGAGAATTGAGTTCAATTGGTTCAAGAATGGTCTCGCATCATCTCTTGTCACCGTATCACCTAGGAGACTCACTCAATCAATGAATGAATAAATTTTGAACTGACATGAGTCAGCTAGATCTATAACCATCGGGAGGTACTCACTCATTTTGCTGATGAGCATTTAAATTAATTGATAGTTCAACAGATTCCCTTGACTTATTGTTCATACCACAAACTCAAAAAATATGTTTTCTTTGCTCCTTCCTATCAGATATTTTCCTCACTTTTGACTTATCGCTTAGACTTCACTCAATCTCAGACTCCAGGTTTCAATCAAACTGTATTCATTTTGCCCTATTCTCTCGCAATTTTTCTACATTTTAGCTTATTCCCAATCTAACTCCGTCTTATCTCTATTTAGCTATGATATCTCAAAAGAGTTTTTATTCGTATCATTCCTACTTTAATTTCTCTTAATCATGCAACCAACAAGCAAATAATAACATTGATCAAACAAATTTGTAAAATGGCAATACAACAATTCAATTTAAATTTCTTATTTTATTTCAATATTTATAATTAAATTTCTGATATTACAAGGATGTGGATAAGGAGGTAAAGAGGTTAAATGTGCAGTGTGGGTCTATTTTTTTCTTTGAAATAGCTTTATTAAAAGATGTTGGGGGGATCTAGGTCTAATGTACCTAAATGGGCTGGGAATTCAGGAATTTTCATTTCTCTCTTTCTTTTCCTTTCTCTTCTTGGTTTCCTTCTCCATTTGTTCTTCAATGAAAATCTCATTGAGATCAACCTTTTCGCTCAACTCATCCTCGCTCTTTCTCCCAAGCCATTCAATATTTCCATTTCAAATTATAACCTCAGAATTTGGGCAAGATTGCTGTTAATCGATCTAAGTTTTCCAAACTATTTTTTTCACCGTAGGACTGTGATCTTTTGCTTCTTGTCTCATATCCAATTTATTCTCAATCTTCCGTGACTTGTATAAAAAACTCGAATCCTTTGATTTGCTCTCAATTTCCTTTGCTTCCTGCTCAGATTCTTCTTTATCAGCAGGTAGTCGAGAATCACGTTTCTCAAACCGGTTGTTATAAAAGCTTCATGATCAGTTTGAGCTGCAATGCATTGTGACTTTTCCTTCATTTTTCTCTTAAATCCTTTCCTCGCGCTTCCAAAATTTTCTATCTGTCTCTTTTCATCAAATTTTCCTATCACTGCTCTTCGTTGTAGCCCAATTTCATGCCTTTTCTTTTCTATTTAGCTCTTTCCTCCCATTGCCGGTCTCTTCTTTTCTACAATCTTTCTCATAAATAAGCTCAATTCGCTTTAGCTCACCCTCTCTCTTCATCTATCTCTTTCGCATGGCATTATAGAGCTTCCAAGATCGAACCCGTTCCTCAGGCTCCCGAGCTCCATGATGGAAGCTTTTGACTCGTACAGGAGGAGAACTGCTAAGGGATGGAGAAGTCTATTACGCCTTCGCCCCGCCCTCTTCATTGTCCGGCAAACATGTAATCATTGTTGTCAGTGAGAGTTCTCCGGTGCCTCGGCCTGACAAGAACCTCCGAGTCTCCTCGGTTCTTCACCGGGGCTTCATCTTATTCTCTTCCAACAAAGACTTCTTTCTTCCGTTTCTGGGTCCCTTGTCGACTTCATTGTATGATGCGAAGCTCAGTACTTTTCTTCGATTCTAAATTCCTTCTCTGGCACCCCTTCAAGCATAGAACCGTGATTGTCACGGTGAGGACAGATTCTCTTTTATTCCCTTCATGATACCTCATGATAGGAATTCCCTATGATAATTTACATGATCTGTACCCTTTGAGTATTGCATACAAGAACACGTACCTTCTGTTCTCTCACCGTAATACATGTTTTGTTGGGACTAAAACAGAAGCTGTGAAATAAAACCATAGCCTTAGCCTCTTCGCAAGTAAGGCTTCCTCGCTCATCGCTTCGCTCCTTCTTCTTGGTTTAACCGCACTCACTGCTAGTGAGCTTTTGGCAATCTTTCCAAACTCCTGCTTTCACGCTTGAATTTGGAACCATGTTTGTGCACTTCCATGCCATATTCTGCTGAGCAATTTTCAGTTTGGAGGAAGACCCGCACTTCTAACAAAAACAACCCATCCTTCCTTCCTACCACATTCAATAAAACTTTACAGTGCTTCGTGATACCCTGATCTTTGCGCAGACTCTCCCATCCTCTTCATCTATCATCTCCTCGAAGGAGTACAGGTTTTGAATCTCCTCTCCTCAACAAACCCTCGTTAGCATAATACTTCTTCCACTGGAATAAGCTTCTGGTCTCGAGAGACCCAAATCTTCTACTTCTTCTTCTCCTTTCCCTCCCTTTCCTCATTTTCGAGAAGTTGTCGTGAGTCAAAGCTTCTCGATGGCACCTCTCCCTGTTGTCCTTCCCACTTAACTTCATCTAACCCGTTCTCCTCACAGTTTCTTCTTCCTCGATTGTTCATGTTCCCCCTCATGATCCCTGCCTTTGAGGGGCGAGGACTAGGCAGGGAATTTCAGCCATTGGAAACGAGAGAAAGCTGTAGCTTCCAACGCTAGGGCCTTCGGGCCGAGATCCGCATGGCACAAGGTGAATAATTATGGTCTGGAGGAACAGAAAGTTTCAAATAAATGCAATTCAATCAATGTTTGTAATGTTAATTAATGTTTAATAAGATACATGTCGCGACTTTAATTCCACTTCTTTATTTGAGATCATTAATTTAGGGTTTTTGAAGTGAGTAGTTGCACTTCTTTCGCACTTTTATGTCGCGACATACCCAGATGTCTGACAATACAAGGTTTTCTGTGAATTGTTTGATGTGGCACATCCTTTTCCATTTTGAAACTTAATTCATCGGTCACGAATTCCTATGGTGTCGCGACATCTACCTTCTTCCTTAATACACCCAAGTTGCCCTTTCTAACAGTCACGACATCAATGTTGTCGCGACATGTCTTATGTCGCGATACAAACTTTCCGTCAGTACCTAAGCCTTTAACTCAATGATTTCAAAAACTTTGAATTCTCTTATTGTTCCTAACCCATTTAGACATCTCTTCCGGCATATTTTAAGCAAAGATTTAACAATTTATTCAAGTATATCTACTTAATCAAGCAAAGAAGGTTACTCCCTTTTCTCATGTCACAAATTCTCTCGCAAGTTGTCGGAATTATTCCCGTAGTCGCTTGTTATTCATGTCTTTAAACCTCGCAGAAGATCACCGCAATATTCAAGAAAAATCCACTAAACTACAATCGATTTCTAAAATTTAAATCTATCCTTCTAAAAACAAATCGACGAATTTATCAAGAATCAAAAGAAAAGAAATATTTCAAAATTTAAAATCAGAATTTAAATCCTTATGGCTGCCTCCTATTACCGCCGCTGAGTCTCCATCGGACTCATTGCCAGGTAATTTCTTCTTTCCTCAAGAACCGCCTGAGTTCTTCAATTTCCTCTTCCCCGTCGAGATAATGCTTTAACCTTCATTCATCGACCAATTCTCACGCAGCGCCCTCGTTGTCACCGCTCCAAATTTAGTACTACACCACCGTGTAATAATATTCCACCTTAATTTGATTTTAATTTCCGAAACAATTTAAGTCTAGAATTAAACAAGAAAACCCGTTCCCGTTTCGAACTCTTCAAAATTCCTCTGATCATGCCATTTCTTTGTCTTATTCAGATATTCTAGCACAATCATAGGCTTCATTTCGCTTCCACTACAAATTGAGCAATCTTTCTTCCTCATACTTTAAAATCGAAGTTTGAATCTCGATGGTCTACATTGCCTTGTATTCTAACTCAAGAGGTAGATGACATGGTTTGCCAAAACAACTCAGATGGGGACATTCCAATGGGGGTCTCAGAGGCAATTCAAGCCCAAAGTGCACTCAATGTTGAAGACTAATCCTTCCCGCTGAGCTCACGCTCTTTCAAGTATTCTTTCGATCTCCCGCTGAAATTTCGCTTGTCCATCGTCCGGGGATGATAGGCTAAACTCATTACATATTCGATCCCATACCGCCATGAGTTTTGCAAATATTTTGTTTGGTAAATGGGGTCTCCCATCACTAATGATGGTTCCGGGGTTCCAAATCGCTTCAAAATATTCTTTCTGCAAGAAACTCACAACCGTATTAGCATCATTCCTCGATAAGCCATCGCTTCCACCCATTTGGAAACGTGACCATCGCTAGCGCATATAGGTTACCAAATGATGGTGGAAAGGTCCCATAAAATCTATTCCCAAACATCAAAAAATTCAGATCACCATACTTTTAGGGCATTTCATTCTTTGGTCACGATATTTCCAACTTTGGCATCTATCACACAATTTAACCCACTCGCACAATCCTCGAAGATATGGGCCAATAAAAATCCTGATCGAGTATTCAGGAGTCGCTCTTTCGCTCGTAAAATGTCCCCCATGGTGATGTACGGCATTCATTTAAAATGTTGCCTCGTTTCACCTTCGCACACATCTTCTTATTATCATGTCGCACTTCTTTGAATAATACGGGTCATCCCAAATATAATACCGCTGTCACCTCAGTTTCCTCTTCTCATTGCGCCAAATTCGGGCGCATTATCTACAAGCAAGATAATTCATAATATCAAAGATACCATGGAAGTCGAAGGAAACCTTAAACAAATGCTCATCCGGGAAGTTCTCTGCTAACATCACCTTTCTTCTTTATCATCAGCTTCTTTCTACTCTTGACAAGTGATCACTATCATTGTCACATCCCTTTTATCCTTGATTTCAAATCAAACTCCCGCAAATGCCAAAGACCCACCTTTATCAATTCGCTTAGCTTTTCGACATCAAGTATTTTGACACGCATGATCGCGGTGAATTACCACAGGATCCTAAAATGTATTGCCTAAATTTTTCACAAGCAAATACTGGTGGCTAGCATCTCCTTTCAGCTTGTCGAAAGTAGTTCTCAGGCTTCATCAAGGTCTTACTAAAGATAGTATACGGCCCCACACTTTCTCTTTCTTTCGCCCCCCAATACGCCTCCCATAGCAAAATCACCGGTATCACACATTATTTCAAATCCCCTCGATCCCATTCTGGTGCGCCATTATAGCATGCTTGTAATTCAATTTGATCTTGATTTCACAAAAGCATCCTCAGGAGTCATCAAAATCGAACCTCAGATCTTTTTCCAAAGAATCAGATATGGTCCGCTATTTTTGAAAATTTCGATGACCTCCCTGTGAAATCCAAAGATGCCTCTAAGAAGCTTCTTACTCTTTTAATTAGTGAGGTGGTGCAAGAGTTTTGATAATGATACCTCGACTGGTCAACTTCTACCTCCAAGAAGGTAAATTTTGGCGCCCAAGAACAATTCTTCCGCCACCATAAAATGGCATTTTTCCCAATTCAAGGCTAGCCGCTTGTCTCGCATCGGCTGGCATCGCCTGCATTGTTTAAGCACGATCAAAGTCGATCCATACACAAAGAAGTCATCCAGAAAATTTCCATCACTTCTTCAACCAAATCGAGAATATGGACATCATACACCTCCGGAATGGGGGTCGAGCATTACATAACCCAAAAGGCATCCTTCCTCAAGGCAAAGGTGTTCATAAGGGCATGTGAACGTGGTCTTCGATCCTCAGCAATAGCAATTTGATCAGATCCTCGAATACCCATCCAAAACAAAAGTGAGGGTGTCCCGCTAACTCCGTCCAACATCAATGAAAGGCAAAGGAAATGATCTTTCTCGTCATTGTATTCAACTTTCTCAGAATCAATACATACCTCCATCTCACACCGTTTCGCTGAATCAATTCGCTTTTTCATTTCGATCACAAAGAAACCCCCTTCTTTGAACCACATGGACCTGGCTCACCCAAGGACTATCCGAGATAGCATGTGATAAAACCAAAGATTTAACACCTGAGTATCTCCTTTTCTCGACTACTCTTCATCACCCGATTCAGCCTCTCCTGGTGTTCTACCATGGTTTCGTCTCTTCTGTGCCAGACCTTATGCATGCAAATCGATGGATCGATACCCTTCACTTCTTCAATGGACCAAGCTAGCGATCTCTTATGCTTCCTAATATTTTCAGCACATTTGTTCCTCAAACCACTTAGTCCTGGTCAAATGATCACCGGTTTTTTCCTTGGTAATTCTAAGTAAGCATACTTTAAACGACATGGCAATCCTTTCAAAATCCAAATTTTCCGTGACCGGGTTTCGATGAATTTCCTTTTCAAATTTTTTCCCATTATCGCTTCTCGTTGGCTTCAAGCCCAACACAGCTTCTATAGAATGAAAAACCGCATGGAAATCGTAATAGACATCTTCGTGATAATCGAATTCATCTCTTTTCATTGATAAAAACCGGAGTGTTACAATCACGGTTAACATCGTGGTTGGAAGTATGTATTACAAAATCGCCTTACATTGCATCCTTCCTCGTCTCCTCGTCTATATTTTCAGATACTTTTGATCAAATTGAATGCAGCCGCTTCTTCTCCAACCCTCAAGATAAGAACTCCCGTGATATCAATCGTATGTACCCAAGAGCTAGGAATGGTCTCCCAATATGGGTACTTGTGAATCTTCTTCCATGTCCGTATCGATGAAGTCTCCACCGGAAACAAACTTCCCAACAAAGGACTAAGATATCTTCAATGACTCCTTCAAGTTTTACCATCGACCGTCTCGCTTACTCGAGAGTAACACTGTGGGAGTAAGCTCCCCAAACTTAGTTTCGGGCAAATGTAAAGAGTGCATCAAATCGATACTAGCTCCCGAGTCACAGAGAGCTTCCCGAATTCAATTCCTCCAACAATACAAGGAATTGTGAAACTCCCGAATCCTTCATCTCATCGGGTAGTTCTTTCTCTCGACACGCACCACAAGTGGCAGCAGATTCCCTATTCCTTCTTCTACTATTTTTCTTTTCTGCTCAAAAGATGTCCTTCGTGGAATTTTCAGATGGGAGTGAGACATCCGAAATACCACTCAAGAAAAGGCATAATCGATCTCCACTCGGAAAGTTTTCAAGAACCTTGTAAACCGCTCCTCATCTCGATTTCTGCAAATTCGTGGAAATGGGACTACAGGTTTCTCGATCCTCGATGCCCTTCCCGTCTACCCTTCTTTTCTTTCTCCGTTGCTTCTTCCTTCGGGCTTGCTCCTTCTTTGTTTGGCCAGAATCTTTTCTTTCATCCTTTCTATTTCCTTCCACTCCTCGCATCCACGTCCCACTTCTGTGACGCACACTTTCCGGTTTCACAGTACACAAACTACTTGAACCTGTCCCCGGCGACATTCATAGTCTAGCTTTAATCAGCAATTGTCCCGCACTTCATCGCTGAGGTCCAATGTCCATTTCATCCCCTATGAAATGCGACCGCTTTTTCAAAAGATCAGTCCTCCTCCGACCCTCGTATTCATTCCCCGTGCTCATTTCCTCGGTCAATACATTGAACCTCGTGGTCACGATACCCTCGCTGAGGGTTCCCGTCCCGCTCTCGGGCTCGAAACCCCTCCACCATACGGTAGCTCTCATGGTTCCCGAAAGGCCGGGTGATAATGTGTCTAAGGTTGGGGATTAGGTTTGAAATGGTAGCTTCTCTGCCACCTAAGTACTTACTTTCCTGCCATCATGTAACTGCTTCATTAGCTTTCAAAGACTTCCTTCTTAATAATTCTTTTTCAACTGCTCCTACTTCATGGACAAGTAAAGTAAATTTCCTTCATTAGTCTATCTGATGCATAATAGTATCCAAATTTCGCTTCCATAGCATTCATCTCGCTTCGCAATTTCCATGATCCCTTTCCTCCTTCCCTTTGAAAACTCAAGAGTTTTCTATATTGCATTTTACAGTCTTCTATCGCCTCTCGCTTCTCAAAGACTTTTTCGTCAATGCTCCACAACACGAAGCATCAATGATTCCTTGATATATCATTCAAAGCATGATATACGATGTCCATCTGAGTCTTCGATCTATCCCATGCATTGACATCTTCAAAGAACCGCTTGAATCTTTCCTGTGCCACATATAGGGCTCATCTTCCCTCAATAAAAACAATGATTTCCCTCCTCCTTTCGATGTGAGTGACTGGGAAGAATCGGTCCAAATAGTTCTACCAATTTCCTCCCAAGTATCAACAACCATACGGTAAAGATTCATACCATGTGGCCGCCGTATTCTTAGAGAGAATGGGAATAGATGTAACTCGATAACTTCGGTCTCACCCCATTCAAATTTTAACCTGTTTGCCATCCCGAGAAATCTCCCGCGTTCATTAGGATCTCTTATCGGGATGACCAAGAAACCGGGTGTCACGCACCATCAGAATTAGTGCCGGTTTCAATTCAAAGTCAAGCACTCGATAGCGTGTCACCTGATTGCGAGTACTCATTCAATATCGGGCTTCTAGAATTCCTCCATCAGACGCGATCGAGGCCTTCAGTCAGCTTCTCTATGTGCTTCATCTCCTCGATCTCGCCTTCATCCGCCATGGTGGTGTTTTCTCGTTTTCCTGCCTTTCTAAGCCGCGGCGTTTTCTATTTCGCATCACCGGAATCCCGATCAAGCCGTCTATAACAAAGTTTTTCAAAGCAAACATACCCCATTGTTAGTGATTTAATTAAATCAACAAATATATTAAATGTGTTCTCATAAAGGTTAGTGGCCAAATGAACCACTCCGCTTGAAAATCTATTTTGTTCTTTTTCAATGTCCAAATTCATATTTCTATTTCATCCGAATATTGATTTATTAAATTCTTTCAACTAAGAATGCGCTCTATAAAACTTGTCAGTTTCGACCAAAACACATATGCTAATTTGTCACATCGTCCGCGATTATTAGCTAATCCGACAAATCGTATGTCATAAAACTTGTCACAAGGTGAGACCAAATGACATATACACAAGTTTCTTATAACAAGATTACCAAAGAACTATTATCTAATCCCAAGAACTCCTCATAAAACTTATCGACATTATACTATATAAACCAAAAATCTCTTAGAGTAAATCATTTCTAAAGTTTGGTTTTCGTCTGACATTCAAGAAGTGCACAGTCGACGGGCACAAATGGATTTAAGTCCGTGATATCGACATCCTACGTAGATCTCAAGAATTTTAAATCAATTACCCCGACTACTCAATTCCATACCATTCGACCAAAAATGATAGTAGGGATCCAAGTGATTAAGGTGCTGGAAAATCAAACGAACAAAAGGAAAATAACTGAACGAACCAATCAACTGGAAGATAAAGAATAAAGAATAATTAATAGAAAAGAAAATAAATGGAAACAGATAGTTATCCTTTGGAGTACCCATCAAGAATACTGTTATAGTGAAGTATCAATTCCTGTAGTTAACACTGATAAAATTTCTAATCATTTCGTGTTTTAAAATCATTCAAAGCATTTTAGCGCTAAGTAAATTCGATCTTCCACACTCCACACCATTATCTAATTTTGACCTCGATTCTCTCATCACGTGGAATGAAATAACTACTTTTAAAAGGAATTTTTAATCCGTATTTTCTTTGCAATACTAAGTACCCATTTTACTTGACCGTAAAACCTTAGCTTCCAAGTTACCTGGCCAAGCAAGGATATACAACCTCCGGGGCCATTTCTTCCTCAAATTAGAATAGATCACCCTCTCCTTGGATTAGATCTCGCCTAACACGGATCGCCTCACTATCCGACCGAGGTGAACTTTGCTTGTTTAAATTGATAACCTCGCTCAACTCGTTTCGATTTCAAGTGAGTAGAGGGATTTTATCTAAGTAAACTTTACAAGCTCAAACAGATCTCAAAGTTAATATACCTTCAAAGAAATACCATAACTCCCAGAATGTCTTCTCTCGTGACACTTAGAGGACCCTCCTCGAAATCGAGTAATTAAACAAATCTTATACCTAGTATAAGAGGTCAGACATTCAGACTAAAAACATTAAACCCAAAACCGTATAAATTCATAAACCCGAATTCACAAGCTGCTGGAAACGACTACAGGAAAGATAATTTCTGACTATAACATTTACTCAATGGAAGCTGGGTTCCTCAATTACCGATCTACACACCATGCCTTCTCCGATCATAAGAATAATCAGATTAACCTGAAAACCGACCTAAATTCTGTCTCTAACTTCAACATTCCAGGTAGTAATTTGAAAAGAATTGAATTCTGCATTCAGCTTTAACTCCAAACGATAACATCCTATTCCAAAAAATAAAAGAAAAACTAGAACGATAAATCTAATATAATCTCTAACTATTAACATTGAAGAAAAATAAAAGAAATGAAAAGAAAAAGAAAAAATAAAGAAATGAGATTTCACTATCCGTGCATCTTCCTCGCTTCATGGCCAGCCAAGCCACGCTCCTCCTCGATAGCCGCCAGATTTATAGTTTCGCTGGGCCCTAATCCCAATGCGCCTTGTGGATTTCAAGTGGGTCGCCCATGTTAATGTTCAAAGTCGCGACTTCAACTTCTCTTGCCGTGACATCATCCATGTCGCGACTTCCGATCTCACGTCAGCGACGCCTACTTAAGCTCGTTTCATTTACAAGGCCTCGATGTCGCTGAAGATCAACCTCATCGCTGACATCGCCATGGTACCGCGAACCTCGAATTATCTCCCCGATGTCGACATCGCCTTGTCACCACAACATCTCATGTGTTCGCAACTTCAACCCGGGTCGCCATGTTGTCGCGACATCAATCTCTCACACGACACGTACCTTTAAGGGACTTACAAGCTTCCACCGACGCTTCGTGTCGCTGACATCGATCTCTCGTCGCGACATCAATTTCACCTCACCAAGCCCACATACTTTCAAGTCGCCTTGTCGCGATTCTATCAAATTTCTTCCGTGTTTCCTCGATGTCGCAATGTACTGACCCAGCAGCTTGACGCCGCGACCTCTTCTCTTCACTAATGCTTGTCGCTGACCGCCTCGTATTAGTGTCTATGTCACGACAACATCCGTGATGTCGCGATTACATGGTCTCCTTTCTCTTACTCGGGTTGTTTCAATTGAATTTCTTTAACCCTCAAAATTCCCGCTCGCTCTTCAAGTAAGCTTCGTCGACCTGAGTTTCTAGTCACGCAACCCGGATATGCATTTTGATCGCCGCTTAACTTCACGACATCAAGTTCCTTCATCTGTATGCCTTTCCCACGCAGAACTCGCTTTCAGCCTTATTATCTCATTAACGCCATCCACCTTCTCTCGGCTTCGCTAAAATTCTTCTTTTTCAATTCCCCCCGGCTATTAAATCGTGAGTTTCTTCATATTTCTCGGCAAATTAATTGGCCCTTTAAATGAAAATCGCTTAAAATGGACTGGGGTAAATAGATGACTTTAAGCTCACTACCTCCAAGACGGCTCCTCCGCGCACGTAATGTCAGAAGGAACAGACTCGTCCTAATAAATGGTCGATCGCCAAGATCCGAGGGGGAGCGCTTCCTATAAAATACTGTTCACCAGAAGGTTCCTCGCACGCCAACCATCTCTCGAAGGAGGTGGTGGCCCAATCTCTATAACCCTCTACATCATTACAGATACGCAGCTCCAAAGTCGCCAAATATCTACTTCCGAGTAATTCACATCATCAATAGAACTGCTCACGCGACCATCCGCTCCCGAGATGTTATGTAGTGATAGAACCGCAGCGACCGCTGGTAATACAAGCCGCCGAGTCAAGGAAAGGCGTGAGTGAATAACTTCGATCAACCTCTCATAGAATCCCTTAAACCCGATCACCACTGGACATCATAGTACGAATTCTCGATGAGTCTCGCGGTGGAGCTGCATAATTCTCTTTGAATGGGTTCCCAACTAACAACCCGCCTCCCGATCCCGAGGTCGTGACAATCGAGGGCGATGATATCGCCCCGCAGCTCGATGTGACCAGACGGCCGCGGCTGGGTGAAGATGACTCTGCCTGGGCCCGATGTGGGTGGGGCTCATTGAGGGCCGGCCCTCCACCCTCCTCCGAGGTACGACGGGGCCCGGTCCCATCCGTGTCCGGTAACGACGAAACCCCGAGGCTCCTCGACACCGCCGGGACCGGCAGGATGCACCGAGCTGGACCGAGCCGACCTCTCTCTCTGGGTGTACCGACCCAACCCCACACGGGGTTGCTGGACCCACCTCGAGTACGAACCATAACTCGAAATCAATACTCGAAGAGGGCTGACTCTCACCGAAATGCACCAAGGCAATCGAATACCGAATCAGGCTCACCGGGAGGTGACCGAGTCACTGGCCGGGGGTAGTGGCACTACTTAGTCAACTGTGAGCACGGTGTCCCCAACTAGCAGCCGAGACACAATGGAAGGCCTTACAGAGATGGCTCAGCCGGGGCAAAATGAACTGCCGCAGGCACTCAAGCCGCAGTGGGAGTGATCACACTGGCAAGAGAGATCGACCTGTGGCTACCAGAGCGTATGCACTGTGGCTCCGCTGTAGCGCAGAAATCAAGATACCAGAGCAACAGAGGCAGTGACTGTAGCCTCACACTAAACCGGCTGCAAGGTAAGCCGCAAAGAGGTGGCTATGGTCACGCTTAACGGCCAAGTAGCGAAGTGTACGGCCCGAACTAAAGGGTGGATCTGTGACTCGTGGCTTCGCCAGTGGAGGGAGAATGTGAAGCGACCAACAAACAACCCCCTTCCTCTCTTCTTATAGGCAAATGAGTGAAGCCGAAGAGTTTTATTCTCATTATTTCACGGGTTCAAATGACCTGGGCTTCGCCTCGCATCACCTGCAATTCAAAAAAAAAAAAATTATAACTTAAATATTAGTACTATGTGAAATAAAATTATTATAATAAAATTTACTATATGAACCAAAATTAAAATTTAATACAAAGTACTATAAGATATAAACAAAATTATTAAAAAGTGGAAAACCGCTAATTTAGGAAATTCGAAAAATAACCTAAATTATCAAAATTAACTAAATTAAGACAAAGTAAAATTTGCTGAATCAGAATCCTGCTTTTTTGAAAACACCTGACCGCTCACTTCAAAAATTACTCAAGGAGGGTCAAGGAGAATGATCTCCTCAACCCCGCAGATACTCGGGGGCGCACTCCATGGTGTCATGTCCAATTGTTGAAGTGGTCCTCACCGATATTTTTGAATCGAAAGAACTGGGTCGCAAAGAGGTGTCATGGCAAGACCACATCTCTTCATCTCCTCGTCGATTACTCCTGCACCTCGACACCGGCTCCCCGCATAATCGACCATTTGAAACAACTTCATCGGGCTATTTGATTTTTATATTCTACTAACTTCATTGTTGTTCAAATGAAAGGATGTTTAACCCAAGGTCATGCTTACCAAAGGTAAGTTGCATGACTCCATTCCCACTATTATTGCATCGTCGTGGGCGTAAAATGGTCTTCCTAAGATGATTGAACATGATTAAAGTTCACTGCAATCGCCTGTCAAGCACTAAAATCTACCGGTAGTAATTGTTCTATTTTCTACCAAGACATCTTCAACTATCCCCTTTAGGATTTTTACCGATCTATCGCCAATGAAAGTGTGATGTTGGTCGCTGGTTCACCTAAACCTAGCCGTACAGGCCACTGTAATACGCTGAAGAAAGTTCACGCCGTCTTAAATCAAGTAATGGATTGCCTGGTGCAATTCTACCATTATCACTCTGAAATCGGAGATCCCTTGATCCTCGTATTAATCGGATTCTTACTTTGGATTATGGCACTGACTTGTTCAGTGAGAAATGCCTTCTTCTCAATGCCTAATCCTCTTTTGATCGTGCAAAGATCTTTCTTAAATTTATGCGTGGACTTGTTCGATTATGTCCCTACTGTAGGTATGTTAACCTAACTCGTTTTTGGTGACTTCTAAAATGCCCGTCACGAGATGCTTTCTTCTTACCTCTAAGTGCTCAGGGAATGGAGGTGGTATGCTGTGATTTTCATTGAATCCTCCTTTAGGAGAATATGTCGTAATTACAATTCTTCTCCCCCGCTGATTCTTCAACAAAGCTGCATAGTCAGATCAACCTCTTCCACTTCTCGTGGTGATTATACCTTCACCCTATCCATTCCCGAATTGCTTCCGATGATCGCACTTCACGGATTCCCTCTGGGTTTGCACCGTTTGGGAAGTGGAACCTCCTTCCTGCACTCCAAGAACTTTGGCTGATCTCTGTGATTGAACATCAAAGGTCACTACGATTTGCTCTCAAGCCCATCTATTCTCCTTTATTCAAGCAGTATTCTCAAATAAAGATCATAACTGTGCCATTTGCACATTGATTCCTTTTGTTCCTCAACAAAGCTATCACTACCACCTTTACTCAAATCTCGCATGGCTCGTTCCACTCGGGAGGCTATATTTATGCGGTCGTGGTTTGAACGGGAACCAAATCAGGTCAAAATCAAAGTACATAAGGTGGGGGTCGGGTCTCCACAGAGAGGTTGGGGTGGTGATTCCTCCACCGAATCAGTGGCTACCATATGATAATGGGCTGTGGTGGCTTGTAATACCTACGTATTTGGGTACACTCTCGACATCAAATCCTTCACCGTAGGCCATAGGACACGTTTTACCGATGGCCAGGGATTGATAATTAGTGCAAAGATCAGTGTGTGGATTTTCTGTAAGACCGCATGAACTCATGGAGCCTTTCTTCAAGCTCCTCCACCCTTCCTAGCTATGTCAAATCCTGTTTTCATTTCTATATCCTCCGGGCAAAGGTATAAATCCCTCCCTGGGGTCAGTCAAGGTCTCATTGTTCCATTCTCAGTGGTTCGCCTATCCCAACCCTTAGAAGTTTCGCCACATAATTTAAAAATCCATGGCTTCGCGTGATGCTTACTCGAGAAAGTCTCCTCCACACATGGTTTCCAAAAGTCGCCTCACGGCAGAGACATACCACCATAAAAATGGTTTACAAAGATCCATGTATCAAACCCATGATGTGTGGGCATGCACCGATGGTCTCCATAAATTTCTCCTAACACCGATAAAACCTCTCACCATCTTGAAATAAAGGTATAAATTTGTCTCTTCAAATTATTAGTCTTATGAGCACTCAAGAATTTTCGTAAATTCCCGTCGTAACTCCACCAATTTCTAATGGTTCTGTGCCTCGTGAGTTTAACCAAATCTCGCCTTGTCCTTGTGTGGTCTGAAACGCTTTCTGCCTTAAGCAAATCCATGTCCATCATTCCTTCCTTAAAAGGTAGTGCATACTTCAAAATCCTTAAGTAAGGAGTGTATGGATTTCATTTCCATACCATGGTACGTGGGGAGTGGTGGGTGTCATGCAAGGCCTCACTGCTACATCTTCACAGAGGTGATGCAAGAGGCACTAACTCTGTGGAGGGCGGATGTGATCCCTCATCGACCTATATGCGCTGATCTACTGGAGCACTGGTCGACTGGGCCGCTCCTCGTAGAGGATCCATGGTATCCGTGGTGTACACTCCACTTCGACCGGGTCAAGTTGTGTACCGATTCTATGGTCTACTCCGATGTGTCTCTATCCCATCGAGCATAAACACTGCTACAAAATTTGTAGAGACAACAAAGAGTACCAACAAAGCTTGCAAAAGGTTAAAATTAGCTAACAAAAATTAAAACTAATGAAAGCAAAAACAAAGGCGCTTCACCGCAAAGTGATGAAAACCTGCGCTCCTCGCAATCGGGTTACAAAAGAGTTGTGTTGTTACCTTCACTTGTGATGCTGATCACAAGTACACTTCAACTCATCATTGGTGAGGCCTGGCACCATCCTGGCGAACGGGGCGCCATTTGATTCGTGCTACAAAGAGTTTGTTTTCAAAATCAACAAAATTTATATACCTAAGCCCTACCGGCCGTAGTCAAGCCACGCAAGATGGGTCTGTGTGGTCGAACACTGGACGGGTTTTCATCCTAAGAATGATTTGTATAAGTGCAAGAAGGTAAGGCTTCTTTATTCGACTTTTCGATTGCTTCAAAACAAGGAAGTAGTTTAACTCGGCGAGAAATTGTAAACCGAAAGTGATAGATAGTTACCCTTTGAAGATTTAGGCCCATTAACTCAAATCGGGTAAACAAGTGTCCCTGAGTTTATCCTCGCTATTTATGACAGCAACCATAGTCCTAGCCAACCTGATCTATGTTTAACTAAGAACCTCACCCTAAAAACAACTCCTATTCGAGTTAACACAAAATACGATCTACGGTTCTTTACGCTTTGAAACCCTAACATTAAATATCATTTCAAAGGTTCAAAGACCATCTAAAAACCACGTTGCATCTAGCAATAAGGCAAACACTCGTATCCTAAAGCATGGTAAGTATCGGGCTAAATCACTAACATTCAATGCTATTCAACCATATTTTGAGAAGATATGGGTTATAAACACAAAGCACTTAACTTTTTAACACAAGAGGGACATAACATGATATGCCCACCACCAAGCTAGCCTCTTCAAAGAAGAGGCTTAGCCAAGCATCTCTTGAGTCACATCCCTCAAGAGGGGTGTTCAAGTGCTCAAGAAAATAAGAGAAAGAGGAGAGAGAAGAGAGAAAAGCAAAACCCTAACTAAAGCTAATAAAGATATTTACAAAATAAAACTTGCCAAAATTGCTTCCTCAATTTGTCGCTAGTGGTTACAAAATGTGAGAGGGGCTTATATAGGCCACCCAATGTATGAAAATACCATAGCTTCCAATGAATTTGACTAAATTTAGGACAAGGAGTAATACACCAAAATCAAGCCTACTTCAGATTAATTACAAAAGTGTGACAGCAGTGTTGAATTTCCGTATAGATACAAATCGCTAGGCAAATAAAATTTCGCATAGCGAAAATTTCAGCTATAGTTAATAAAATTTCGCCAGTAGCTAAATCACCAAGAGATATGAAATTTAAGTAGAATTTTTCAGTAAGGCTCTCATTTAGCTGAGCTAATTTCACTAGCTAGCTAAATTTTATGAGTAAATTTAGTAAATGCAAAATTTCGCTTAGAATAAGGCTTAGCTTAAAAATGGAGTTCACAAAATTCACAATTTCGCTAAGATTACAATTTTCGCTTAAGGTTTAAATTTTCGCAATCTTAGCTTAAATTCCCTGAATCACATTCTTTCACTGCCACACGCTTCCTCTTCTCGCATTGATTTCAATTACTACTTCTCTATTCTTTCTTTGATTTTGACTGCTTCGATGGTCGACACCTGTTCGATCTTCATGATTCATCATATGTCTCGATATCAACTCCCAAAGTACGCAAACTCGCAAAACAACCACACAAATAACCCTAAACGACATAAGTGAAACTAAGAAGACTCAACACTTCAATTTGTATAATGACATGATTACGCCAAGAGTGCCACTCCAAAACCTATCTAATATGTGGTTCAAAGACTTGGCACTGAATCACTCACTCAAATTCTATAGTCTAATTTTATCGTTGTTCCAAAGGTTTCTGTTAATGAAAGATTTGGTTTAATTCGATATTCACTGGGACTTTTGCTAAGATTAGCTTGGAAGTAAGGTCGAGCTTTTGACAGTTACCAACACTGGGGATCAGCTCCACTGATATCTTCCTCTACTCCTCTCGCAGCTCACGCAATAGTATAATCTGGCTGCTGCACCTTATCCCGCTCTCCTCGACCAAGGCAAAGACTAGTCGAGAAGTCCGAAATGGCCAGCAGAGGAGGAGCTTCTCCCAAGAGCTTACTAGAACTGGGAGAGCTCAAAGTTGGTTTGAAAGGTCAGAATGCCTCCTCGCAGCTGTGCATCCCATCGAAGGCCTTTTTCGTAACCCGAAGAGTACTTCACATTTGTCGTTGGCCTCGACACGGCTGCTCAACGTAACTATTCTTCCGCCAAAGCGCTAATTCTCTTAATGTTTAAAGGTGGCATGTCGAGCACAACCTTTATCTTGTCCTGGGCTTGCTTCTATTCCTAATGTCAATTATAAAACCTAAGAACTTTCCCATGGATATCTCGAAGGCGCACTTGGCTGGGTTTAACTTCATATTATAGCTTTTCAGACTGAACATTTCTACTTAGGTGGGTTATGTGGAGCTCTGCCTTAACCGATTCTTACCAACATGTCATCTTATATACCTCCATAGATGCTCCACCTCGGCTGGGAACATCCCGCTTACCAACTCGTAGGTGGCTCCGGTGACTTTTAGTCCGAAGGGCATTACCCGATCGCAGTAGGTTCCTTGCCCAAGAACGAATCAGTCTTCGTCGCGTTGATCCATAATCGATCCAAGTTATAATGCAGAAAGCGCCCATGTAGTTTGAGGAGTTCATGACCGGCTATGGCGTCCACTATGAGGTCAATCCGAGGTAGAGGAAAGCTATCTTTTAGGCAGGCCTTGTTGATATCTGTGAAATTGATGTAAAGCCGCCACTTGCCATTTGCTTTTTTGACGAGAATAACTTTGGCCAACCACTCAGGATATTCTACCTCCTCGACAGATTTGTTTCGAGGAGCTTGTCAATTCTTCATTAATCGCCTTCTGGTCTTTCTCGTGAAACTCTTCTCGCTTGACCGATTTAAAGGATGGATCGACGTCAAATCTGGGCAGGACACAGCAGTGGTCTATTCCGTCCATCTTCTTTTCCGTGCGAACACCTCCATGTTTTGCTTTTGGGTAGTGCTGGACGAGGAGGCTTCCGACTGCCTTCGCCAAATTCTTAGATCCTATGTGCACGAGGTGTTCTCGCCGGTCGTCAAGTCGATAGGCTCTAGTCTCCTTCCGAGGATGCCAGGGCCCGTGCTTACCTCATCTCGCATGTCAAGCTCGTCCATGTAGATGTTGTCGATCGTTTTTTGTTTCATTGATGCCGTGTAACACTCCCTGGCCACGCACTGGTTTCCTCTAACCATTCCCACTATTTGTAGTTGGGAATTTGATAAGCATGTGTGATAAAGGAGGAGACGGTCTTTATGGCATTAAGAGAGGCCCCAAAGAACATATCGTAGTTTAATGTGGGCATCTACTATGAGAAATCTTCCCATTGTCGCCGTCTCTGGTACTCGGGGTCTCCCATGCTGAGCACTAGTCAGGACGACCTTAAAGGCAAGACCTTTCTCCAAAGACTCACGTAGGTAGCGCCGACCGGTTCTAGCTTTCCTCCTATGCCCATTGGGTCGAAAGTCGATGCGAAGATGATGTCTACTTGCTTCCATTGTCGACAAGGACTCGTGTATTGTTTTATCACTATAAAGGCCCTTATCACCAATTTCGACCACATGGGATGTCATGCCTTTAATGTCAGAGTCCGAAAAAGTTATGGTAGTATCCAGCCGAGGGAGTTTGGATACGACTTGTATTTCAAATGTTTCCCCTGATCTGATGCTGCGCAGATGGGCCTTCCTGGCTGAGCTGGATTCCTCGCCCCCTGTAAATCCTCTAGAGATCACATGGATCTCTCCCAAGGGCTGTTGGTGCCGAAATAAGTCATCGATTTTGAGGTGGTGGTGGTCGCACCTACCATGACCTTTGCCACTTAAACGATCGAAGATGTTCACGTCTGACGTATTCAATTTCTTCAGCCGAACGCAGCTATCCGCTCTGTCCATGATCCCCGCTGAACTCACGTATTTGGTATCACCTTTGTCGCAGCCCACCTCATCGAGATGGCCACCTCGTAGTCTTTCATATCGCACTCGCGTGAGGACCTCGTGGACATCAAGGCCGCCGTGGGGTGAATCGCGAGGTGAATACCGTTGTCGCAGCCTCAGCCGAGGCGGTCCTAGGTGGTCTCCCCGACATTCCTCGCCTCTCGGGGACGTTTCATTTCTCTCCGTCTCTTCGTGACTGGCTCTCGTCTCTCATCTCCTGGGCTTTGCTCTGCCGCCCGCTTCTTTCCTCAGGCGCGATTTTTCTCGCTAGATAAAAGAGCTCCTCGCCGTTTACGTATTCTCTTCCTGGCCACAGGAACTCAAACATATTTGCTTCGAGGGTTTTAAGATGGAAACATCAGTCTTTCGACCGGCACTCCTAGCCCTAAGAATGAAAGCTTGATGGCAAACTTCTCGTCTGGGATGTCTACCTTAACGATTTCATATTGAACCGGACTTAGACCTCGTGTTCTTCTACGGGCTCTACTTTACGGTCAAGAAGTGATAAATTTCTGCTTTCCTATATCGCCCGAGTCTGACAAGTGGGAGACAAATGCTGATGGATAACTCTTTGAAGGATGAGATCGGATGATGGTGGGAGCTTTCTCCTGTTGAACTACTAACAGCCTTCAAGCAGGATAGAGAAAGCCTACACCTCACTCGGTCCCGTATCCACGCAGCCTCCACCGATTCTCAGGCATCGAGGTGGTCCATGTGGTCTTTCGTCTGCTGAACGCTTCGGACCGAGCATTCTAAACTGCTGGAGGGGGAAGTGCAAGACTCCTACCGTGAACTGGGCATTCCTGGCTTGTCAGACCAAAGCCGGCCCATGGATAATGGAGCCCTCGTCCTTACGCCTCCTTCATGTGGCCGAGCTCACTGATGTCTCGAAATGTCGTCCTATGACCGCTCCCTGGTCTCTCACGATAAAGGATGGGTCTATCGCCTCTGTTGTTCTTACCATGCCTCTCCTTATCGTGATCCTCTCTGTATTTGTGGCGGCCTTCCGTTCCCGACTCGCTAGTTTCTCCTTCTCCATCTGCTTCTCGAGGAGGGTCGAGGTATTGCTATTCTTCTTGGGTAATGGTGTTTCGCCTTCTCTGGCCCGTCGCTCCTAAGGGCTGCATTTGCCCGGCGAGTTGCTCCAACTCTCTCAAGAATGTTATTGTCGACTGAGTGCCTCCATCTCACAAGATTGCGCAAGAGTTTCTAAAGGTGTCTCTGCTGGCTCCACTTATCTATGCCGCTTGCCAGTCTTGCATCCTTTGATCGCGTGGCTCCTGCTTGTGTTCCGAGTTGATACTATCAGTAATTGAGAGATTAGCTTTATTTGTAAAGGAACCTGCTGCTCCTACGTGACGACGCCTAAACTCGATGATGCTTTTTCTATCGAAACCTACCGGAGCTCACGAATCAAGCAGCCTATCCACGACCCGCATGTCCAAATTCTCGCAAAAAATAAGAAGCAAAAAGGATCGATTGTGGTTCGCCTGCTGGTTCGATGTTTGCCGCTTCTTTCCGGTGGAAGAGAAAACTAACTCGCTTAGGAATGAAAGCAGGCATACCTTTCACCGACGGGTCGCTGGTATTTATAATGGGTGATCGCGATAAATTTCCTACTGGATGATGATACCATATTTCTCTCATCAAGAGATTTTCTTATCGCTTAATGATTATCATGATAATCGATGACCAATTATTAGGAACATCCTACTCCTTTAATCGGGTAGAGACTTAATTAGGAAATTGCACTTTCCTTTAATACTGCCCTGGGTCGATCAGATGAAGGGTGAGTTAGCTCGCTTGGCCTCGTGTTCGGGGGATACCACTGGCCTGAGCAATCGCTTTCAGCCCGTCTATAATCTCTTTTAAGCCCGACACTGGCTTATGTTCTGGGCTTGCGCGCCTATTGTTTTAAACCTAATCAGTAATGTCTTTTAAATTTGTAAGGGATGAGATCAAAGAAAAAATTTGTAAGGGATGAATATTTCCATTCTCTCAAAATGTATTATATATCAAACTTTTTTTAGGGCTCTATTTACTTATATATATTGAGTATAAAAAAATAATTGGACTTTGGTCTAATAAACTTATCAAAATAAGGAAAAAGATAAAATTATGGACCCATAACTAATTAATATTAAATAATCTTATAAACAACTCATAATTAATATGCACAAAATTATAATGGTAATTAAAATTGTAATATAATTATTTTTATTGAATAGATTAATAAATTAATCTACCGTTACAGTCTTTTCCCAATACAGATGTCTCTTTTCCCACCTCACATCACTGCTTTTATGTAGTGTCTTTACTCATGATTCCCCTCACTGATTAGTGCAGCTCACACCGACATTGCCATGGATGAGATGAAGAAGAAAGAGCACGATGATCGAAGCTTCACATTGATGTTCTCCCATGGATGGTTGGGCCATTTCTTGCCTTTTTCTTCATCTTTCTAACCACTTAGCTCAACCTGTCACCGGGATTTCTTCATCTCCACCCCTAAAATCTCCGTCAGTCTCAATCAAATTTCTCTAAAATAAATTAGCCAAATCCATGGTGCCTCAGCCTCAGCCTTTTGTCCATGGCTTGCCCGACTCGGCCGAGTCACCCTCCGAGGTGCCTTTCCACCTGTCCTATCCGAAACGCTTCCATGACAAGCTCCACCCCTCTCACCGACTTTCACACTTCGATGTCAATCAATATCCTCGATATCGCTCACACCGTCGCCATCACCACTCGAATTCTGGATCAACTCCTGGCCTTCTTCAAAGATTTTTAGTGCCACCATTCCCTTCCCTCGGCTCGCCGGAGGATCTTCTCCGTCGATTTAACAACCGGAAGCGGAGGACTTAACCGTCGTCTCTGCCGATCCCGCTTCAATTCAACGCTTTAGGTTATTCGAGGCGATGATGCATGTCAAGGGGCCTTGACCTAGGTCCTCTAAATTAGCAAGCCCCTTCGACCAATCATGATTCCCTCGGGCCCGCTTTATCCCACCGCAAGCCTAACTTAGGAGCCCATATCCGGATGTCCTCCCATAGCCAAAGAAGGAGTTGGCACTCTACGGATGCCATTTTCCCAAAAGGCTTCATCTAACAAAGGTGGATGAATAGGCTCCCCCGGAGGGAGAATGCATCATCCTATGCCTTGCCATGAACCCAAGATAGCAACCCCCCTCAACCCGCATTCGGGAACACACCCCACTTTCTTCCGCCTTAAAAGGAAGAATTAGTCTCTGTCCGTGAGATATGCGCCCCACGTTCTCTCCTCCCGCCCCAAAGTGGAAGAACTGGGTCCCCGTCCGCGACATATGCACCACCTTCTCCTTCCGATTTGGAAGGAATCATCCACTATTACAAATAGCTTGACTCCTTCTCCCCGATAAAAGGAGGCCACCACACTGAATAAGGTAAAAAAAAAAAAAAACAAAGGTTCAAACTCTTAATCCTTAAGAGGACTGGGTAGATCTAACTGAAGGTCTGAGAGGTGACTGAGGAGACCCTCCCCGCCGCTTTGCTGCTTTGTGCTGACTTAGGCCGATGCATGATCCGACCTGGCCCAGCTGACTCGTAGAACTCGAGGATTGGCAATTGGCGCCGTCTCGTGGAAATGCCTAGCAAGAAATCTCAAAGACGGCTACGCGAGAGCCCGGGGTCTATTTGCTTCCCGATGATCTCCGTTACACGAGGCCTGCAGTTCCCGCCTCATCCCACTGGATCACGAGGCCCGTCACCATGTCTAGCAACCCAAATGAATCATCCCATCGAAGACCTCGTTTACACCGCCAAGAAATGGAGGCTAAGCAGAAGAGCAAACTCTGCATGCATACGACCAGGTGAGCATGCAAAACCATTTTACGCTGTGAAAACGAGCGCCACTTCGCTCGCTGAGGACCAACCCTGGCTGAAAACCCACAAGTCGCTGCCCAACCTGTACCCCTAACCTCGGGCAGATAAGGGCAAAGGGCCCGCCCTTCTTGACAATAGTGATCATCCACATGACACACTCGACAGCCTCCGCCCCATCAGCCCACCACTCCTCGTAACAATGCGAGGGCCGAATCCAGAAGAGACCTCCCCGCCGTCCAACTCGGCCGTTAGTGTCACGCGACCGCCGAACGCCAGCGGAGACTAGCAGACATAGCCCCGATCGAATTAGCGCCGGATGCTATATTGTTCGTTCCTGGGGCATGGCCTCAGTTTCGCTTGAGCACACCGCCGCACCTCCAACCTACGCGCGTGCAACATTTTATCCCTTGTCCGGGTCGTATGACATGCCGCCTTCCCGTCAGCATATTTTGGACTATGAGCGCCTCCGCGATCGCCATTCCACCGTTTATTATATACGACGGCTCCACCGACCAGACATGATCATATGTTGCCCCTTAACCAGCGATGATCCTTAACACCGAGAACGATCGACTCCTGTGCAAAGTATTCCCATTAGCCCGAAGGTCCGCCTAGCCTTGGTTCCATAAACCCTAAGAGGTCTCTAAACTCATTCGGCGCACTAAGGGGTCGCACTGGCCACTGCAAGATTAGTGCTCTGTCGTGAGAAAGGAAACATCATCTCGCTCTAGTCCATTTTCAAGCGAGATGACGAGTCCATCCGGGAGTTCACCCGAAGATTCGGACAAGCCGTTTAGCAAATTGATACCTATAGTATGGATGCAGTCTTGCAGAACTTCCGAAAGAGCTTTGGGCTAACCACTCCTTTCTTCCAGTCCCTTTCCCTCGACCCACCAGCCACCATGGAAGAACTATATCGGCGAATAGACAAATACTCCACTCTGGAGGATAATATTCGTGCTGCCTCGCAAATGGTAATGATTACGGCGCAAAGTGGCAAACTAACTACGAAGAGTTAGCTAGAGCAGAAAGCAAGCCAGGGCAAGAGCCAAAAGCGTTCCCAAGAGCAGCCCGAAAAGAAAAAAGATCCTCCCCAATTCACCCCCCTTAACATCTCCTACGACCAACTGCTTCCTCATTCGGGATCACCCTCGGTTCAGTGGCCTCTTCGCCTACGCGCGAACTTGACCAACGCAACAGTCACCGAGGTGTGATTACCATTGTGGATCACGACTCATGAAACGAATCAGCTGGGTTTGAAGTTCATGATCGGTGAGATTAATCCAAAACGGGCACCTTAGAAGATTCACGCCAACCCGCACCCGAGGCCGCCCTACTCAAAATGTAGCCGTAGTCGATCCGTCGCAGCCTGGGACCTACCATCAACCCTTTATACTCGGGAGGCCCGCCGATGATCAATACTACCCAAGAGGCGAGATGAAAATAAGCCATGGCGGCCAATCGTGGTCGACAAACACCATCAATACCCTAGAAAGTAGCACAACACTTCAGCCGATCAATGGCCTTGTATCCTTTCCTCCTATAGATCCGACTCGGATCATCACTCCCTATTATGATGCACTCAGACCACCTGTGCAATTAACAATTTTGATGTGCACAGGTCCCTGTCGATCCGGAAGTCAGAGTCGACTATTGCACCTCCCACCCACGTATGAAAGTCCCGTCGCCATCTCGTACCGATCGTAGAGCCTTATCCGATTCAATGGATCCACCACGCCAACAAAGAGGTGATATCGCCCTCCTCTCGTCAAGGCAGACCGCAACTCAACAAGTGTTGTTTTCAGTGGTCGAAGATTTGGGCCCGTACATTGCTATCGTGGGCCGAACCTGGCTGCATGCCATGAAAGAAATTCCCTCCACCTACCACAAAACTATTAGCTATCTAATTGCATCCGGGCAAGTTGACCTTCAAGGTAGCCACCAAGGCCGTCACGTTATCACCGGCTACCACCGGGCGCGAAAAAGATAAAGAACCCGATAGTCCATCCGCCGAAGCTCATCCATCCTCATAGCAATTAAGGCCTATCGTCCGGACGCCAAAAGACCGGGAACACCGCTATGTAACTCTCGCAACCCATAGCCGATGGCGGACCGTGACAAGGTACCGATGCTAGCCCCTCCCGACGGAAAGAGAAGGCCCAGTTGCAATAGGCATTAATGGAAAACGCTGACGTATTCGCCTGGAACCATACAGACATGACAGGGGTAAACCCCAAGAGCGCCTCCCATAAGTTGAACGTCCTCTCATCCACTCGACCCATTCGATATAAAGTACGACGCTTCCACCCGGACCGCCACCAGATCATCTAGATCGAAGTAGACAATCTTTTAAAGGCTGGGTTTATCAGGGAAGTAAAATACCCGGAATGGCTTGCTAATGTGGCAAGAGGGTTCCTAAAAAAGGAGTGCATGGCGAGCGTAGGCCGACTACATCGGATCCTCGAACGACGCATGTCCTAAGGATAGCTTCCCTCTACTCCGCATTAATCAAATTGTCGACGCTCGGCCCGGCACCCGCATGTCATTATTTTTGATGCATTCCTCGCTATCACTGCATCCCCATGCACTCCATCGGACGAGGAGAAACATCATTCATCATCCCCACTCGCTTTTCAAGCATAACGTAATGCCCCCAAGCAAGAACGTCGAGCCTATCAACGTATTGCATTCAAGATGTTTCACCACGCCGAGAAAACTATGCGAAGTGTATATAGACGCGAGCATAAGCCGATAAAGTCCAAGGAACGCCTTAATATTTACAACCACCTTCGCAATGTGCATTTGACCTCCTCGTAACCTACGGTATGAAGCCGAACTCCCGCGGGCGCGTGACTCAGTCAGCGCAGACGGTTCCTGGGCTTCATGATGACACAAAGGGGGATAGAAGCCAACCCCTCTCAGCTCAAAGCCATTCATCCTGCACCCCAGCTCTAGAAAGGAAGCACACAACTAATCCGCCGATTAGTCGCTTTGGGACGATTTATTTCCCGCCTACGTAATCGCTGGAAGCCCTTCACTACCCTAAGATGAGCTAATCGGGCGGAATGGAACGAAGAGTGTGATCGAGCCTTTACTCAGATCAAGCAATACTTAGCCGATCCGCTAACTGGGCAGAAGTCCCAACACCGACGAAACCCCGTTCGTCTACCTCGCAGCCTCCCTGACACAAAGAGGCGCCGCACTATTCAAAGAGAATGAAGATGGGAAGCAAAGACCTGTGTTCTTCATCAGCAAATCCTTAGCCGATGCAGAAACCAGGTATAGCCATCTAGAGCAGGCCGCCTTGGCCCTCCGGATAGCGGCCAAAAAACTTCGCCCTTACTTCCAGGCGCACCCCATTGTCGTATTAACTGACCTCCCCCTTCGGAGCACTATACATAAACCCAACTTATCGGGAAGAATGGATCGATGGGCAGTCTAACTAAGTGAGTACGGTATCCAATACAAGCCGAGGCTTTCAAAAAAGGGGCAGGTGTTGGTTGATTTCATAGCGTAGCACCCCAATGTAAATACTCATACCTGGGCCGTGGACTCTCAATATTGACGGGCGCCCGCATAATCCGGGCGGGCATTGTTTGCGGTGTAAGAACTCCGTCCGGGACAAATCACGGGCCAATCCGCCTGCTCCGCCTCCATCAACGAAGCGTCAATATGAAGCCATCCTGGGGCCAGCTCGAACCGGGCGGCCGCCGTGTCTCGCTACTAGGCTCTTGATTTCCCGAGTGACCCCACCTGCGGTCACAAGCACGAAAAATTGAAACCAGACCCCGAATGGCGAAATACGCCTCTAAAACAAGTTGAACCGCTCCGATTGAAACTGAGCACGTCCCGAAGGGCTCTAATGAAAAGGCAGACGCATTGGCCTCCGTGGTTGCTTCTCTACCAATCACTGAAACCATATTTCTACCTATCTACTGTCAGTTAGATTCATCGATTGCATCCCCGCAACCAGTAGATTAGTGATCATCCGACGTCACGCCGTGACTCACTGACTACACTAACGAAGAATAAGGCCCACAAGCTTCAAATTCAGCACGATTTCGATCGATGGGCAACTCCATGAACGGCCTTCAAGGTCCGTATCTAAAGTGCCTGACACCCGAACAAAGCCAAGATGTGCTAGCCGAGTCGCATGGCATGAATATGCGTAAATCACCCCGGCGTAACACCGCCCATCGAGCCCATACTCACACGTCACCATGAAAGCCGATGGCCGCCGACATACCGTAAAGTGTGATCACGCCAATCCACTCGCCTCATCCCTAAATCACCGGTGTAAGACCTAATCTCTATCTCGCCCTCGGGCCCTTCGCACAAACTGGGGATCGATGATACTGGACCACTAGCCCACCGCTTCGGCCCAAAAGAAGTTACTATTGGTAGCCGCGACTATTTCCTCGCAAGTGGATCGAGGCCGAAGCATTCTCAATTAAAGATTGATGTCACCACCATATGGAAAATATCGCAGCCGATTCAAGATCCCCAAATCAATCGCCTCCTAACAATCCGGCCCTAAATTCGACCGCCGCTTTTTCAAACTCGTTAGGAATTGAAGATAAAAATCGTACTCCACCTCGCTACCAAGCAGAGCAATGGCCTGGCACAGGCCTCCAACAAAACCCTAATAACGGCCTTAAAAAATCGGTTGGATTTGGCTAAGGGCAAATGGGATGAACTCCCCGGGGTACTCTGGGCCTATAGAACCACTGCCCGCAAACCCACTGGTGTGTCTCCATTCGCAATGATGTATGGAATGGAAACCATCATCCCCACGGAAATTGGTATGCCTACCATCCGCACAAACACCTCCGAACAGGGGAATACATAATTAACGCATCAAAGAGAGCTTACGCCTGGCCGACGACCAAGTAGAGACAAGCAGCCTATCCGCATAGCATCCTACCAACGCCGATTGGAAAGATCTTACAATAAATGGGTCAAGCTTCGAGCATTCCAACCCGGGGACCTGGTGTTAAGAAAAGTATTTGAGAATACGACCGACCCAACCGCAGGAAAGTTCCAACCCAACTGGGAAGGACCGTATCTTATAACGCGAGCCGGGGAGTTTGGAGCATACGCCTTGGACAAACTTGATGGGACCCCTGTACCTAGAATATGGAATGCAACACATCTCAAGAGGTATTATCAATAAAGAATAATTCAATATCAAATGTTCATTTTCCCTTTATTATGGTCAACTCAAAAGTTCGGATGACGCATTAACATGACTTGTTCGGCCCGGTGAGGATCACTTCCAACAGGTCAATACAAAAGTCCGGATGACGCATTAACATGATTTGTCCGGCCTGGTGAGGATCGCTTCCAACCGGTCAACACAAAAGTCCGGATGGCGCATTAACATGACCTGTTCGGCCTGGTGAGGATCACTTCTAACCGGTTAACACAAAAGTCTGGATGGCGCATTAACATGACCTGTCTGGCCCGGTGAGGATCACTTCCAACCGGTCAACACAAAAGTCCGGACGACGCATTAACATGACCTGTTCGACCCGGTGAGGATCACTTCCAACCGGTCAATTCAAAAGTCCGGATGGCGTATTCAAATGACCTGTCCGACCCGATGAAGATCATTTACAAATCCAATAACTCGTGGTCCGGGACGGCACATGACTGCCCGGGTCCCAGAAAGATAAATCCGTCCCATGATGCCCAAAGCTCGATGACACGTAAAAATGACCCATCCCACGGCACAAAACAATATTTGCCTAGCGAACCCTGACACGTAAAAATGCTCTTTCACTGGGACACAAATTCAATATCTACCCACAACTAAGATGCCGATAAATATCACTCAACTTCCCAAATTTAAACGTCCCAACTGGGACCATGTAGATAAGAGATCTGTCCGATTTATAATATAGCTCTATATAACCCTGATAAGTCTAAAAGAAGTACTTTAGTATCCAAAACAAAAATAAATGTCTAACACGAAGAAGAAAAGATTGTCGCAAAAATACATTTGAGCAAAATACATTTGGTCTCAACCTCAAGAAATTTCACCCGGCCCAAATAGGCTCCAAAGAGTATATCAACCCCTCCCTCGGCACCCGGGAGGCCCTTGTCTGCCAAAGCTTCTTCAGCAGTCTCGACCGGCTCAGCAGTGGACAAGGCAAATGAAGAGCCCGGGGGGCATCGAGGATTCACGAAAAATTCTGGGGTCAGAGGAGTAGAGGTATCCGGCATCCCAGGAGGGATTTTAGGTTTGCTCCCGCGGATATCATGCGCAAAGGCACAACAGCCATAACCGTAGTTAAAATCACGTCGCCGCCAAGGCCAAACTCCGCCCATCGCCGACCTCTCAAGAAACCCCTCCTCCCGAAAAGCTGCGGTCATCCCCAAGGTCCCGCCCCACAAGAGAGACAGTCGCTCATCCGTAAGGCGACCGTTCTCTTCCTCCACCCTCCGACAGGCCTTCTTAGTACTAATTAAGGCCCGTTGGACTGAGCTAAGTTCGTACTCCGCCTGGGCCTGGGCCAGCTTCGAGATGGATAAAGCACGACCCGGACGCCTGCATCCCGGGACTCCGCGCCCCCGGCGCCTCCCGCTGTTCGATCTCCAACCGCACATCGCCATCTCGTGCCTGGCCAACATCCTCTCGCTACCGGCCGCCACGGCCGCCCTTAGCCTCCGGGCCCAAACGCCGGATGGTCAATCGGGCCTCAAAAGGCATCTAAGTTCTCCCGCGTCCACTAACATATAAGCCATTTTACATTCTCACGAGTAGTGAATTCGCTAAGTACCGAGGGACATGTTAACGACGAGAACCACCTCGCGAGGAAAGAGCGTGATTAGTCAAACGACGCAATAACAACTTCAGAGTTTTTTTTCAAGCTTTACTACTTTACCAGCTCTGTCGTCTGGACGAAGTTCCGGTTGCGAATTTGCATTCCGTCCTCGACGATTTGATAAATGTCCTCCTTCAAGCACAACTGAACAATCGAATACTCCTCAATTGCCTTGCTTCCCGGCCCTAACAAGTACCGTAGCATCCTCGGGTACAAATCGTCGAGACGATCAGCTGCAGACTCACCTTGATTGAAAGGCCTCCAACAATGGAGGATGGACTTGATTGCCAGTCGTGAGCCGTCACTTTCCATCGCCGTAGCCGGGTTACCGCCTGTGGCAGATAAGACCGACAAGATTCTATCGCGGCAACGACCTTCGCATCTCTATCAGCAGCCCAGCGCACTGCGCCTTTCCATCCGCTCGATGGATGAACCACTTGCGTATAAGAGGATGATTTGATAAATGTCCTCCTTGTAAATGCCAATCCGAACAACACCGAATACTCAATTGCCTTGCTTCCCGCCCACGTACCAGAGAACTTCTGGGTACAAATCGTCGAGACGATCAGCTGCAGACTCACCTCGATTGAAAGGCCTCCAACGGTGGAGGATGGACTTGATTTCGTCAGGTCCGGGAGCTGTCACTTCTTCCATCGCCGGAGCCGGGCCTCGAGGGGGCAGATAAAAATTGATTAGTATTCGGTCGGGAGGTAACGACCTCTTGCGCCTTGTCAGCGTAAGCCCAGTGGCACCCGGGCTGCTTTCCATCCGTTCGGATGGATGAACCACTTGCAGAGCAGGAGGAATTGGAGCTTCCTCCTCGTTCTTCACAGCAATGCTTCGAGCCCCGTGATCATTAGACCCCATTTCGAGGGAAGCCGGGATCACGATTGTTTGAATCTCTAAGCCCCCATCCATAGGGGGACGAACTGACCCTCCGGCTCCTTCGGCCTCCCGCTCAGCTTCCTTTTCATGTCTTCGCTTTCTGGCGGCATAGCGATCCAATAATCCCGTCATTTCTTCCTTTTCTTCTTCTTCCTCCAAGAGAGAAGGCCGGATGGGCTCAGAACGAACCTAAGGTATAAAATCTTCTACCCGGGCCCCGCGAGCACTCTTTCCTTGGGCGGTCCTCTTCTTCCTTGTCGTTAATACTCGGGGGGCAGGATCAATCTTCGTTTTTGGCAAGGAAAGCCCCGCTAGGCAAACACTTCCCACCCCGGATCGCACCCGTAGGGTAGAGCCAACTCCCCGCTAGTGGACGCCGAGGGACGAACTTGTTCGCGACGCTGTTCCCTGGGCCAATGCCTTAACCTTTAGATCCCTGGTTGATGGCGTACGACCCGCAAGCAAATCTAACAAGTCAGTGGTAACGAAGTGTTCTCCGCCCACAATCTCTGATGGCAGCGACCGAGGAATGATCGGGAGACTGTAGGGAGTAGGGCTCCTTCTCACGTCAGCAAGATTCTTCAAAGTCAGAAGAACCTCACAATGGCGCTCTTGTTCGAAAACCTCCAACGCTTCATGAATTTTCCTGCGTCGCCACCCAATGCACCAACCTCGTTTCTCCATTTTTTCCCCTCAGATCGCATCCACAATCAGTCGTGCGTAAAGTCATATGTATGAACCTAAATTTGGCCCAATGCCTAGTCCCTACACACACCTGGGAAACGCTGCGACCGGTTAATATAAAACGGTAGGTCAAGAGGGGGCCCGGCCCGTCCCAGGCCCTCACTAAGATAACCCCTTGCCTGCTTTAGGAGAATCGAATCCGCTCACGAACCGCAACGGAGTCCAGTATCGAGAAGGACAATCAACCCCCCCTCCGTAATATCAGAGAGTAGGCAAAGCAAATCTCAACCAATGAAAGGTCGAGTTGATATAAGAAATTCAGAACATTGCACCCGATGAGGATACTGATGACATTGGGATGGACAAGGGCCGGCGGCACCTTGGTAAAGTGCAAAAACTGTTTAACAAGGGTGGGCACTGGAAAATGAAGCCCGACCGCAAGTTGCTCGCTAGTAAAAAACACGGCATTGTGTTCCCCATCCAGAGTGGACTCATCCGACTCATCCATTAACCTCAAGTCAATGTTCTCAAGGACTTCACAATAGGATCTTAATTCCTCCACTGTCAGGGATGAGACAATATGACTTGTAGAACGTGTCCCCCGCATAGTGCCTTGTCTGCGACATGCCTAACTGGTGGAAGTTCCTTCCTCACCTCTCGTCATATTACAAACAGATCAGAGAGAGGGAAGAGAGCGAGTGTCAGCCTCAAGCCGTACACCGAACGGGTGGAAAGGCAAAACCGTTAAACCTGGGCAAAAACCGCCCGAGTCTAACAAGCCTTAAACCTACCTTCACCCCAGGACTCTCCACGGCCGAAAGAAGGCCGATGAGGAAGATTCAATACATTAGTCAGGGAAATAGAAATTACCTGAAAATAGAGCAGATGCTTGAAAAAGTTGTTCGCAATCAAACGTAAAAATTGCAACAGTGTATACGTAGAAGTTGCCGAACTGTTGAGGGGGATGCTAACTCAAAGATGATAGGCAAGGGAAAAGGAAAAGTCTAATAATGACCCCTATATACCAACCTCTGTGACCTACGAACGATTAAATGTGACGCCCGTCCATTACCCTCCAACCATGTCATTTCCCCGACGACGATCCCGCCTCCCGGGGCACAATTGTAAATACGGCTAGATAGTGGGCCCATCTGTTGTCCGAGCCTGTTAGGCCCGAACCTTTTCATTAACTGGGATCACTAAGTATCCTAACCAATGGACATCAAAACCGCCTCGCCCGAAAATGTAAAATAAAGTGCTGTGATTGCCAAAATGTAACATCATAAGAGACATAAATGTTAAAGAAAGTACGATTTTATTGATTGCTCCAAACGACATTCATCATTACATTCATATCCTTACAAGTAACAACTAAGCAATTATATTGAAGTGGCTACATAGTTCGTCTAAATCAAATACTAAGCCAGACCGGCAAGCAAAGAGCAGAGTCGAAGATGAAGACGAAGCTGTAGCAAAATCGCTACCAAAAAAAAAAAAAAAAAAAAAAAAAAAAGAAAGAAAGAAGAGGGGAAAGATGGAAAAGGGGCTCAAGAAGGGAGAAAAGCCAGCTGATTTGGCAGGGGAGGTCCCTGGATGCAGAGGATTCCATTCTAGTTTCATAACTACCCAAGGGCCAACCAGACCATGAATAAATTCCGACTCCGCTCAAACCATGCAATCCTTGATCTAATTCACATTTGGAAAGCACGCTCAAATAGTCAAACACAATCATCCTTCATGTAGCAATCCACCAATTCTGATTCTCAGCAACGTTCAAATATCCTTCCCTGCTGGAGGAACGTGGATAACCAGTGGGGCGATGAACTTCATCACCCTCTAGCCTTTTATAGTATCCTCCAGTCTTAGGATCAACTCGAGCGACCGTATGGCATTTAATGCATTTTCAAAAAAGTTAGAAAATTAACATTGAAATTCAACAACATTGATTACCTACTGTTCCCCATAATAAGACGATCAAGCGTGTTCTTATTTTTCTAAATGACGATCGCCTCTTCCCAAATTGGTGCAAGTATCAAGGGCGCCGGGCTCGACCCGTGCCCTCTAGCCAGCGTGCCCCTTCGATTGAATGCCATGATTTTGGTCCGCTCTATCCGGCCTACAAGCCTAACTTAGGAGCCCAGATCCGGATGTCCTCCCATAGCCGAAGAAGGAGTTGGCACTCTATGGATGCTATTTTCCCAAGAGGCTTCATCTAACAAAGGTGATGAATAAAGTTCCCTGAGGGAGAATGCATCCAGGGCCTTGCACCATGAACCCGAATGGGCAAACCCCTTCGAGGTCACGCATTCGAAATACACCCTACTTTCTTCCGCTTAAAAGGAAGAATTAGTCTCCCTCGTGAGATATGCGCCCCACGTTCTCTCCTCTCTCCTGCCGAAAAGAAAGAATTAGTCCTCGTCCGCGAGATATGCGCCACCTTCTCTTTCTGATTTGGAAGGAAATCATCCACTTGACACAAATAGAGGATCTCCTTTCTACTCACACGATAAAAGGCCACGACACGAATAATTTACAAAAAAACAAAAGGTTGAAAACTCTCAATCCTTGAAGAGGGACGATAGTCCCAGCAGGCGTCGGTGGTAGGAGACCCTCCGCCTTTCTTAGTTTTCCTATTTTGCGGTTTGACTTAGAGGCGTCGCGATCCAGCCGGTCCTGGTGACTTAGAAATTTCGGAGAGTTACAATGTACGAGAACGGATGGACCGGCGGCTTTTCGATTCGCGAAGGTGATTGAAGAGAGTGCCGATTCGTGGCTACGGGAGGCTGCGTCGAGTTTGAGGTTCAGGTCTCCTCCAAAACTCTACAAAGCTGTTATTCGATAGGAGTTCGCCAGGTTGGGGAAAGCAGCCAGTGAGATGGCCATTTGGGACTCGTTAAGACAATGGCTGGACGGGAAGACCCGAGAATTCGATCCTTTACATCGCGCGATGCAGGAGTTGATTCGGCAGACGAATGAGCGAGTTGGCATGCGGAATTGAAATGCAGGTTACCCTTCGTTTGGGTGGTTAAAACCAAGGACCACCCGATCATAACCGGGTTCAAGGATCGGGTTTTAGTTCATGGTTTAGTTTAGACCAATTGGGCTCCTCAAAAGCGGATCTTGGCCCATCCATCCGTTGGTGGGTTCTTGACCCATTGCAGTTGGAGCTCCGTGATCGAGGCTTTTGGGTTAGGTCGAGTGTTGATTCTTTTTCTTAGGGCTTCCTCGGATCTTGGGTTGGTGGCAAGACTACTTGCGGATAAGCGAGTTGGGTTGGAAGTACTAAGAGATGATCGAGATGGGTCGTTTACAGCCAACTCAATGAGTGAGTCAATAAGATGAGTTATGGTGGAAGAAGGAGAGGAAATAAGGAAAAATGCATGGGGTATAAGGGAAATCTTTGGAAATGTAAAGTTGCAAACCAAATATTTAGATGAGTTTGCTTCGATTTAAGAAAATGACTCAGGGATGACTAAATCTACTTGATGTCTATTGACTCGGTTAAAATAATATCAACTTTATTATAATTATTAGTTTTAGAAATAAATAAAATATAGTTGTAATGTCAACTTTATTATGAATGTTGATTGGGTTTAAAATAATAAGCACGTAGGCCCAAAAACACAAACAACCTTGGGGCTTAAGAAGGATTAGAAGCAAGCCTAGTACTAATCTTTGAGCCCTTGATGACATCCCAAATATGGGGGAGCTAGAAACAAAGGGCCCAATTCACCCCTTCAAAAGGCTGGTAATGTAATCAAAGAATTCGTATTAAAGGAAAATACCCAATCTCCACCAATTAGGAAAACAAAATATTTCCTAATTATTGCCCATCAATTATCCCTTATTAATCGGTTTACGATAAGGAAAGAAAATCTCTCATGATGGGAGAATATCGTACCATCGTCTGACTAGGAAAGTTATCAATTATCATATTAATCGGTTAACAATAAGGAAGAAATCTCTCCTGATGGGAGGAATATCGTATCATCATCAAACTAGGAAAGTTATCAATTATCCCTTATGAATCGGTTAACAATAAGGAAAGAAAATCTCTCACCCAATGGGAGGAATATCGTATCATCATCAAGCCCAGGAAAGTTATCAATTATCCACATTAATCGAGTTAACAATAAGGAAAGAAAATCTCGCCCAATGGGAGAAATATCAAATATAAATCACTGACTAGGAAAGTTATCATGATCATCCATTATAAATATTAGGTCACTTGCCGGTGAAAGTCATACAGGAAAATTCATTCCCTAAGTAGTTGATCTTATCGTCCCTTGGAAAGAAGCGAGAGCACAGCGTCGGAGCTGACGGCGGCGTCGATCACTTTTGTTTTGCTTGTTTTTGCAAGGAGAGGTCTAACGTCACGGTCGGCGGACGGCCCGACCAATTCAAGCACGCTCAGCTCGATTAGGTTGAAAAAACATCATCAAATGTGTTTGACAGTTTCTTTTTTACTCATCTTAATTGTTCTATTCATGACAATCTAATGTCCATTTGCTAGATAAAAATTTATATCAAATTCTCTTTATCCTCCTTTTTATGCTTTCTTTTATTCGCACTAATTTTTTTTTTCTACCATAATTCTCTTTAGTTTAATTTTGACAGTCACATTGGTGTAGAGTAGATGATATGTATATTTTTTTTTCACTTCTTATTTAAATTATTTTATTTTTAATAAATGGAAGTTATGCACAAATATCATTTGGATCATGGTTAAAGATTATGAAAATTATCTTAACTTTTAATGATTAGAAGTTATATAGATTATATTTGGTTATACCTAAAAACTATAATGTGTTTAGCCTAAGAATTAGGCAAAATTTATTTCATATTAAAACTGCGTTTCTATTTAATATTATTTACTATTTTTATTAGTTACATTCATGTTATTTTCTTTCATACATGATTTAAATAATTTGAAGTAATTCTAACAATGTTATTTTTTAAAAATAAAAATTTCTCTAATAGCATCTAATCTTAGAAGACATGAATTTGTAATAATCTATACTTCGGGATATAATGAAAGCCTCTTTTACATATTAAAAAGAAAAAGACAGAGAATTTACTACTTTGAAACTAAAATGAATTAAAAATTTTTTTTGCATCAAATTAAGAAAGAAAATATCACCTAATATTAAGGAATTTTCATTGTTTATTTAACTAAGTTTATCATGTATAAATGAAATTTTTGTATATAAATACACATCTAACATTGTGAGCAAAATATACAATATTACCTCTTCATTTTTCCTCTTTCAAATTTATTTTGGTTGTTCCATCCATATAATCTAACATATGTTAACTAGGAAAAAGTAATTATGTTAACTTTGGGGCCCGAAGGGTTTTGATGAACCTTAACTTTAGGGTCAAAAGGATTAGTTGAGGTATGTGCAAGCTAGCCTGATTCCCATAGCTATAAAAGAACAAAAAATATTACTTGATCTAAAGAAGTGATGAACAATAGGCTCTAGCTTTGAGCTATGTAAAAACATAACTCCCGATGGCTAACTCAGAAATTTAGTTATGAGGCGGGCATGCATTAACAAACCGAAAATTATAGCTTAGTGGTATAAGATTTCACATATTTAGAAAACATAATCAAAGGTGAGGGCACAACTCCACCTGGCTAGGGGGCACATGCCCCTTAGGCATTAGATAGGTACGCCACTTATTAGTCTGCAAGCCACCTCAAAGATAATTCAGAACCGAAAGAACCAAGGAGGAGGTAACGCCACTTTGTCCATGGCTGATTGTGGACCAAAGTAGTGGGGAGTTATCGATGGTGCGTGAGGACACGTGTCCCCAACTCAAGCTAGTGGGGTAGTGGCTTTGTCCTTCTTTTCTTCTTGGCGGAGAACATTAGTACTTGGTCGTCGATCTTCGGGGCATCAATGGCGGTGGCAAACTTGTTTACAAAAGGGGATCCGGTGTGCCGGCCAGCCTCTCGATGCTTAAGTCGGCAAAGGAATGGAGAAGAAAGAAAGAGAGAAATCCTGAAGGTTAGGGTTATAGCTTCCCTCATTTAGAGTTCTTATTTTATACTCGAATTTGTCTTTGATTTTAGGAAAGATAATCTTGTGATTTTGGTGATGAGATATATTTTCTTATCAAAGACCAATTCTCCTTAATTTCTAGAAGGATAATCTTGTGATTTTGGAGATAGAATCTCTCTTTCCTTATCAGAGACCAATTCTCCTTGATTCTTAGAGAGATAATATCACGAACTTAGTGATAAAGTTTGTCTTTCCTTATCAAAGAGCAATTCTCCCTTAATTAGGATTATTGTTTTGAGATGTACTAGATTGAGAGATTTGTCGATAAATATCTTATAAGCGGTAGGACGATCGATTAGGGGACTTGGGACTTCAGACGGGATGTAAGTCTTTCTCGTCTGAATAGTTCCCGTATGGCTTTGATGTATCAGGCTATCTTGGGCCATATTGGGGTTTGAATCAAGCAATGGGCATGTGCAGGTGTTGGCCCTATTGGGTAGTGGGTCTTGGGCCCAAAAGCCATGGTAATCACAAGGGTAGGGTATTCCTCGAGCAGTGCAAGTTGATAGGCTTGGGCATTCCTGTGTTTGGTATGCTACTGTTGAGAAGGGAGAACAAGGCCAGCTCCTGGCGAGAAAGAGGGGGGGTGGATGGGTGGCGATCGCATGTAAAGGCTTCCCCCATTTGATCTAAGTCTGGGCTCTTTCGTAGTTGAGCCTTGCACTCTGGGATCTGGACATCTGAGTGTGGAGAGTGGTCACTACTTGTAGAGGATTAAGGTGTGGTGTCTGGTCATCTGAGTTTGAGTCATCCTCCGTTGTATTATGAAGGGCGGATAACTTCTCCCTTCTAGGATAATCTTTGGCTCGATGGGGTCCCTGACATATATAGCACCTAACTGGTTTGGATGCATACTGCATGGTCTGAGTAGTAGTTACGTCCTCAACTTGATTCGAAGGCTTCCCTACAGCCTTGTACTTCTTTGATCTATATTGTTTCTATTTCTGCCCAGTGGAAGTGGATCCCGACAACTTGTAATCCACCAAACAATCTACTGCAGCCATTGTAGCGGGCAAGTCTTTCATTCCCTACCTCCTTAACTCAGTTTGCGCTCAACCTTGTAACCCAGACACAAAGTTAAACTATTTGTCCTCCTCGGACATATTTTTAATATCCAACATCAAAGAATTGAATTCCTTGACATATTCACGCATGGTCCCCATCTATTTGATCCTTCTCGAAGGCTCTCGAGCCAGCCATGCCACAATGATAGGAAGGAACTGCTCCTTGAGTTCTCTCTTCAGAGTCTCCCAGGTGGTGATCCGGGGCCTTCTAGACTCTGCATCCCTTTTAAGTTTTTTTCTCCACCACAGTTTCGCATCATCCCCAACAAATACTTACCAGTAATGGAAACCTTCTTCTCGTCAGCAACATGAGCAACCTTGAAGAATTACTCCATGTCCCACAAAAAGTTCTCTAGTTCCTTTGCACTTCGAGTCCCATCAAACACTTTTGGTTTCGGGACTCATACCTTAGGAAGGGCCTTTGTGGCTTAAGGGGATCCCTACAGAACAACCTTCTTAAGGAGAATCACATCCTCTTGCAATGTCTGCAAGGATTGCTTGAAGTTCTCTTTCATTGATAGGAGGTCTGCCTTCAAGCCATCAAGCTTATTTTCCATGTTCTGGTCTTGCTTTTCCATTAGCCTCTTTGAACATTCAACTCATTCATAGCCTGACTAGCCCACACAAACATAGTGCCTTCCTCTATGTTCCATTCTCCCAAAGTTTCCTCTATACGAGCCACCCTTTCTTTCACGGTCTTACCCGACATCATTTACTGCTCTGATACCACCAACTAAGACAGGCCATAATTTTTAGCCTTTGCAACTGTGCAGCGCTAAGCCCTACTTAGCAAGTCTTCCAATGTTTCCCACCCGAATAATAAGATGAAGAAGACAACTCATACAATGGAACTCGCCATGTTTTATTAATCTTTGCTCAACATACTAATTACAAAACTTCATGTAATGCCTCATCACTTACAAAAATGAAACTAGAGAATGAAGCTATACAATAGTTTCCCTCCATATACCTCTCTCTCTCTCTCTCTCTCTCTCACACACACACACACACATTCCGATCAGAGAGGCCTTTAAAGCCTTCTGATTTACATGTGAATCCTAAAATGTGGGTCAGTTTGGGTTACTACCCCCAAATGCCTACTAACACCACTCTTCACTCCCACACACCCTTTCATGGATGGTTAAACATGATCCCATGATTTCTTGTTTTGGGAAAGTTGTGCATTTGTTCATAGAACATGCCTACAACTGCTGCCAACTATTGTCAACCGCTACTTCTATATGAACTCCTTCTTTATGACTCATGCAACCCTTTTAGCCTTCCCTTGCTTGCTACTTGAGTCGCGTGTTTGTCTCATGCCTTAGCTTATGAGGCATACCACCATCTCCATGGATGTCAACTAGGCCCTCAGTCATGTTGTTGTTCCCCTGATTGACTCCCTTCATCCCTCATTTTGCAAGACCTGAACATGCCTTGGTGTCTGAAACATGCACCACCAGTAATTGATCGAGGCAACCAAGCCTTCTCGAGCCAATCAAGCCTTTGTGGCATGTCCTGCCCCCAATCCATGCTCCGCTCGTGGCACTAAATACATGCTTGTCTTTCCAAGGCGACTGAGTCATGACATTGTGCAAATGGCCCTGCATCCGTGTTATGGCTTTGGCGATTGCCCGATGCGGAGTCGAGAAGGAGGCGGCCTACATGTCATGGAGCTCATCCCCACCCTCTAAAAATTTATTTAGGCGTTTTCGGATTTTCTCTAGGAGACATCAACCTATGCTGAGGAGACATAATAGAATAAATAAATAATTATTTATTAAATTACTAAAATACCCTCATACCTAAATACACTTGTACATAAAGGAACTTAGGGCATAATCCGCCCTTGCCTTGAACTTTTTAGGTGCTTGTATGCAGTTGCCCTGCCTCGTGCATGTCTTGGTGTATGCATGGCTCGCTTGCAGAGCGCGGCCCCTATCTTTGTGTGTGGCTAGCCTACAGCGCATAGCCCTTCTGCAGCATCGCTCCTGTTGTGCATGCAACTTGCTTACAACGTGCGGCTCCTACTGTGTGCACGGTTGTCTATCCCCTAAAAGTCGTTGGTTTTATCATCTTGCTTCCATCGAAGTGAGAGTTCTCATGGACGCAAGACATAACCATGAGACTTCTACATTGGCTTGTTGGGTCAAGCATTCGAGAGCCCCATGATTGAGGCTCTCGGGTTAGGTCGAGCTTTGATTCTTTTCCCTAGGTCTTTCGCGGATCTCAGGTTGGTAGCAAGACTACTTGCGTATAAGCTAGTCAAGTTGGAAGTACCCAAGGATGACCAGGACGGATCATTTATAGCGAGTTCGATGAGTGAGTCGATAAGGTGAGTTATGGTGGAAGAAGAAGGAGAGAGGTGAAGAAAAATGCACAGGCAATGAGAGATCTTTAGAATTGTGAAGTTGCAAACTAAATACTTAGATGAGTTCGCTTGGGTCTTCGAAAATGACTCGGTCGGTGTTAGCGGAATTTGCTTGATGTGTGGTTGAGGTCAGTGTATCAGCTTTATTATTATTATTAGTTTTCAAAATAAAAATTATTTTGTAATATCAACTTTAAATATATGGCTTGTCTTGAATTTTTATTTTATTTTCTTAATTATGTTTCATGTAATATAACATCTATTAGATAGGAAAAAAATAATTATGATTATATTAATAAAAAAATTAAGATTCCTAATATTTAAAAATTTAAATGAAAAAAAAAAATTATATAAATTTCAATAAACATTTAGAATATTCAAGAATCAAAGTGTTTAAAAAGGAAACTATAATCTATAAAATGTTCCTCTTAAATAAGGTACATATCTTGAAAGCGGCTATAATTAGAAAGTGGTTTTACATTAAATTTATTATTTTCATTTTAAAAATAATGTAGTTATATGATTATATCATATTGATTGTAATTACAAGTTACATGAAAATTCTCTTACTTGTTTTATAATTAGAGGGTATAATAAAAACAATTTTAAATTATTAGAAATTTAATACATATTTTTAATATAACATATGTAAATGTATATATCAAAAACCTTATTAGTGTTCATTCGATGATATTTAAATGAACAATTCTTAAAATATAGTTTTAGAATAGATATTCTGATAATGGTGTCATTTTTAAACGTGTCTTATTATTTTGCCTAAATATGTGAGTCCAAAATGTTAGTCCCATTTGAAATCTATATCATAAATAAAGTCTGTTCCCGTCCCAGTTTGTTGTTCACTTGATGCTAAAAAAAAAAAAAAAAAAATCAGTTTTTTAAAATTTTATCTAAATTTTAAGAAAATAAAATTTTAAATTTTAAAATAAAAATAAAAATACATATGCTTTTATTTAATTAGCATAAAAGGAATCATGAGAGTTTCAATGACATCATAAAGTATATAAATTTCTCATATTTGAAAATCTTTTTTTTTTCTTAATAGAAAATCATTCAAAAAAAGAATTAAGAAAAAACTAAAAAAATGACTTTTTCTATTTAGCCGAAACAAACACCACTTTGGTATAGTAAAGTATCTTTTGAAGACGTATTTGGTATAAGTTCAAATTGATGAAATTAAGAAAATTATATTTGTGAAGATATATTTTTTAATGTAAACTCAAAAAAGAAAAAAGAAAAAGAAGTAATATATATGAATCTGATAGTATGAAAATGAGAAAGGTGCTCGTGTGAGTCATGTTTTTTTTTGGGTGTAATTTATTGTGGAATTTTAGAGACTACTTGCATAGTAACAAATATTTTTCAATATGTTTTATATTAGGGAACCAGAGGTTACATATTTGAAAAACAATTCTTACAAGAACGTAATAACATTTTTTGAACTCTGGAAACTGATGAGTCCTAAATTCATTTATTTTTATCCATTTTTTTGGCATAATTTTAGAAGTTTATAATTTATTTTAATGCTAAATTATGGAATATTGTCCAACTTTTTGTTTTGCAGGTTTTTAATAAAAAAGGACAATTTGACAAGAAGCAGAGAAAAAAATTGGTTGGGGGCAAATCCTGCAATCGCGACACGAGTTTAGAATGTCGTGATAGAATCCTAATGGACCAACAGGAGTTATGTTGCAACAAGGATCAAGCTGAACTCAAGCCAGAAATGAAGACTGACTGATTTATGTCGCGACAATGGATTTTTATGTCGTGACAAAGCTGGAGAAGTTCATAAAGAAGAATGTCGCGACATTCCTTACTCTGTCGCGACACTGGTCATGCACATGGAAATGAAACTCATGTCGCGACATCTCACAACTCTGTTGCAACATAAAGATTTGAAGATGGCAGGAAAGCTTTGTCACGACAAAAGACAACTATGTCGCGACACAAAATCCACAGTCAACAATGAAGGATAAGAAGACTTTGTCGTGACAGAGAATTTTTAATTTTTAAGTCACGACAAACACAACATGAGGTTGAAGAGAACTCTGTTGCGAAAAAGACGGCTATCATCGTGATAGAGGTTGAGAAGAAAGACACAAAAACTTACGTTGTGGCATAGTAAAGAAAACAAGGCAAAAATCTCTATTGCAACAAAAGAAGATTATGTCGCGACAATAAAAATTGCTGAGTAAGAGATTTTTGTCGTGACAGGGAAGTTTTATGTCGTGACAAAAAAATGGAAGAGACATGAGACCAATCAAGACAAGTATGTCGTGACAAAGACTTTAATGTTGCAACAAACAGTTCAGCTAGCGAACATGATCAAAGACGATTAGGTAACGACAAAGAAAAAGTCCATCGCAACAACAGACCTAGAGAATTGTGAGACACTTTGTTGCGACAATGCTTTACTATGTTGCGACAATGAATAAAGAACTTAAGGCATAATTCTTTGTCTCAACAACTGGAAGCTAGGTCGCGACATAAAAGAAAGGAGAAGACTCAGAAACTCTGTCGTGACAATGCTTTACTATGTTGCGACAATGAATAAAGAACTTAAGGCATAATTCTTTATCTCAACAGCTGACTAGGTCGCGACATAAAGCGAAGACTCGGGAAATACGTACGACATAAAATTCTATGTTGTGACATAAGCGACCTGATGAAGGAAACTTAGTCGCTTCAAAGAATTTGATGTTGCGACATACTATTCAACTATTCAAGCTGCAAGGTATCCAAGAATTGTCGCGACACAAGAAAAGCTCTGTCGCGATATAAACTAGACAACCTTAGTAGAACTATGTTGCAACATTGCCATATGTCATGACCGAATTTAAGAAGGGAGATGAAAACTATGTCGTGACAGAATTTTCTATGTCACGACAAAGTTATAATTAGACCCATAATTTTGGGGATCCACAATTGAGTGCACAGAAGTCGCGTCCCGTGATTGATAATCTATAAATAAGCGAAGATCCCAGGGTACTATGCATAAGCTTCCGCAAACCAGTGCAGGTAGTTGGAAACTCTTGTATATTATTTTCTTTTATTTTTCTTTTCTTTTGTTTCGTTTTTAAGTAACATTTAGCTAGTTCTTTTTGGGATTGAGCAGTGTCGGTGTGAAGTTTATTTGGGTTCGCTATAAAATTTTGTTTTTCATTACTGTCTAATTAAACGAATTTGGAAATTTTATGTAGTTCATAGTGAATTTACCTGATCAGTTAGTCACTGCTATTTGTGATCTAGCTTTGAAAAACTAAGCTCCTTCTGGGAATGGATCTATGTTGATTATTTTTGCACTCAGCAGAAAGAAGGTCATAGTTTGAATTTTTGGATTTATTTAATTGGTATTGTTCTTGAAGCTAGACTTGTTTGGAATAATGGTAGCTTATACCCAAAGAGCGTATCTTATACGATTTCTAAGGCTCTCACGAGTGACACGAGAGATGGGAATTCTGAGTATGGGTATTAATTAGGGGTATGTTAGACTAATATTATGAAACAATTGAACTCTGAAAAATCACTTAGATAGATCACTAACTTACTCATAGTGTGATGATAGTTGGATGATGTATCAATATAATTGATCAGAGGTTTCTCCTCAATATGATAAGAGGATCTTGATCTCGTGTTAGCATAGATCTAATCAAAGAAACAGAGAATCTCATCAAATTAGATGGATGAGTTACCAATTATATTGGAGAAGACTTGCAATATCCTGTCTATAGGAACGAGGGTCTCAGTCCTAAGAAATGGAGTATGAAGTGCGAAAGAAAAAATATCGAATCTTAGAAAGATGTTTCCTATTCCTGATAATTGATTAGACCCGTATCAGAGAGAAAGATATGAATTTCTAATTAGTGAGCTGTATGTGGTTTATGGAGGAATCAAACTATACTACTGCTGCATCTTTGACAAGTTAAGTTTCAAACTAATGGCCGAACCATGTTAGAAAATGATGAAATTCATAGTATCTGCTGATCCTATTTCCTAGTGTTACTTTACCCAGTGCACTTTCCATTCCATTTATTTGAATTCTTTTCATGTAGTTATAGAGTTTTATCTAGTTTTACTGTTACTTAAGTTTAGAAAAAACCATTTTTAACTTTGGAGTTCAAATAGTAAGGATCTTGAGTAGATGGGGTACTTGATCTTTAGATTTATCATCAATCCTTGCGGGAATGATATATGGACTTAAATCCATTTTATTACTTGCATGACCAGTGCACTTGCAATGATTTAGACCAAAATCAATTTTAATGGGTCCCTTTTTCAAAAAGGGCTAAACACATATTTATCAAAATTTAGTTAATCAAGTTTTGGCATTCGGTTGAGGCCCGAAAAGTCTTTGGATGGGGTATTGAGTATTTCATCAGATTTGGTCTATGTTTAAAAATCGTCGAAGCAAGTTTTATGGGCGCCCAGTTGTGTCGGGGATTGAGAAAAAATGAATTTAAATATCAATATTCAACCAAAGAGAATTGCTAGTTTGGATATTTTTCTTTATTTATGTAAATTCAGAAAATCACAAAATAGTTTTTTAACGATGGTAGTGAGTAAGCTCTTTGAAACTTTATGTGTAGTGGACATAATTTGTTTTCCCACCCAGTTCAATGTGATCTCAGTATGTTTCTATTTGAGGAAGAGATCTACATGCATAGAAACTAGAGACGAGTTCTTTGCCTTTGGATCTGTGGAGAGAACCTTTGTAAAATTTGAGAAAAGTTAAGGTATCTTGAATCAGCAACTATAGTGCATCGAGAGAGAAAAAATGTAACATATTCAGAGCGGCGAGAGACCTCAGAGGCAAATGATTATGGAGGACTTTTGGAGGCCAATGATTCAAGATGAATACTCTACTGTGAGACAACCTGCTATTGAAACCAATAATTTTGAACTGAAGCCAGCTTTGATCACAATGGTGTAGCAACACCAATTTACTAGGCATCCTAGTGAAGATCTCAACGAGCATATGGGAAGGTTCATGAGGATGGCTAATACAGTCAAGTTGAATAGGGTCAGACCAGAAGTGATCAAGCTGCAACTATTTCCATTTTCACTGAGAGATGTGGCAACAACTTGGTTTGAGTCACTGCTAGTTGGATTAGTGAACAATTGGGAAGAGTTGGTGGAGGCTTACATGAGATTCTTCCCTCATGCCCTCACTTATGAAAAGGAGGGAAATTATGGATTTTGGCGGGGAGAGGATGAAAGTCTCTGATGCATGGGAAAGATACAAAAGATTCTTTGAAAGATGCCCTATGCATGGAATAGATCATTCTCATATGGATATTTTTTTATCATGCTATGATTATACACTCAAGGGTATAATTGATGTAGCCCCTGTTGTGGAGCTTTTAAGAAAAGTCTTTGGGAGGTAAGCATTTTTATAGAAGATCTTGCAGAATACAACTGGCTCATCGAAGAGCTTTAGGGAGGCGACGACATGCGAAGGGAGTGGTATGCTAGAGCTGAATCTGATGGCTGCCATAGAGGCAAAATTAGATGTATTGATGAGAAAAATGGGAATCAGGAGAGAAGAATGCACTCAGCAAATGAAGTGGGAACAGTTGATGAAAATGAGAAGAGGAATAGTGCTGAAGAGGGACTAGCCCATGAGGGTCCCTATCAAGTTGAGGAGGCACAATATCTTAATGCTACTAGAAGTTACAATTTACAAGCCGCGTCCAACGCCCAGCTCATTACACACCCTTTTCGGGAACCATGAGAATTTCTCATATGGGAGAGCAAAGATCACGGGGACACGGCGAATTTTGACAACACTATGCTCCACCTGGGTTCTAACAACAACAATAGCAGCAACAAGGAAGTCAGAGGGAAGAAAATAAGGGACAAAGGAGATCTTCTTCCTTTGAAGAATAGATGCTGACTTTCATGGGAGAAAATAAGAGGCTGTTAAACATCCACGAGCAAATTCTTTGATCTGGCCAGCATTCCCGGGCAAACACAGTTGTGTTTCAGGCCAATACTAATGCCTCTTTGAAGAATCTGGAAACACAAGTAGGGCAACTAGCCCTAGCTATGCAGAATCAGTCCAATGATGCATTTCCAAGTGACACAAGGAAAAATCCAAAGGATTGTATGGTGGTTACATTAAGAAGTGGAAGAGAGAAAGAAGGCAGAAAAGAAGAAGATAAGAAAATTGAGGAAGAGAAAGAAGAAATTGGAGAAGAACTGAAGCAGTATAGTTCAGAAGTGGCTGAAGAAGAGAGAAGTGCAAAAATGCAGCAAAAGTAGCAAGCTGAAGAGGGAGTTCTAAAGAAGAAGGAAGAGGTTCAAGCTTACAAGCTCAATTCCCATTCCCTCAAAGGTTGCAAAAAGCTAAATTAGAAGAGCAATTCTCCAGATTCTTGAACATGTTCAAGAAAATGGAAGTTAATATCCCTTTTTCAAAGGCATTGACTCAACTGCCTCATTATGCTAAATTCATGAAGGATATTTTGAGTAGAAAAAGAAAAATTGTTGAAGAAGGAGTAGTGAGCCTAATAGCAACCTACAGTGTAGTTATTCAGAGGTCCTTACTAGCGAAGATGCAGGATCCAGGTAGCTTCACTATTCCATGCACAGTAGGGAATTTTGAGATGGGAAAAGCAATGTGTGATTCTAGAGCCAGCATCAACTTGATGCCTTTATCTGTAGTTAAGAGATTAAGTTTGGGGGAGCTCACTCCCACATCCATGACCCTGCAGATGGCAGACAGAACCTTAGCTCAACTTGAGGGTATTCTTGAGGATGTGCTTATCAAAGTGGGAAAGTTCATTTTTCCAGTGGACTTTGTGGTTATTGATATTGAAGAAGACAAACAAGTCCCTCTTTGTTAGGAGAAGACCCTTCCCTTGCTCTGAGTAACGTGAATGTGAAGAAGGAGGCTTACTATAAGGGTTGGAGATGAAACGATTGCACTTCAATCTCGATCAGTTTGAAACGACCCGGGGTGACAATGTTGATTGTAAGATCGTAGAAACGAAAGTACCCATAAGTTATGAACTGATAAATGATTGTAAGATTCAGAATTTAATGAATGGAAATGAGATGAATTTCTAGTATCTTGATGCTCTTGATGTTGAATTTATGAACTCCAATTTTGAATCAAAAGAAGTAGTACTCAGTATTGATGAAAGCGGTACATCTAATCTGATAATGAAGCAGAAGCGAAGAAAGCGGAAATAAGCTCAGAAGGGTTAACCTTGAAGGAATTACCCAATCAATTAAAGTATGCTTTCTTAGAACTAGAAAGAGCAAAACCAATTATTATTTCAGTTGCATTGATTGAATCTAAAGAACATAAACTACTTGAAACTCTTAGAAAATACAAGGAAGCAATTGTCTGGTATATAGAAGATTTAAAAGGAATTAGTCTTTCCATCTGCATGCACAAGATCCTTATAGAGGATAATGCAAAGACCTCTATTGAACATCAAAGAAGACTGAATCTAGTAATGAAAGAAATTGTCGAGAGGAAAAGAAGTCAGAAATTGGTGAATCGAGGCTTCATATGCAATCTCGAACTGACCCTTAAGGTGAGCCCAGTTCATGTGGTTCCCAAGAAGGGTGGATTCACTGTGATAAAAAATGAGAAGAATGAATTTATTCCTAAAATTGTGAGAGGATGGAGAATTGTGTATAGACTTCTGAGAAAACTAACCTTTGCTACTAGAGGATCATTATCCTCTACTTTCATTAACCAAATCTTTGGATAGGTTAGCGGGACACCCCCACCATTCTTATTTTCTTAACGGATATTACAGTTATAACTTGATTGATATAACCCTTAGGATGGGAAAACTACATTTTCATGTCCTTGTATTTTAACTCGAGAAGGTTGCTATTTGGATTATGTAATGTTCTTGCCACCTTCCAAATATGCATGAGGTCTATGTTTTCAGACTTAGTAGAAGAGGCTATGGAAATCTCTATGGATGACTTCTCAGTATATGGATCCAATTTTGAGAATTGTTTGGAAAATTTAGAAATAGTACTTTAGAGGTATCAAGACAAGAATTTGGCCCTAAATTGGGAAAAATGTCATTTTATGGTAACAAAGGGTATTGTCTTGGGACACAAAATTCTGTAGCTAGATTAGAGGTAGACTAAGCAAAGGTTTCTATCATAGAAACTCTCCTGCCACTTATAACATGCAAAGGGATAAGAAGTTTCCCTAGGACATCTTGGTTTTCTGAGAGAAGGTCATAAGGACTTCTCAAAAATCTATAGGCCATTATGCAGATTACTTGAAAAAGATGCAAAGTTTGATTTTGATGAATTATGCAAAGCTGCATTTGATGAAATTTACAACACCCATCATGGTAACACTTGATTGGAACAAGGAATTTGAAATTATGTGTGATGCTAGTGATTATGCAATGGGAGTTGTATTGGGACAAAGAACAGAGAAGATATTCAAGGCCATATACTAGGCCAGCAAAACCTTCAATGAAGCACAAGAGAATTACTCTACAACTGAAAAAGAGATGTTGGTAATGGTGTTTGCTTGTGAAAAATTCAGGCCTTACATATTGGGGTCCCATGTTATAATACACATTGATTATGCCGCAATTAGATATCTGATGGCAAAGAAAGATGCCAAGCCAAGACTGATTAGATGGCTATTATTACTGCAAGAGTTTGATGCGGAAATTAAAGACAAGAAGGGTAGTAACTGATGTGATGGCGATCACTTGTCTAGATTGAAAAGGCTTCTTGCGAAGAAGAGAAAAAGGAAATTAGATTACAGAAAACTTTCTTGATGGCGGTACATTTTGTTATCAATCCAAACACCCTGGTATGATGATATTGTGAATTACTTAGCTTGTGGACTTATGCCATATGACTTCAGCTACCAGTAGAAAAGGAAGTTGAGGACTGATAGCAGGTTCTATATTTGAAATGATCCACTACTTTTCAGAAGAGGAGCAGATATGATTATCAGAAGATGTGTACCAGAAACAGAACAAGGTAAAATCATTGATAAATGCCATGTATCACCATATGGAGGAAATTTTGCATGAGACAAAACAACCCATAAAATTCTCCAATCAGGTTTTTATTGGCCTAATATATTCAAGGACTGTTTTGAATGGGTAAAACATTATGATAAATGTTAGAGAATGGGCAACATAAGCAGAAGAAATGAAATGCCCCTACAAGGAATCTTAGTGGTGCAAATTTTTTATGTTTAGGGAATAGACTTTATGAGACCTTTTCCATCATCATTTGGAAATCTATACATTCTCCTATCTGTGGATTATGTATCCAAATGAGTGGAAGCAATAGCTTGTCCTAGAAATGATGCTAATACGGTTGTTGGGTTTATATAAAGAAATATTTTGAGTAGATTTGGAGCACCCAAAACAATCATCAGTGATGAGGGAAGCCATTTTGCAAAACTCATGAGCAGATAATGGGATTAGCTTAGCACCCTCAATCAAATGTGCAAACAGAAATTTCCAATAGGGAGATCAAGAATATTCTAGAGAGAACTGTGAATACAAGTAGAAAATACTGGTCTATAAAACTAGATGATGCAATTTGGGCTTATAAAACTGCTTAAAAAACTCCCATTGGAATGTCCCCATATAGAATTGTATTGGGAAAACCTTATCATCTCCCTCTGGAACTGGAATACAAGGCTATGTGGGCCATCAAGAAACTAAATTGTGACTTCCAGGCTGCCAAAGAAGAAAGATTACTCCAATTGAATGAACTGGAAGAGTTGAGGAATGAAGCTTATGATAATGCCAAAATCTATAAAGATAAGACGAAGATGTGACATGATTAGAAGATTTTGAGGAAGGAATTCAAAGCAAGGGAACAAGTCCTATTATATAATTCCAGACTCAAGATGTTTCCAGGAAAACTGAAGTCAAGATGGAGTGGTCCTTACACAATAGTAACAAGTACACCCTTTGGAGCAGTGACACTAAAAACTAATTCTGGATGTGAATTTAAAGTGAATGGTCAGAGATTGAAGCATTGCCTTAGAGGGAACATAAACGAAGAGTGAACCAGATTTGGAAGAGAAGGAAGAATTTTGTTGAAAAGAAAATATTCTACAGCAAATGTCTAGCTAAAGACATTAAACTGAGTAGCTTCTTGGGAGGCAACCTAAGCAATTTTTAATTTTCATGGCTAACTTGTTTTTGTAAAATTTTGGTGTTTGAAGTTAGTTTTACTTTTGTTTGAAGTTTTATTTTTGTTTTTGCTGAATTTTCAGGGATAGTGAAGCTGAATTAGAAATATTAGAAAGCACACTCTCTTGAATTGATGATGCAGAAATTGCTACAAGGGGGAGTATTTCGATTTCCCTAACTCGTTTTTTTTTTTTATAATGATAATGCATAGTTGAAGTTTGGGGGAATGTAATTTTGTTTAGAGCAGAAAATGAATAGTAGCTCTGTTGTTCTCATTATTTGAATACTCGACTATCATCTTGTTGAATCTTGAGTGAAGAAATGAAATGTGATTGTTCATACTTGAATTAAGGTTCTTTGATGATTAGATGTGTTTCACATGTATGTTACGATTAGTAGGAATAGATGCACGATTACATTGAATATTGTTAGATTGAAAAATGTAGATTATCTGACTTTGAGAATTTTTTTCTTTTTCTTCATTGTCGCGATATAGTTTTCTTTGTCATGACATTATTACTAAAACTCATGTGAAACATGGTTTCTTAATATCGCGACAAGGACTGGGTTAGTATTTTAGAAGCCGCAGGAGATTTTGTCAAGACACAAATTTTCTATGTCGCAACATAATTTAACTGGAGGAGCACAAACTGTGTTGCGACGTTGTTTTTCTTTGTCGCGACATCTTTTGATTTGAACTGATCCTTGTCTTTTCTATGTCACGACAATTTTTCTCTCTATCGCGACCAGGTTGGCTTTAAACTAATTTTGCAATGAGAGTTTTTGTCGCGACAATTTCTCTCTCTGTTGCGACATAAGTACACTTGAACATCACATTTTATGTCGTGACAATTTTTGCTATGTCGCAACAATGGATTGACCTATTTTTAAATGATTTCAAAAAAATATGTCGCGACATTACTTTTATATGTCACGACATAAAATTAAAAAGGGAATAAACCCTAGGCTAGTTTTTGTCTTGACATTTAATGATGGTACAACCAATAGTGAGCCTATAAATAGATAATGTTTGAAACCTGAAAGGCCACTTGCCTCATCAAACAATCAAACCCTTGCTTCTTCACCGTCTCTTCCTCCTTTAGAAACCCTAGATCCCCGAGCCCTCTTGACGATATGCGAGCCTTCGAACCTGGTTCCAAACCTAAACAAAATCATGGAAGAGTATACTGAGAGGGAGGAAGAAGCGGTCTAAGCGACTCAATGAAATTAGAAAGAAGAAGAAAGAAGTTTGAAGCTAGAGCGGAGTCGAGCAACCGAGTGGAAGAGCAAGAAAGAAGGAAAATGGGAGGGCTGAAGGCGGAGCGAGCACGGTGAAGAAAAGTGGCGATTGGGTTTTAAGAGGCGAAACATATGTCGCTGGAGAGACAAGCGCGACCTGAGATATTTCATAGGCGAAAGGGGTTTCAGCAAGTGGATCTCCCCCTTTCAAGAAATTATTGAGAAGAGAGGATGGCTTCTCGTTTGTTAGAACAAAGCCCTTGGTTTCGTAGATGTAGTAAAAGAATTCTATGCTAATATGGTGGGTATGAAGGACAAGACAATTTATATCAGAGGTAAATGGATTTCTTTCAACGGGGCGAGATAGACCCAATTTACAATGCGGAATGAGAAAGGAAGAATGGTTCGAAGTGGCCCGAGTCGAACGGACTTCAAGATTGTAGACTTGTTGACTGATGGCAAGGGGAAGTGGAATGCAACCAGGAAAAACCCACACGAGTCCATTACAAGGGGTCGTTGACTGAACAAGCCAAGGTTTGGTTTTATTTCATTTTTGTTCGATTATTTTAGATAAACATGAGTACGATTAGGGAGAATTAGTATTGTTGTATGTCATCCTGAAGGGTAACAAGTTAAATGTGGGGAAAATCATAGAAAACTCAATTTTGAGTTATTACATAGGTGGATACAGGGGATTGGTACCTCACCAGTACTGATCACTAGGTTGTGTATCCTAGGTGGTGTGGAAGGGCGTGATTAGTGTATTTATTTTGAGCCACTATTTATTATAGGTTTGAGTGTTTTTGTGTACTAATCATTAGTCTTTCGATTTGCACATCAAGGGTCCTACTATTATACGGAGTCGCATTTTGTGGCAAAATTTTGCGGAGTTTTGCGAGCTAATTGTACCAAAATTGTGTTGATCAATGCGAAAGAATTCGAGTCAAACTTCGGCATTACGGTCGGATACGGAAGGAAAGAAGAAGCGTGCAAGAAAGTGGGCTACAAGGAGATTGGAGCACTGGAAATTTCCTCTGCCGCCCTTTGTGCATCTTGCTTTGCTTGGTCATCCTGTTGCCAGTTCACGCTTTTTAAGCTTTCCTTTTGTTTGTATTTGTTTTGGTTTCCAATTTACCTGTATTCCGATTTTAGTTTTTGTAACTTCCCTTACACTGAGCATCTATATAAGCCTCAGTCTGTATAATCTTTGAATCAATCAACTTCAATCAATAAAGTGACGGGGGAAGCTTCCAACTCTCCCGCTTGGCTTCTCCTATCCTCCGCTTCACTTTCTTTCATTTTCTTTGCCATTTCTCAGTACTTGAGCATCCTTTGATGACAAATCAAAGGATGTTGCTCAACCTCCGTCCTTGAAGGAAGGCCCTTTGGGTGCCGGGTTTAAGGTAAACCAATTGTTCTCTTGCTTTTCATGTGATCATTTACGGCTGTTTACGTTCACCTTCTCACCTTAGGTTCAAATCTCTTAGGCATTACTCTCCCAATGTGTATTTGGCAAGCTTTTGGGTTCGGTGGATACTTTTCACTAAGATCCTTGAGGCCCGATCCAGTTGTCTCTATTAGTTATCGGGTAGTGTTTTGAGATGTGTTTTCCTTTACGCTAGGGACATTTATGCCTAATCAGATACCATATTTCAAAAGGAAAACTCTAAGGATCTAGGTTTTAAAGCTAAATGAAGATCCGGTTCGGGAAATGACTATATGTCATGCTCCCCAACTCGAGGATAAAGACCCGAGCACATGTTGGTTGCCCTAAAAACCCTAACCCAGTGACCTGAGACTTCAAGGATTTCTTTTTCTTATTTTCTTCATTTAATTTTAATTTGCACCTATCGACCTCTCTTTGTTTTTCACGAAATCCTTCATTTTCATCAAACCTTAAAATCCAAATTGAAATTCACCATTTTGAATCCATTTGCAAATCACGTGCACAAGAAAACCCATCCTTGTGTTCGACCCTAGAGTCACTATACTGCAGTAGCTTTGCTACGTCAGGAGGAGGAATTTAGGTTTATAAATATTGTTGATTCCGGAACAACCTACTTGGCCAAAACGAATCAAATGGCGCCATTGCCGGGGATGATGCCTAAGTGCAAATGATGACTTGATGAACACTTGTGATCCTCATCACAAGCACTGATGAATTTCCTTTTATTTTTCTGTTTACCAGTTTCCTTGCAGTTTGCCAATTTTTCTCTCTGTTTGTTTTTCTTTTTAGTTAACATTTCCTTTTTTTGGTAGAATTGTTTTCTTGTTTTTTTTTCCTTGTTTGGTGTTTGCTTTGTTCTTCTTTGCGAGGGGAGTGCGGTTCGATTAAGGTTAGAGATTGTAAATCAAAGTTGGTGTAGACAATGGAAGAAGCCATCTTGAACCTCACCCGAGCTGATGGGTAACTGTGGAAGCGCTGAAGAGCGATCAATGCTCAACTAAATTCGAAAATTGACACCGTGGAAAGCAAATGTAAGCGAAGAATTGATGGACTTGGTGAAATGGAGCATAAATTTGACAACATGCGGTACTCTCATTTCAAGGCTCGCAATCGACATGTTCCACGAGGAAGTGGTCGGATGAAGAGTGTCGATTGACACACCACGGTGGAGAGCCTGTAAGCGTGAAAAACCTCCCAATCTTGTGAGAAGGGGTAATGGAAAGGAAGAAATGGAAGAGCGGTCCACTTTGCCCGAGCCACGAACAACCGCGCTAAAGCACCCACCATAAAGGCCACCCCATCACTGCACATCTTTGAAAACATCAAAAAATTAGTGGCCTTTGTAGAGCCTTTACTTATTACATCGAAGCTTGATGGTAGTTTGCTCATCGCGCAGTGGTTGGTTGAGTCTTTGGTTCGGATTTGGAGCACTCGAACTTCGGCATTTCTAAGCTCCCCGCGGTTCGGCTGACCTCCAAGGCTTGAGGGCAGGTTTTGAAGTGCTCAGTCTCCCCAGCTTTTTGGTTTTCATCTTTTCTTTTATCTTGTTTTATTTTATTTTATTTTGATTTCTTTAATTTTCTTCTTAGATTTTTCTCTAATTTTTAGTTAATATTTGTTTTAAGCAATTTTCCAACTTTATGCATTTTTCTTAATTTTTTGTGTGTTTATTTTGCGGGTTTCTAGTTAAAAAGAGTGGAGCATAAGGCAAAATTTGAGAAATTCGCAACACTGCAATAGGTCCCTATGCCTTGTTCGATATTTTGTCCTTTTATTAAATATTATTATTATATATATATATATATAGATATATATATATATATATATATATATATATATATATATATATATATTTAAAAAAAAATTGTCTCTAAGTATATATATATATTAAAAAATTTGAAAAAAATTGAAAAAAAAAAAAATTCGCATCTTGTTTCGCAGTTGCGACTTTCGCAACCTCGCCCCAATTTCTGAATTCAATCTTTGTTTTGCCCATAACTTTTTCATCCGAACTTCGTTTTAGGCGTTTTTGGTACCGTTGGAAAGATTAGGGAGTGTAGAATCCAAATATAACCAGAAAGAATACTTTTGAAATTATTATGAAGGTGTAATTGTCAAAATGTTCCAACTGGTCATTTTTTTTCTTTCTTCCTAAACTTGTTTATATGAAGCCCAAATGATAATATGTGTCATGGAAAGCTTGTGAAGTCTCCTATCCAAAAACGATCACATCTCATCAAGGAGGTAGCACTTCCTTCTCTAACTTTCCAATCCGAGCCCCATCGCAAATAACAAACAGACATTCGTCAGGGAGAGTTAGCTGGCTGAAGTGGCATGTATTTATGTTTTTGTTATTATTTTGAGCAATTCTATTCTGTGATGTTTAGTGGCTTGCTGGTTGTCCTTTTTGTGAAGCTGTTATACTATACAACTTATTTTTTCAAAAAAAATTGGACCCATTTTGCATCTAAAAAATTTTGTGTTCTGCTTAACCTGTAGTTTGAAAAATTGAAACACTGTCCAATTATATTGATGTTAGATTGGTTCCATGCCTGGTTGAGTGGATGATTAGTTGAATCCTTGCTGCTTTTGACCTTTTTCTTCCACCTTTAGCTAACCACACACAGTGCACATTAGTTTTCAACAATAGGTTGAAAAACTGGTCGTTGACCACCTTTAACAGGTTAAGGACCCCCTTGAATAGAAGGCCAATGTGTCTTCCAAAATAAAAGAAGAGAAAAAGAAAAATCAAAAATAAAAAGAAAAGAAAAAAAAGAAAAATTGCAACGCTTTAACCTGAAACCCGAGCACGGTCTGAGGGGTATATGGCGAAGTTTTAAAGCCCTAAGGCCCTAAGCCAATCAAGTTGGGAGCCAATCGACTTTAGTGCTCAAGCATGGGTGGATGGGGTGGAGTTTAGCAAGTTGTAGGTGCTGGAGTTTCTAAATCATCCGGAGTTCGGGGTGAAACCCGAAGAGTTAGTGGTCGAAAGATCCTCGAGTCATCGGTAGATCCCATTACATGGACTTTGGTGAGGTCGATTCCTCGAGCGTGCACCTGACACAAAAGAATTGTGGAATAAAAATTGGGTCACGATCTATTTAGGTTGGTTAGCATGCTAGGTTGTGGCGTGTAGCTAGGTTGAAGGAAGTGCGGGTTCGACGGTTGTGGTGAGCAATCAAACAAACACTTAGGTTTTAGGTGGGAGATCTACGGTTGATTCGCGAAGGAGGCTCTTTTGATACTCAATTTTGTATGTCATTCATTATCTCGAGATGATTATTGGACTAGGTTTTGATGATTCTTACTTAGGGTTAGGCATTACTCATTCACAACCTTTTTGAACTGCAACCTTTTTGTAACATAATTTTGTTATCGTTTTGTATGCTCTTTCTTTCTTTCTTTCTTTCTTTCTTTCATTGCTAAGGACTAGCGTAGTATGGGATTGAGGTGTGATTAGTGCCCCAGTGCTATTTTGAGCCACATTTATTATAGGTTTTGAGTGCTTTGTGTACTAATCATTCTAATCTTTCCGATTTTCATCAAAGGTCCCGCATTCTCTTGATGCGCATTTTGGCAAATTTTGCGGAGTTTTGCGACTAATTGTGTAAAATTGTTGAGTCAATCCAAGCACGAAGAGATTAGAGTCCAAGCTTCGGCGTACGGATCGGATACGAGGAAGGAAAGAAGACGGAAAGTAAGAAAAGTGGAGCTACAAGGAAATTGGGCACACAGGAAATTTCCTCTTGCCCTCGTAAATCTGCGCCTTTGTTCATCTTCTTTGCAGTTCTGGCACTACGCACTTACTGTTTGCATTTGTTTTTGGTTTTTTTCCAATTTACCCTTGTAATAGCCTTTCGATTTTGGTTTTTTTGTAACTTCCCTTACACTGAGCATCTATATAAGCCTCAGTCTGTACAAACTTTGAATCAATCAACTTCAATCAATAAAGTGACGGGGGAAGCTTCCAACTCTCCCGCTTGGCTTCTCCTCTCCTCTGCTTCACTTTCTTTCATTTTCTTTGCCATTTTCTCGGCTGCCAAACATCCTTTGATGATGACAAATCAAAGGATGTTCGGCTAAACCTCCCCCATCCTTGAAGGGGAAGGCCACTGGGTGCCAGTTTTAAGGTAAACCAATTGTTCTCTTGCTTTTCATGTGATCATTTACGGCTGTTTACGTTCTTGCTTCTCACCTTAGGTTAAAATCTCCTAGGCATGCTCTCCCTAATGTGTATTTGGCAAGCTTTTTGGGTTCAGTAAATACTTTCACTAGATCCACTGAGGCCCAGTTAGTTGTCTCCTATTAGTTATCGTAGGGTAGTGTTTTTGAGATGTGTTTTCACTGCTAGGGACATTTATGCCTAATCAAATGCCATATTTCAAAAGGAAAACTCTAAGGGTCTAGGTTTTAAAGCTAAATGAAGATCCGGTTCGGGAAATGACTTTATGTCATGCTCCCCAATGCGAGGATAAAGACCGGAGCACATGTTGGTTGCCTTAAAAACCCTAACCCAGTGACCTGAGACTTAAAGGATTTCTTTTTCTTATTTTTCTTCATTTTAATTTTAATTTGCACACTATCAACCTCCACTGTTTTTCACCAAAATCCACTGTTTTCATCAAACCTTAAAATCCAAATTGAAATTCACCATTTTTGAATCACTGCAAATCATGTGCACGAAGAAAACTCATCCATGTGTTCGAATTCTAGAGCTAATTATATCAGTAGCTTTGCTACGTCAGTAGGAGGAATTTAGGTTTATAAATATTGTTTATTCCGTAACAACCTACTTGGCCAAAACGAATTAGACTGGGAGGAAGAAGAAAACTACCAAAAACCTCACCCTTGACACTGACAGGAATCACAAAAAGGCTTAAGAATAGAGGCAGAGAGAGAGAGGCAGAAAGAGAGAAGCAAAAATTAAGAGAGAGAATAGAGATGATGTAGAAATACATAAAATACATTTTTAAAGTGAAGCTCCAGAGCAACAACAGAGGCAGAGAAGTGTGAGCCCAATTCTGACCCTCTCCTTAGAAGTGAGACAAGTCCATTAGAAGCAAGCTGGAAGCTCAGATTATCAAGGTAACACTATTGAATTAATAGATATGCTAAAAATAATGAAGCAAGAAATGCAAGAGAGGGACAAACAACTTTAGATCCAACTCCAACTAATAGATGAATATATGGATGCAGAGCTCAGAAGAAGGGATCCGAATCTAGAAGAATCCCTAAATCAGTGAGATGAAGAGTGTAAGGCATCTGGTTACAAAGAGGGAAAAGGGGAAGAACTACAAGGCAAACTATTTTTTCTTCTATCACGCCTATGGGAGGAATGCAGATTCACTAGTTCAAACTTGTAGCCAGCTATAGAAGGAGAGAACTTAGGAATCTGGACTTTGTGGTCAGTTGACCGTCGCTCTCTTCACTTCTCGTTGAATGCGCACTCACTCCATGGAAAAGGGCCACGGTTTGATGAGATCATTTTGTCTCTACCCAATAGGAGCGCCAGGCCTCAAACTCACCCTGGGCATAGTACATTTTTATCAAGTTATTGTTGATCATATCTGAGCTTTTAGTCCAACATTTTTCCCTATAGTTTAGGGTTCCCTCCATTTTCTTATCCATTTTCTCTATGAGGAGTCTTATTTCTTTATGATATTCCTTGTATAAATACCCAAAAGCATCTGCCTTCTACAACAAGTTCTTCTCCATGGCATCTTCTCTCTCCTTCACGATTTTTATTAGCTCATTATCCCTCTTGAGTTGATCTGAGATGAAGGCATCTTCTCTTGCCCTGAGTTCTTCACTCACTTCTCTTTCTCTTATTGCCCTGAGTTCTTCCCCTTTTCCCTCTTTGTAACCATGCCTTTACACTCCTAACATTTCAATAAAAATTCTTGGCAAAAATTGGTGTTCACTCTCATTTTGCATTTCTTGTGTGTTTATTGTCTATTTACTTTCCTTTGTGTTCAATAATTAGAAATTGATGACATTTAGTAAATAGCTTTGCTGAATAATGAAGAACCTAGTTTTCTTGGTTTAAATTGTCAATAGCTTCAGGAATGGTTTGGTAGGACTTGAATGATTGTGGAATTGAAATGTTACATGTTGCTTCTTAATTAAATGGTTTGATTTAAATAAGCATTGCACTTGTAAAATAGCATAGCAACATATTTAGGTACCAAACAAGAATTTGATAGATGAATTGGGGTTGGATGCAATGAACTGAAAAAGAAAGTTGTGAAGATATTGATGAATGTGTTGAACTTCAAAAATAAGGAAGATTGCAACCAATTGATGGAACAAATAAGACATGTAATTATATTTTGTAAACAACTTAGTTATTATGAACCCTGATAAACACTGCACATGGTCAAAAGTATATCCAATGTATTAGCAAAGATTTGTACAGGCCTCTGGGATTTATCACAGTTAAATCTCAAAATGTTCTAGAAATTGTTAGATTATTAGTCAAGGCGAAATCCTAAGTAATACCACTAATAGAAGTGATATAGCCATTCCTCTTCGAAGATTGAACCTTTCAAAGCCTACCTTATTAATATGCATAAGCATACACCTTAGTTCCTTATTTGAGTTAATAGCCTACCTCATCATTAACCAGCAAATGAAAAGCCTAGATCCTTCCTTGAACATAATCCTATAGTAAAGAACCCTTATTTGCCCAGATTACATGACAAATACATTAATGATGGAAGAGGACAAGCCTTGGGAATATTATTTCATAAAGTACAAAGAAGGATATGAAGGGTTTATATTTAAAATCAATTGAGATGAGAAAAGATGAAAAGAATGAGGAAAAGAAGCTTTGAAAAGAATAGTGTCAAGGTGGAATAAGTTTGGGCTTGTAGTCTTCCTCCCTGGAACAATTAAGTCCTTAGGGGTGTTCAACATCTAGTATCCTAATGCCAACTGATATGGGAGTTAATGGTCTAAAGTTCAAGTATATGATAGAAAGCTTGCATAAAAACATTGCACTATTCCAAAAATCTTGATAGAAGATGAAAAGTAAAAAGCTTATAAGATAAGGAAGAGAGTTTACAGTGTGAATGTGGTAAAAAGAAAACACCACAAGAGAGAGTATGCAGAAAGATGCACCAAAACAAATGGAAAAGTTAGAGAGTCGACATGAATGGAAAAAGTCAAGAATGCATATGAAGGCAAGAATGTCAAGTGTAAATGAAATCTGGGTGAAATTGAGCATAAATTGCCTTATTACTCACTCCAATTACTCAAATTTCACAGTCATAAGCCTAAAAGACTTAATTGATTCAAGGTGGTATACGCTACATTAGTGAGACAATATGACAAACAAGCATGAGACTTTTAAAGAATAAAGAAGAAAACATGCTATCTCGAGTAATATCCCAAAAGATTAACTAATCACAAGGAAAAGAGAAGACCATCACACACTCAAATCAGGTTGAATAATTCGAATTGTTTACATAATACATAGAATGCCCATTTGATTTTTAGTGAACTTAATTGAAAATCTTCTCAAGATTCTAGATTGGAAACATATTTAGAAATAATTTTTCAACTAATTTATGTTTCACTAAATTGTGGATTTTACTTAAAATGTGTCCTTCAAAATTGATAGAGCTAAATTATATGTTCGAGGACAACAAATTTTCTTTTCGCAGAGACAAGCAAAACTTCTTAAGTTTGGGGAATTTACGAGTCCCTAAACTCCATATTTTTTATCCATTTTTCTGGCATAATTTAGAAGTTTATAATTTATTTTAATGTCAGATCATGGAATATTCACCAACTTTTTGTTTTTGTAGGTTTTAATACAAAAAAGAGACAATGTCATAAGAAAAGCAAAATTGGTTAGGCAAAATCCTCTCGTCGCGACACGCTCATAATGTCGCGACAAAACCTAATGGACCAAACAGAGTTATGTCGCAACAAGGATCAAGTTGAACTCGTTTCGAAAATGAAGACTGCTTGCGGTTATTAATTTTTGATAGATCGATTCATTTATATCGCGAAATGGATTTTATGTCGCTGACAAAGCCGCTAAGTATCAAAGCAAGAAGAATGTCGCAACATTCCTTACTCTGTCGCGACATTGGTCAAGCACATGGCAATGAAACTCATGTCGCGACATCTCACAACTCTATCGCGACATAAAGATTTGAAGATAGCAAGAAAGCTTTGTCGCGACAAAAGACAACTATGTCGCGACACAAAATCCACAGTCAACAATGAAGGATAAAAAGACTTTGTCGTGATAGAGAATTTTTAAGTCGCAACAAACACAACATAAGGTTGAATAGAACTTTATTACGACAAAGACGACTAATGTCGTGACAAAAGTTGAGAAGAAAGACACAAAAACTTATGTTGTGACACAGTAAAGAAAACAAGGCAGAAATCTCTGTCGTGACAATAAAAATTGCTGAGTAAGAGATTTCTGTCACGATAGAGAAGTTTTATGTCGCGACAAAAAAATGGAAGAGAGATGAGACCAACCAAGACAAGTATGTCGCAAGAGACTTTAATGTTGCAACAAACAATTCAGCTAGGGAACAGGATCAAAGACGATTAGGTCGCAACAAAGAAAAAGTCTGTCCCGAAAATAGACTCAGAGAACTGTGAGAAACTCTATCGCGACAATGAACGAAGAACTCAAGGTAGAATTCTTTGTCTTAACAACTGGAAGCTAGGTCGCGACATAAAAGAAAGCAGAAGACTCAGAAACTATGTCGTGACACAAAAATTCTATGTTGCGACACAAAACAACACAGCAGAAGGAAACTTAGTCGCGACAAAGAATTTGCTATTGCGACATACTATTCAAGTATTCAAGCTGCAAGGTATCTAAGAATTGTCGTGACATAATAAAATCTCTATTGCAACATCAACTAGACAACCTTAGCAGAATTATGTCGCAACATTGCCAAATTATGTCGCGACAGAATTCAAGAAGGGATATGAAAACTATGTCACGACAGAATTTTCTATGTCCCAACAAAGTTACTAATTGGGCCATAATTTTTGGGGATCCACAATTAGTGCCTAGAAGTGCGGTCCATTATTTAAAAATCTATAAATAGACGCATTTAGGGCACTGTGCGTAGCTTCCGCCAAACTAGGAACTTTTAGGTAGCTGGAAACTCTTGTATATTATTTTTCTTTTCTTTTGTTTCGTTTTTAGAGTAGCATTTTAGCTAGTTCTTTTTGGGATTGAATAGTAATATGGTGTGAAGTTTCGAGCTGGGTTTGCTATAAAATTTTGTTTTTCATTATTGTTTGCTTAAATGAATTTGGAAATTTTCTGGAGTTCATTTATTTCAGTTCATTTGTACTCTCAAAGAATTTAATTCGATCAGCTAGTCACCTTATTTGTGATCTAGCTTTGGAAAACTGAGCCCATCTCGGGGGAATGAATCATGCTGATTATTATTTTCTGCTCAACTTGAAAGAAAGTCATAGTTTGAATTTTTGGATTTATTTAATTGGTATTGTTCTTGAAGCTAGTTATTCATAATATTAGTAGCTTATACCCAAAAAGGATTGCATCTTTGCTCGATTTCCGTGAAGCCTCTATGACACAAAGATGGAGATTCCCGAGTATGGAGCAGTTAATTTGGGGGCATGTTAGATCATTATTATGGAACAACTAAACTCTAAAAAATCACGTAGATAGATCATTGACTTAATTATAGTGTGAGGATAGTTGAATGATTTATCAATTTAATTAATCAAAGATTTCTCCTCAATATGATGAGAGGATCTTGATCCTATGTTAGCATAGATCTAATCAAGGAAACAGATAATCTCATCAAATTAGATGGATGAGTTACCAATTATATTGGAGAAGGCTTGCAATATCCTGTTTATAGGGGCAAGAAGTCTCCAGTCCTAAGAAATAGGTATGAAGTACTGAAAAGGAAAAATACCTAAATCTTAGAAAGAGGTTTCTATTCTACAAGTAATCGACAGGACCCATGCATCCAAAGGAATGAGGACTTAATTAGTGAAATGTGTAGTTTGTTGGTGAAACTAAACTATACTACTAAGATCTTTGACAAGTTTAGATTTCAAACTAATGGTTGAACCATGTTTGAAAATGATGCAGAAATTCATAATTATACACTGATCTATTTCCCAGTGTTACTTTACCCAGTGAACTTTCCAATCCATTTATTTGAATTCTTTTCATGTAGTTATAAGTTTTATCTAGTTTTACTGTTGCTTAAGTTTAGAAACAAACAATTTTTAACTTTGGAGTTCAAATAGTAAGGATCTTGAGTAGATGTGGTACTTGATCTTTAGATTTATCATCAATCCTCGTGGGAATGATATGTGAACTTAAATCCATTTTATTACTTGCATGACCTGTGTACTTGCAGTGATTTAGACTAAAATCAATTTTAATGGGTCCCTTTTTCAAAAAGGGCTAAACACATATTTTTATCAAAATTTAGTCAATCAAGTTTATGGCATTCCATTTGGGGACTGAAAAGTCTTTTGGATAGAATTGTTAATTATTCTCCATTAGGATTTGGTCTATGTTTAAAATCGTCAGAAACCTAGACGCCTCTCTATTCCTCAAGCAGTTTCCAGTTCGTCGACAGGAAGAGCGATTTTTTGGCTATTTTTGACTTGAAATCATGTCTTCCATCTTTTTCTTTTCTCATATTTGGGTTTATTTTCTAATAGCGGTTTTCTTTCACATCAATTTGAGTTTGACTTTTTTTTTTATTTTTTTTTCATGCTGTTAGTTTTTAATTCAGTTGGCGGTTTTCATTATCGGAGCATGTTATAAATATTGCTTTTATCGGCAACTCCGTCGTGTTTTCTCGCTAAGTCAAGTATAAGGCGTTTTATCAACTTGCTGCGACTGGTGAGTTGTGTAGTCAATGTTAGCTTTGTGGTTTTTGTGGTTGATGCTAGATGACAAAATCTTTCAATCCGACACAAGATCGTCTTGTTTGTTAGTATGTTGTTGACTCAAATCTTAGGTGCTTCATGCTCATTTTTTCTATAAACATGAATGTTGCGTCCTTCTGTTAACTCTTGATTCTACATTTCTATCGATTATATTGCTAATCTTAAATAATAAATTTATCTATTTAAATTTTTTTTTTTAAAATGATTTTAACTTTTAAGTTAATTCTATCAAAAATCCAAGGTGGATAAGGTTGTATTTGGCAACAAATAAACAAGTGGGACATGCGATCACATCCCTCCTTAAATATCTAAGGCAAACTATGCTATGAGGTCTTAATTTGAGACTATTTGAGAAATGAGGCCCAAAAAATTTTATTTGAGCCACAACCCATCACTTTAAAGACTATTTGATAAAGAAGAATATTTTATTTGATAAAGAAGTCCCCATGTGCAAGGCACATGCAGCAACCATTAAACATTCCCAAAACACCTTTTTAATTCCCAAATAAAAAAAAGGCTCAATTCAAAATCAAAAGTCCTAAGAGATCTCTTTCTTCTCCAAAGCAACCATTTGCACCAAGAGCTCCATTCGGCAAAGGAAGATTCCGGTCAGCAAGGAGGGGTTTCGATCGTCTAAAACATCTTCACGGATAGTTTTATTCCCTAAAACATCTCTCTCTCTCTCTCTCTCTCTCTCTCTCTCCTTTTTGCTCTAAGAAAGAGTTTTCCCTCAACACATTTGATGATTAGAAGCGGATTACAGTTTAATTTGCTTCCATTTCATTGTCTCAACTTAAATATTGAATCATTTGTTGTGTGTTTATGGTGATTATGCAAAAAAAAAAAAATAAAAAAATTGTACTTAATGTTTGTGTTTCTCATTTCTTGCAAACCCCCTTTCTATAAATCAAAAATTTTTTTACTGGAAAATTGATGTTTCATTTTGCTGGAAAATTGAATCATCTTCATGGTTAGTTTTATTCCCTAAAACATGTCTCTCTCTTGCTCTTTCTCTTTCTCTTTCTCTTTCTCCCTCTCATTCTAAGAAAGAGTTTTCCCTCAACCAATTTGATGATTAGAAGCGAATTACAGTTTGATTTGCTTCCATTTCGTTATCTCAATTTAAATATTGAATAATTTGTTGTGGGTGTATAGTGATTATGCAAAAAAAAAGTTGTACTCATTGTTTGTGTTTCTCATTTCTTGCAAACCCCCTTTCTAGAAATCGAATTTTTTTTGCTGGAAAAGCATTTTTCTGGAAATTGATGTTTCATTTTGTTATATGCTTTGTTAATTTTCTTTTTCTATTAACTACAACTCTTAGAACTTAGGTATAAGGTACAATATATGTAAACATTGAGTACAAGTATGTTCTATGGTGGGTATAACCCAAATAAACATAAGGTACAAATGGTAAAAACTGATTTGAACTTATACTCACTATTCCACCATGTGTTTCCTAAGGTTGTCGGCCAAACAGTTAGTACTGACTATGATGTCTTCGCGATAAAGTACATGGAGAGCGACACTTGTAGAATCAATCGCTCCCGTAAGCCCCATCATACTCTATCTACAATTTTTGTCATAAGATTTAATATGGGTAATCATGATATACTTTATCAGTGCTAATTATTGTTTGTTCTATTTTTGTTAATAGGATAAAATTTCCTTATACAGATTGCAACTTTCAGTCAAACTTGTATTAGATTTACAGAACAAACAAAGGGACAAGTTCGTGCAGCAAATATGTTCATGAAGTTGTGTTGTGTACTTAGGATAATATTATGTATTGTTGGGTAGTTGATTAGTAATGAATGATTGTGTGTATTGTTGGGATAATTTTCTTATTTTTATGTATTGTCGATGGTCAGATAATTTTAATGTGCTCAATATATATTACTTTCTGATCATATAATGTTCATTTGTACAAAGTGCATTCATGCATAATTGGACATGTAAAATCAGGTTTGTTCTAACTAAAAAAAAAAATACAAAATAGTGAAAATTTTGGTTGCAATAGGTCGACCTACCATGTTATTTGTTGAAGAGTGTGTTCTTACAAGTCGACAGGTTGAGTATAGACTACTCAACCGATAGACTCCCTTGTATGTTCTATATCTACAAGATATTACAGGTTGATCGATGGACCTCTACTACTCAACCGATCGACCCCATATGTTAATGAAACACAATACTAATCCAAACACAATTTGCATACTTCTAGTATACACCTCAAATTGTTACACAAAATATAGAAATACACAAGAACCATAATGCAAGTTAGTATATTAATCAGTCCAAATGGGTAATCGTGATACAAAATACCCCTTTCCAACCATATTACATAAAATTGACATAAATAGAATAACACTAACAAGTCCAACATCATGCTTGAAAACTCTTCTCGAGGGACTAAAGCCTGTGGCGATGGTGGAAGACAAATTGAGTGAACCAAGGCAATTAGTTCCGAATGTTGAGTTGACATATCATTGATTTGATTGGACAATTGTGTAATATTCGAGGATACCCTATTCTCAAACATATCAATCCTCAAGTGTAACTGCTTAATTTGCGAAGCCAAACCTGTCTCATGCCTAGAAGTTGGTACATCTGTTTATGAATTATTTGTTTAAAGTGGGGGTATGTTTAATTCAATATCAATCATATTACATTCTGGATCACTATCATCATCAACATGTTGATGACCATCTTCACCTCCAAACTCCATGGGATGAACCCATGAACCATCAACAGCTTTCTCAAACTTCATCCGTCCCATGGACATCCCATTATATGTGTTATAAGGTGATGGCTCCTCGACTTCATCCTCAAGGGCCAAGTCAATACCAAATGCTTTGAATACTCTTGTCATTATGCACCCATATGGTAGAATACGAGTTGTTCTTTCACAACATGCGACCATATGATTCATGATTCATGTGACCATATCATCAACATGAGACCATATTCTTCCTACGTGTCATAGCAATCGTCCAACACCTTAATTTCCCAACACTTGATCAAAATTATTGTTACTATTAAAAAATAAACATGGATATTCAAACATTTGTACACAAAACGAAAGGGAAAACAAATTTCAATACTTTTTAGACCTCTTGTACCTAAGGTGCATATGGGTTGTACCCAGCATTCAAGATTCTTAACTCAATGTTTACATAAATTGTACTTATGGGTATGGAGAGTACAAGTTCAAATCAGTTTGAACCATTTGTATCTTATGTTCATTTGGGTTGTACCCACCATAGAACATGCTTGTACTTAATGTTTATAGATATTATACCTCGTACCTAAATTCTAAGATTTGGAGTTAATAGAAAAAGAAAATTAACAAAGTATATAACAAAATGAAACATCAATTTTTCAGCAAAATGCTTTTCTAGCAAAAAAAAATCGATTTTGGAAAGGGGGTTTGCAATAATGGAGAAACACAAACATTGGGTATAATTTTTTTTGCATAATCATCACATACCCACAACAAATGATTCAATATTGAAGTTGAGACAATGAAATGGAAGCAAATCAAACTGTAATACGCTTCTAATCATCAAATGGGTGGAGGGAAAACTTAGAGCAAGAGGGAGAAAAAGGAGAGAGAGAGAGAGAGATGTTTTAGGGGAATAAAACTAACCATGAAGATGATTCAATTTTCTAGCAAAACTAAACATTAATTTTCCACCAAAATGCTTTTCCAGCAAAAAAAAAAAAAAAAAGATTTCTAGAAAGGGGGTTTGTAAGGAAATGAAACCTGAGCATTAAGTCTGAATTTTTTTTGTATAATCTACATATACCCATAGCAAATTATTCAATATTTAAGTTGAGACAATGAAATGGAAGCAAATTAAACTGTAATCCGTTTATAATTATCAAATGAGTTGAGACAAAACTCTTTCTTAGAGCAAAAGGGAGAAAGAAAGAGAAAAAGAGAGAGACATGATTTTGGGAATAAAACTAATCGTGAAGATGTTTTAGATGATCAAAACTCCTCCTTGTCGGTCGGAACTCTTCCTTGCTGACTGAAAATCCTTCTTTACTAAATGGAGCTCTTGGTGCAAATGGTTGCTTTGGAGAAGAAATCGATCTCTTAGGTCTTTTGATTTTTAATTAGGGCTTTTTTTTGATTTGAGACTTAAAATGGTGTTTTGGGTGTGTCTTGTATATGAGAACTTTTTTATCAAATATAATATCTTCTTTATTAAATAGTTTTTAAAGGGATGGGTTGTGGCTCAAATAAAATTTTATGAGCTTTACTTTTCATATAGTCTGAAATTAAGACGCATACCATAGTATTCCCACAGATCTATGTTCTGGTATCTTTGACGGTTACAATCTTGCTTTCAGACATCTCTTTTTCAACGTCATCCTTTGTTTTTCATCAGTTAAATCCCCCGTCCCCTCAACTGCTCAGGTCTTTGTCACAGAACATTGCCATGGATGAGATGAAGAAAGGGCATGATGATGAGAGCTTCACATTCTTTGTATTCCATGGGCGGCTTTTGGCCATTTCTTGCCTTTTCTTCGTCTTTCCCGACCATTTTATCTCAGAAGCTGGGTCGCTGATTTCCCTTGAAAATCTCACTCCACAAAACCTTCGTCTCTTTGAAATCATTTCTCCATATCTATCTGCTTTCGTATGAGCCGCCGTTGCCCTTGCCTTTCCATACGTGATGAAACTGGCAGGCTCGACGAGTCGACCTCGAGCCCCACTCTGGCCTCGATCCCGCTTGTTAGAATCTTTTTTAAAAGCAAGCCTCTTGTCCCGCATCGGTTGGGGAGAGGGTTTTTAAACAATTTATATTGAAGAATGCCCTCATGAATAAGTGATGAGAATTGGAGGCCCACTAGTGGTGGGTGGGTCTCTTCTCCATGGAAGCTCCCTTGGTGGAGCTTTACCAATATATATATATATATATATCGAAAGATGGGCCTTAGGCCTTGGGAAATAAATGGAAGTAAGTGGGCTTTGAAATAATAACCTACAAAATTTATTTATTTATTTATTTATTTTTTTTAAACAATGCATCTGTCTGAAAGGTTGCAAACTTTCAGAAAGGTTGCATTCTGGTTTATAAATTCCACACAGGATTCTGACGAAAAACACTTTGTTTTTGGTTCTTCCTGGCATTTTAACAACTCGTACATACATTTACAAGAGAGGAAAACTGTGAAAGAGTTTGCTTGAGTTGAAGTTTCCTGTGCAAATACTTCAACAATAGATAGTTTAATCTGGGAGTAATGATCACTGCGGATCTTCGTGTACGAAGAGGTGAAATATTGTCTTTAGGACATTGCAATTTGCAAAACTCTATCTACCCGAGTTAGTATATATATATATATATATATATATATATATATATATATACTATATATATATATATATATATATATATATATATATATATATATATATATATATATATATATTATATGTATATATATTTGTGTTATTCTAATGATGTAGTATACTGTTAAAGTGTTTAATTCTGTGTTTAATTAATCTTCTCTCCTAGACCATACAGTCAGTGTTCTATTCTTGTTCCAACAATCTAAAGACAATATTTCATGTATTACAGCATGTCGGGTTCACAAGCAAACCTACGGCTGTCGGTTCCACTAGTAGAGGAGAACCTTTGTGAATAACACTAACACTTTGAGTGTCTCGAAAGAACCTTACGATGAAGCTAATAAGTTGATGGGACGCTTGAGATGGCAACGAAAATGTTGTTCTACTTGACAACCATGAATTTGGCAAACATCCTTTCGAGAAGATGTTCCCCAAGGCTACTACGGATCCTCCTATGAGAGATGTTGTTGACCGTGAAGCTTGGATACAATCGACTTTCTTCTGCGGGAACTATATTCCCGAATGTCCCGAAAACAACTTATAAATATTTACTCATCATATAAGGCGCAAAGGAAGTTTGGAAATGCTTGAGAAAAATACAACGAGAGATCTTTGGGACGAAAAGTTTGTAATTGGCAAATTTCTAGTACAACATGGCTGATACTAAAGCTGTGATAAAAGCAAGTTGAAGAAATTTAAAAGTTCTTATTCATGAATTGCATGCGAGAGGGATGTGTCGGTGAAAGCGAGTTTCAAGTAGGTTCCATTATAGAAATTGCCACCTTCATGGAGGGATTTCAAAGTTTACTTGAAACACAAGCGTCGAGATGACAATGGAGGATTTGATTCTAAGGCTTAAGTACTTGAAGAGAGGGAAGAAGATCGAAGAGGGAGGCAGTGTTGATGGAGCAAGGGCGATGTCATAGAGAGTGAGCCTTGACAAAGCAAAAATTCCCGAAATTCCAAAAGCGAAAATGTCAAAGCTTAAACCAAAAGGCAAAGACTTTAAGAAAATTAAAGAAGTTCTTGTAGGTTTATTAGAAGCTTGGACATAAACCTGAAGTGTCGCCGAAAATCGGTATTTACTCGGACTAATCAAGCACATGTGCATGAGTTCGATGACAATTTAGTTCTTTGTTGTATTTGAAACCAATATGGTTTTCAAATGTCGAGGATGGTGGATTGACAACGGTGCAACTAGGCACGTATCGGTGACGAGAATGCGTTTCGAATCTGAGCATATGGATGATGGTGAAAAGCTCTATATAGAGGAGATTAAATGCGCCTCGAATGTTGAAGGAAAAGGTATTATTAACTACTAAAGTTTATACGGAAAAGTTGTGACTCAGCGATGTGTTACATGTTCACGAGATTAGGAAAATTTGGTTTCGGGCCACATACTTAGTAAGAAAGGGTTTAAACTTGTATTTGAATCCCGACGGGTTTATTAACTGAGAATTTGGGATGTATGTGGGAAAGGGTACTTGACTGAAGGCTTGTTTAAACTCAATGTAGTACCAATACTATGAATAATAATAAGAACATACGATTTATATTGTTGACTCTTTTGTTTATGGCATGCTAGGTTAGGACATGTGCAATAGGAGTATATATAGAATGGTTAATCTAAATCTACTACCAAAGTTTGATGTTAACATACATAATAAATGTGGGTATGCACTGAATCTAAGTTTGCTAGACAAAGTTTTAAATCAGTTCAAGAAAGGTCACATGAACTACTTAGTTTAATTCATAGTGATCTTTGTGACTTTAAAGCTATACCTTCACGTGGTGGGAAAAATTATTTCATAACCTTTATAGATGATTGCAGTAAATATTGTTATGTTTATTTACTTCACAGCAAAGATGAAGCTTTGAATAGTTTTAAGACATATAAAGATGAAGTAGAGAATCAGTTGGAAAAGAAAATTAAAGTCATAAGATCCGATAGAGGTGGTGAATATGGGTCATTTGCATTCTCGGACTTTTGTGCTCAAAATGGCATTGTTCATGAAACAGCGGCTCATATACACTGACAAAATGGTGTGTAGGAGGAAAAATAGGACTTTAAAGAGGAAATGATAAACTCTATGTTGAATAGTTCAGGGCTACCACATAACTTGTGGGGTGAAGCACTACTTACTGCAAACTTTATTCTAAATAGAATTCCTTTTAAGAATTGCAATAAATCTCCTTATGGAAGTATGGAAGGAGGAACCCGCATCTTATAAAATAGTCAAAATATGGGGTTGTTTAGTACTTATTCCTTTGCCTAAAGAACAAAACTTGTACTAAAACAATTGATTGTGTGTTTGTGGTTTTTGCAAATGCAAGTGCTGCATATAGGTTTCTAGTTCTCATCGAAGTGCATGACATACATGTAAATACAATTTTAGATCTATAGGCAGCTGAATTCTTTGAAGATGTTTTCCTTACAAGAAAAGTCAATGACGCTATGTATAGCGAACTCGTGATGAAACGTCTACTCCAAAGGTTCAAGAAACGACATACGAGAACCTAGGAAGGAAGTAGAATTAAAAACGAGAATTTTTGGTGGGACTTTATAAGTTTCGCGACCATAGAGAACCTGACTTCTGAAGGCAGTGCCGCTTTGAGCATTGTCTTGGAAGGAAGCTAATGTAGTGAAGTTGAATCCATCTTACAAAACCATGCGTGGGAATTGGTTGATATACCACCGAAGTAAGCGATAGGTTGTAAATGGATTTTTAAAAGAAAGCAAAGGCGATGGCTCATTGATAAATCTCAAGGCAGTTGGTGCAAAAGGATAGACAAAGGAGGGGCTAGATTATTTTGACACCTACTCACCTGTGTCTAGAATAACATCTATAAGGACACTCATTGCGATAACTTCCTTGAATAATATGGAAATACATCAAATGGATGTGAAAACTTGAGCTTTTCTAAATGGAAATGGGGAAAGAGTCTCTGTGAACTCAACCCAGGAAGGATTTGGTTCAAGGTGAAAATAAGGTGTCTGGGTTAGTCGAGTCCTTATATGGACTTAACTGGCCAGCAGTGGCATGAAAAATTTGATTACACAATGTTGTCATGGATTTAAAATCAACGAGTGTGACAAATGTGTATACATAAGACATACAGCATTCATGTGTATTTGTACGTCTTTATGTTGACGATATGCTTATAATGAACTGTGAGATGTTATAATGTCTAAAATTACTGGCTCCACATATTTGATATGAAAGACCTAGGTCTAAGCTGATGTAATTTTAGGAATTCAAATAAAAGAAATAATGAAGGATACATGCCTGATCATTATGTGGAAAGATTTTAAATAAATATAGTCAAATCAAATTGCAAGGTTGCACTAACACCTTTTGATGCAAATTGCAAACTGAAAAAGAATCACGGAGATCTGATCCTCACAATTACAATATTCACAAGTCATAGGTAGCTTGATGTACCTAATGAGACCTTATTTGGGCGAATATTGCTTATTCGATGTAGGCTTGAAGTAGATATACAAGTAATCTGGAAAAGACCCATTGGGAAAGCTTTGGTTCGAGTGTTTAAAAGGTATCTCAAGTATACCATAACATATAGATTATTCATACAAAATATCCACCGATTACTTGAAGTATAGTGATGCTAATTGGATTTAGATATCTGAAACCAAAATGACGGTGGATAATATGTTTTATAGGAGTCTGCCATTCTTGAAGTCTTCCAACTAAACGTGTATATACGACTATGGAGTCGTTTATAGCACTCGATAAGGTACAGCGAGGAGGCGAGTGGCTAAAAATTTTTAGAAGACATTCGGTATGGCATAAGCACATATGACTATATGCATACATTGTGATAGCATGGCGGCCTGAGCTGGGCAAAAAGTAACATCTGATGGAAAGTCCAAGACACATGAGCAAGCACAATACTATTAAGCAGTTGCTTTCTAGTGGGTGATATCCCGTCTGATATATGTCAAATGACCTGGCTGATCCTTTGGCCAAGAGCCTCTAGAGAGCAAGTCAAGTTTATCGAGGGGAATGGGATTAAAGCCCTTGAATGAGTGATACTAGGCGGAAACTAAACAGTTGGATCTCAGGTTCAATAGGAAAACTAGTTTAGTAAAACTTTCAGTAGTGAAACACATACTCTACTCATTCTAGGTGTAATGTCATTTCACGTTGATGTATAGGTTATGTATAGCATTTAATGACATGATATCTTTATGTAAAGATGAAGGCACAAAACGAGAAAGCTGAAATCATTGTCACTATAGATAGTAATGTGGAGATAGTATTTATGAGGTGGAATAAACAAACTCTCTAGAGCTATCATGAATAGCAGGGATATGTTGGACCAGTAACATAAACGTATAAACTCGAGTACCTTTAAGATATGTTGTGTGTGATACATGTTGCTCAGGTTTACTACAAGAAAGTGAACAGTTCAAGATCTTTATATCCACTGTGTCACCAAGTAGATCCGATGTGTAACACTAAGGTAAGTTCAAGTCCAAAAGACACTTTTCCTAAAGCACAACAGTTCTGCTTCCTCTCTATGCATTACATAAATTTATTCTAATTGTAAATCACATTTCTTTTGTTTTTAAAATGTGGGGTATTGTTAGAATCTTTTAAAAACAAAGCCTCTTGTCCCACATCGGTTGGGAGAGGGTTTTTTAAACAATTTATATTGAAGAATGCCCTCATGAATAAGTGATGAGAATTGGAGGCCCACTAGTGGTGGTGGTCTTCTCCATGGGCTCTCGTGGCCTACCCAATATATATATATATATCAAAAGATGGGCCTTTGGGCCTGGGGCCGAGCAGTCGTGGGTTTTGAAATAATAACCTAGCAAAATTTATTTATTTATTTATTTTAAACAGCCAGACCAGTTCTAAAGGTTGCAAACTTTCAGAAAGGTTGCATTCTGGTTGATAAATTCCACACAGGATTCTGACGAAAAACACTTTTGTTTTTTGGGTTCTTCCTGGCATTTTAACAACTCGTACATACATTTACAAGAGAGGAAAACTGTGAAAGAGCTCATTGGAGTCAGTTTCCCGTGCAAATACTTCAACAATAAGATAGTTTCCCATCCCGGGAGGCAATCACCCGTACCACAAGAGAAGAGGTGAAGCATTGTCTTCGGTGATATTGACTCCAGAAAACTCTATTCTCCACTAAGTTAGTATATATATATATATATATATATATATATATATATATATATATATATATATATATATATATATATATATATATATATATATATTATATGTATATATGTTTCAGGTTATTCTAATGATGTAGTATACTGCTAAAGTGTTTAATTTCGTGGTTCAATTAATCTTTCTCCTAGACCATGTACCAAGTGTTCTATTCTTGCTCCAACACCCCTTTCCTCTCAAACGAGCCTATGACAAGCTCCACTTCCCTCACCGAAGCTTCCACAACCCGATTTCAACCGTCTCATCAATGATTTCGCTTCTCCTAACTGTCGCCCCAATCGCCACCCGATCTGCATCAACCGCCTTCAACATTTTGGCGCTACCACTCGCCATGGGCTCGCTGAGGATCTTCTCCGCCGCTACCAACAAACGATGGAGGACCTAAACCGTAGTTCCTGGATCCCGCTTCCGCTCAAGGTCGCTTCGTGCAATACGAGGTGATGGGCATACAACCACGTGATGGACCCGACGCTTTCCATTTCAGATTGGGAAAGTGGTCAAGGTCACGACCAGAGCTACCGTGGCGCCCCGGAAGCCGCAGGTCGATCACCGAAGTCCCTCCAAAATTCTTTTTACCAAAACCCATCTTTCTAGGTTGAGTTAACGAGGTGAAAGACAAATGTAGAGCGAGAGCGAGAGGGACCGTGGTCGACTCGTTAAAACAATGGCCTAAGAGAAAACCTAACTCGCCCTTACATCGCACCGCAGACCGAGGTGACTCGAGCCGTGACCAAATGAACGAGTCGCATCCGGAATCGAGAAATCCGTGCTACCTTTGTTCGCGTCAAACTAAAGGTGACCCGATTATAACCTGCCTGGAGGCCCTGCTCGTCATGCGCTGGTTCGCGGACCATCGCTCCTCAAAAGCGATTCGCCCACCCATCCGATGGTGGATTCATAACCTATTGCGAATGGAGCTTTTTGATCGAGGCTCTCGGGTTTGGTCAAGTGTTGATTCTTTTTTCTAGGGTATCTTCGGATCTCGTTGGTAAGTGCAAGACTTTCAGATAAACTAGTCATTGAAATACCCCAAGGGTGACCTGATGGATCATTTACGCTAACTCCGAAGGAGTGAGTTAATAAAGCGAGTTATGGTGGAAGAAGAAGGAGAGGAGCCGAGACAAAATGCATGGGCGATATGGGAAATACTTGGAAATGTGGAGTTGCAAACTAAATTCTTAGATGAGTTTGCTCGGATCCTTGAAAATGACTCAATAAGTAGTAACTAAATCTACTTGATCTGTAATGATTGAGGTCGATTAATATCAAATCAGAGACGGAAATCATTCCGTCTCTATTTAGAGAAGGAATTTTCGTCCCTATTCAAAGACCGACCAATTTCGTCTCTAATTTGAGATGGAAATAAATCCGTCTCAATTTAGAGACATAATTTCCATCCCTAATAAGAGATCTTTAATGATTTCCTCGTTTACCCCAGACGGAAAATTCCATTCTAATCGTGAGACCTGACCGGTTTCGTCTTGATTTGAGACTTAAAATCATTCCGTTCCTAACTTCCTTTTAAATTGAGAAGCCGCGTAAAAGGATTTCTATACTCACTAGTCAGGCTTCCTCAAAGTACTCCATATCTCTTCATCAAACTGCAAGGACAGGTCAGTTTCGCCTAATTGTCACCCCATTTATAAACCGAAATCATTCAAAACCCTAGCTTAGCGGCAAGGCATCTCGAAATCATTGATTTTCTTGCTCTCCAAACAGTTTATGAGAAAACCCTAGAAATTCTGACGCAACTGCAATCCCCAATCCATGGTGATGAACACGCCCAACTTGGAGTGCCGCATGTAGCAAGCGAAGTGCCCGGAAGTCGACATGGCGATGATGATTCAGGTCAATAACATCATCGACATGGGCGCGTACGTCTTGCTGCTCGAGTATAACAACATCGAGGGCATGATCCTCTCTCCGAGCCTCTCCCTCTCGCCGATTCAGAGTGTAGCCTTATCAAGGGTGGACGATTGAGCCCGTGATGGTCCTAAAGCAATATGAATAAGGGGTATATTGATTCGGTGCAAGAGGAGGGCTCTCGGAGAGGACATTTAGCGCAGGAGAAGAGTGTACATGCAACTTGTTCACCGACATGTGACATGCTGCTGCACGATGCACCGACGGAGGTACATTAGGTCGATTCTAAGTGGTCGGGTTGTCAAAAATCTGATTTGTTCTAACCATTAGCAAACTAAGCTTGCCAAATGTTATGATCTAAATGTATTCTAAGTCGCTTCCCTTTTGTGGATCGAATTACATGATTTGAAGATATCATTATTTACTTCAGGAAGGAGATATTACAAAGACATTGAAATCGGGCGCAAAAATAAGTGTGCATAAATCGCTGATTTTGATGCATAATTTTTCGATGGTTGATATAATTATAATATTACTTCTAAAATTAGAGTCATATCGATGTTTTTTCAAAGGTTCCTAATTATAACTGCAAGCCAAGTTCTTCTATTAATATCATATGGTTGATTGTTGCTGTTTTAATTTTCTGAATCTGTAGAAGTATGGTAGATTTCATCTTCTGATGTTATGGCCTTTCTCATAAAAGTTGCTCAGCTATAGGAATTGGAATTTTTTTGTAATGGGTTTTGACAATATAAACACGGGTTGTTTCAGAATTTTGTTAGCTTGGCCTGCATTTTTGTCAGTAAACCATTCTTGTGTTTTAGATTAGAGGCCATGGAAGATGCATGACAACTGATGTTCATCTGTAGACTAAGTGAAGGGAGTTGGTGATAATGATAGTGTTGATAGTATAGTAATGGAGATGATGTCTGGGTGCTAAAGTGCAATATGGTCATGCTTTTGAGGTGAGATTTTTTATCACTTTATTGGAATTTATTATTATTATTATTTATTTTTTGGGTCATTTTTTTTCTTTTTTCTCCTGAATTTACATCTAAGGACCTTCCTAAACCACCACACCACTCCCACATTTCTTTTTGCTGTTTCAGGCATTTAAGATGATTATGTTTGATCCTAATTCGCTCTAAATTCCTCACTGCGGAAGTTAAAGGTAAGCTGTCTGATGGATGTGAGGTAATTTTCTGGGAGCAAATAGCTTCACATTCAATAAGTGTTCCCCAAATGAAAAGATGAATTAATTTTGACTTTACAATAAGTTCCTAAGCTTACACAAAGTGACTTTTTCATGTAACACTACTGTAGAGATTAATTATTTTACCATAGGGTTTACAAAATTTTAATAATTTAGACATGTTCCTATGCCTGGTATTTGGGTCGAGATTTGATGTACCTACTTATGTGTACTCTCACACCTACACTCCACAAATTCATAATTCGATGGAAAATTAACCAAATGTATCTTTTGTGATCGTTTTAGGAACCATTTGTGAAACATATATGATTGTTTGTGAGCAGCTAATTCATCTCTTGGCGTAGTTCTAATGCTGCATCGCATAAGAACTTCATAATGAAGGCTTGCCATCTAAGTTTTAGTTTTACCTTTTTTCCCTTTTCATCCGCATGGTTTTCCCTTTTCCCTTTTACTTATTATATATCCAGACCTCTTTGTTGTTTTCCATTGGTGCGTAGTGCTATAGTTTTACTAAAACTGACAATTATGAGGATGCATTTTACTAAGTAGGTTATAGATAAGAGCAATTTGAATAGTATTCTCATCAGTCATCAAACTACAAAAGTTCTAATTCTTTCCTTTACAAACCTATTGCTCTATTGAGGATGTGCTCAATTATAATAGATAGGGCCTTCTCGTTAGTCCAATCTAGTCATTGGTTCTCAATCATGTCTTCTATTGTGCGGATATTTGTCATCACTTCAAAAAGTGTGAAGCACTTCTCTTCATCATGGCTCGCATGTGGTGGAAATGCACAATGCTGCCGTGCATTTTTAGTTTATCTTTTTCCTTTTGCTCTTCTCTCTCTCTCTCTGAATATTTAAACTTTATCTGCTATTGCATTGGTTCTGGATATATCACCTAACACATATTGCTTTCAAATTTTGATTACTAGGGGTGCCAATTTGAATATTGAAAATGCCAACAGGTATGTACACAATTCACTTATTGCTCATTTGCTTTTTGATGCGCTGCAATTCTCTCATGCTTTTCCACTTGATGGTTTATTTTATTATTTATATTTAATTTTCCATGTGAAAGTAGCATGCAGAACTAAACCAACACTTTTATTGAGCTGGTGCTAGAAGACATCATGGATGCAAAAGTCTATTTTGTCTTGTCTTCTATGGTCAAGTAGATTAGGTGTATTGCATGACAGATTAGTAAATTTTTTGTGCAGAAACAAATATTAAGGGGAGTAATGGAGGTGATCCTATTTCAGAATTTGCATTCATTTTAAGAAGAGATGGCAGTTCATATTTTTCTATAATTAGTGTAGTTGTTTTCAAAATTCTACGACCATTCCCATTTGTTTTTCAATATCTTGTCTCTAGTGATGGAATCTTGCCTTTATTTTTTTTGAAAGGGGTGCGACATTGTCATTTCTAGCAGACTTCTTGCCACTCCTTCTAGCATGCTGTGTTTTGCCGACTCTTTCAGAAAAATCCTACATTTTTCCTTGGTTTATGCACCTTGCCTTGTAAGGTTTTTCTTCCTAGAAATCGGCAATGTACTGTGTTAGACATGCCCATAATGCGTTATCTCATTCAAGTGCAGTTTTTTTTTTATAAGAACACAATTTTGTTCCCACTGGGACTTGAACCTGGTCCCTTCCACTCCCTATGCGCATCCTAGCCTTAAACATCGAAGAAATTTCATTGCCCATTCAAGTGCAGTTTTATCCATGCATTTATAATTGACATGTTCAGGATTGAGAGATAAGGTACATGAATACTGTGACACCCCAAATCCCGGGGGTCCATTGACAACCCGCCAACCCGCGGAAAATTTATGGATGTCGGGTAACCCGACACCACTCCATTGAGTCCCCTTTCCTAGACTCCAAGATTTAATCTAAAATCTACAGAGCCCCTTTAGGCGAGGAGCTCTACCCAAAATACAACCTGTGCAATTTCACGGCAACCTGTCCCAATATTATACAATCCACCAATACCTAAATTCACATACGAGTAAAAATGGTCACGTAGGCCCATTTATCCATATAAATACAATCTATATCATCGGGCTACCAAGAGTTATTATGATCACTTTAATACAAAACATTATATTAAAACTAACATGTTCTAATATAATATACAAAATCGATCATACATAATCCGCCTCTCGTCTATAATGTTGGCTTCTAAGGAGCACCACCTCGCTCGCACATGTCCTAGGCACCAAAGGGGGTCCCATCGACTCCGGTGAGCTAACGCCTAGTAGAGATAAGTCCTACAAGGGCTATTCCCCACCTAAATGCACATGAATGGTCAAACAACCAAGCACACACCAACCTAGACATGCAACTTAGCATTGTAATCCTACTTTGTCATGAATGAGACACACTCATCATGCCCCATGTATCAAGTCCTCACCACTCCCTCAACCATGCATTTTTCCATGAATAAACATTTTCAAACAATCAGTACGAAGCTTACCCGCGGACAACCCGATATAAATAGGTAATACACCCAATGATCTATTTTATGACAACCTTCGATGTATATCAATCTGGGCACAATTCCGAATGACACATTATATGACAACCCTCCTGAATGTATGAATCTCCCTATGGTATCAACTGGGCATACTCCAACGATGATAATATATGGACAACCCTCCGATGTATATCAATCAAGTATTACCCGGCAACACATTATTGGGTCAACCCTCCGAAACAATTCTCAAGAAACCACTTCTACGCACTCACCTCATCATTTTGGGTGCCTTTATGCATGTGAAATGCAATGAGCCATTTCCATTTCCTTAACTCCGTGCAACACCATGCAAACCATGGATTCCATCGACTTCACCCAGTACGAAGTCCACAACCCATTCACCATATATTAATGACAACGACTATGCACTTACACCCATACCATGCGATGTCCCCAGGCACTGCCAATGCAATCGTTAGCCAGACCGTAAGTCATGCCCAATGTATAAAAGACCTCTTACATGGACACCTTATAATCGTACACCCACCGTGTACCATGGACACTCATGTCTAATACACAAAAGTCCATAAGCATTCATTAAAACATATACATGCAAATATACAACATTTATCACATTCATGTCAACACATCAAACAAAGCATGCATCAACATCATTCGATCATTACTTAGACAAGTAATGTCATACTCAAATCTCAGGCTACAACATGGCATAATGCCAACAAACTAGCCTACAACATGTCATGCACAATATGTCCACACGAAAAACACATCACAAACCCAATATGTTAGCAGCCAGATACTGACATCCAAGCATGACACCTCTGTCCAAGTGAAATGCCATTTCAATCAATCCACACAAACACATGTTAACATTTCATCAAGTCACTACTCAGGCAGAATGACACACCCCATTTCCTGAAGGACCATGGGCAGTATCATGCAACCAAGATAAATTCTACAACCTCGCCATAATGGCCATCAAAGACACAACTCCTCACATCCACATAACCAACAATTAGCACACTTGTTGTAACAATCAATTTTTCAACAAGGATGTGATCACCAATTCGCACAGTGCTATATGGGTCATATTCTAGACTCCAAGAGCTCATAGAGTTCAAGAACACCCTAAACCTGAGTTCTGGACGAGAAAGTTATGGTCATTCGAAGTCGGAGGCCCTATATTTAACAAAGGATCCATTTACGGAACCATAAGGCCCTACTATTTTTCATCATTTTCGGACCAAATGAGTCAAATTTATCAAACTATATGGATGGATTCTAGACTCAAAGGGCTTTCCAGATAGAGTCCAACAACAGCCCAAAACGTAGCCAGACGAGAAAGCAGATCGTTGGTCGAGGCCTCGCATTGTTCAGTGCTGTAGCCGGGCAACCGCAAGGAACCCACGAAATTGCGTTCCCTGGGCTCCTTTAAAGCTCCCGCATATTATTTTTCACCCAAACCCATTCGAAACATTTCACCCGACAACAAACCCGTCCCGACCTGGGACAATCGCTGGTAAACATGGTGCACAAAATCCCATCCCGAACTCACCCCAACCGCCTTCCAAAGCTACCTAAAACTGACACTATAGCTCAAACCAGAAAAACAAATCAGTTTTTGTGTCCCGAACATGTACCAAACGTTCTCAGGCTCAACCAAGACCAAACAGCATTTAGATGAACTATAAACCCGAGTAGGAAGGTTCCTACCTCTCGAGCAAAGACGAAACTTGAGTCCCGAAGACCCGAGACCCACGGCCTTCGAACTTCGCCTAAATTCATATGAAAATTTGATTTCGTATCCACATCGCTTAAGTTCTCACGAGCATCTGACGGTCTGCCTCGACAGTAAACAGAGCGATCGCCGTAGAAATCTTGTGAGAAGGCAGTCACCAGCTTTTCTTCTCCAAACCCGAAATCTTCTATGAAACTCAAGGTGGTTTGCTTCTGTGACTCCACGTGTAGCCCTCACGAAAGGTATGAATTTTAAATCTTGGCTCGACGGATTCCAACCACCCGATCTCCGTAGATCGTAGAGAGAAGGAAGAACTTTTCTCTCCCCTCTCACTCTCTTACGCCCACTGCCGTAATTGCCCAAAATGGGGAGAAAAAAAAAATCTGATTTTCTTCTCTTTCATTTTTAGTTTAAGCCGGGACGGGGCCCACTTTACGCCACGCGTCCACGACTCGTCCGGGTTCGTTTTTGTCCCGAAACAATTTATCTCAATTCAATTTATTTTAAATGAACTTAACTTTGCTAATTTCCTAACTCTCGATTTTTAAGAAATTCGCTCCTGGGTTACTTAGATACCTAACTTCAAAATTCATAAAGAATTCTACTACCTAGTAATTCAATAATCTTCGAAGTTATTCGTTGAGATTCGACTCAATGACACAATTGAGCCAATATCCGAGCTCAGGAATTTTCTAAGCTTCCATGAGCAATTTCAACAATTTATTATTTAATTTTATACTTTTAGAAAATTTCAAATTTTCCGGGGTTTTACAAATACTAATGCCTCGCTCATAGAATTTAGTTAGTGTTTCTTCACGAAGGAACAACATATCAAGGGAAAACTATCAACCAAAGTGGGAAAGGGAGGAGTTATATTCCCATCCATACCTGAGGTTGATAGACTTCAGGAAGCATGTGGTGGCACTAATCATAGTCTTGTTGTTTGATCATATGGTAGAGAGTATGCAACCGTAGTTGCTCAAGATTGAGCTCCACACTAACTGAGAAGGCAATGAAATGGTTAAGATATTGCAACCAGAAGCTTTAGAAGAGAGATTCAAAGTCATATATAAAATATAATTTGATAAAATAGTTGAGGGCTAAGAAAACTTCACGTTTGTCCATATGCTGAAAAAGCAATAATCATTTCGTAGTTTTCATCTTCTTCTTATTTTACCACTTTTATCCTTCATTTCTTTGTTTTTTGTTCCTAAAGGATTCAGAATATTTTTCTCAACTAATGGAATTGTTTTCTATGGAAATTCAAAGGAAATGATTTTCATTACCAGGGCTTGACGCTCTAATTAGCCACATGAATGATCAACTATTTTGTTGGCTGAGGTCATTATTTTTTCGATGCAGTAATGGAGAATTCAGACACATGTAGCTTACTACTTTAATTTTTAAATTACGCCCATCTTTCGCCTTCCACCCCATAACAAAACATTTTGTGTTTGGATCAAACAATTTATGTAATTTTTCTACCCTAAATTGCGGGTATGGTATAATGACAGTTTATAAATTACATAAATAAAATTTTAATATTTTATTTCAGGATCACATTATATATTTAATATTTCAAAGTGAACCTACCACTCATACCAGAGGATCTATCACAAGATTCTTCATGTTAAACAAAGATGGTTAGGTTTACGACGTGGGGTAATGAGAGTTACAATAATATTTAATTGTGGTGATCACATTATATACATTTTTTGTTTTGAACTCACAGGAACAAAGTTTGGGAAAGAAGCCTACATACTATGAGCTGTTTATTCGCAATCATACTAAAAGGAGTGATGACTCATTTGTCAATGAGAAAGCCAAAGCTTTGAATGTTAGCATCTTAATTAAAATTTAATGTTTTATTATATTAATAGTTAATTCTTTCATGACTAAATTTATAAATTCTAATGTGATGTGTTGTTGAGTGTAGGATTTATCTGACTATGGAGATGTTCCAACTAGAGGAGGGGTCGTCCTAACCTCGTCAAATCATGACAATGAAATTTTGTTAAAAATGCTCTGAGAGTGAAGAAATCAAGACTATACGGTATTGGCTCAAATATTAACATACTCGTAGCATTTCCTTTAGGTGGCACTTCACTCCGCGATGCTATAGCCATGGGTTAGAGGATCAATTGTAGCATATGCAAGAAGAGAATAAGTTGTTACGTGACCAGTTTAAGGATTTGCAGGACCAACACCAAAAAATGTAGGAGCAAAACCAAAAAATGCAAGAGGAGATGCAGAGACAAATGCAGGAGCATGACCAAAAATTCTAGAAGATGCAAAGACAGATGCAGGAGCAGATGAAAGCACAATACATTTTTTCAAGGTTACTCCATTAGTAACCGATCAGACAATGATCAGAGCTATATTCGACACTAATATTACCATTTTCATATTTAAGTAATATTGATTTTATAATTAATTAAAAGTATTGTGTATTTCAATTTATTTAATGATATCTATTAATTTAACTACCAAACTACATCTTAATGATTCATATAATTGGCTTTGAATGACAACAAGATCAATATGAAAATTCAAGACATGTTAGCAAAAAATATTAGTATATATAGACATAATAGAGACATATTTTTCCGTCTCTGATTATAAATAGAGACGGAATTTTTCCGTCTCAGATCTGAGACTCGTCGAGACAAAAATTGCCTAATATGAGATAGAAATTCTGCCTTCTCGATCGAGACGAATGAGCTCCTTGGCCTCCGATAAGAGACTAAATGTTTCCTTGCCCTCCTCGATAAGAGACGAATCAATCCGCTTCCTCCGATCGTGAGACGAAAATAAAAACCGCCTTTGATTAGAGACATAATTGGTCCTTGGGAATTAGAGACGGATAATAATCCGTCTCTATTTAGAGACGAAAAATCCGTCTCTGATCAGAGACGGATTAGAGATGGAAGGAATCACGTACCAACGTCTTTAAGATTGAAAATTCCATCTCTAATCCGTCTGGAATTCTGTTGCCAAATGGATTAGAGACGAAATTGTCCGTCTCTAAATGGAGGTTTTTTTGTAGTGTACTTGGACTAGCATAATATATTGGGGGTACACCATAAGGTATTTGGGGTACTACCCAATATGACCATAATAAAACATTTGTGAAAACAATTAGTGAGTTAGTTTCTTTCAGGTCAATTTGTTACTACCATTACTTAGAGCTCCTTAAAACACTATATTTGTATCTAAGTTTTTATTCTATTAAGGTTAGAGTCATTCATTCAATTGGAATGAATTAGATAGTTTACTAGCATCGTATTTCACTCTTTGGTAGTACCTAATCTGCTAAACAATCCCAGGCGTATTAGTCAAATACGTGCTTTAGCATAACATATCGAGGTACTACTATATTATCAAAATTACCACTACACAAACTGGGTGTACTACCCACTACCATAATAAAACTTTGTTATAACCACTCTAGTTGTATTCTTTGTTGCATTGCATTTAGACAATCATAATAGACTATTGGTATCACCATAACACACATAAAGGATTGTGTTAAATGTGTAACTAATGAAGTATGTCATTGAAATTGTGTGAAATTAAATCTATATATTAGACGAAGATGGAGAATGAGATGTTCGTTTATGTATGCTATGGTGGGGAAATGGTGAAGTCCAATGGGTTAATTGAATACGAGGGTGGCCGAGTCATCACAGAAATCATGAACGTGCATATTCCATAGGTCGAATTTGTTTCAATAGTTTGTGATAGGTTGAAAGTTGAATCAATTGCATTGAAAATGTACTACACATGTAAATTTAATCAATCAATGTTGATACTATTAGAAGACGATGCAGAAATGTGGAAAATGTTTAAATTCAATGAATATTGTTATGTGTACGCGAGTTCGAATAACTATGTCTCGATTGAGGTAATCCAACTGATCAAGGTATGTTAAGTCGAAGCAAATGTGATTTTAATACAACTTCACATACTATTCGCCAAACATGGACTCGCGAATCAAGTATATGTCGTGTTAATAGTGATCCTCCAACTCCTATTGTCGCTTCCACCAACACTTCCAAGAAATGCAGCTTGAACTGAAGTTCGCCCATGGATGTATCGTGCAATGCCTCTTGCCAATTTTTCAGTCCCATGTATGCTTGTATTCAACATGAATTCGATTCAAACTAAATTATGGCTAGTGGCCAAACTTTCCCAAATGCGGATGCATTTCGTGATGTTGTGAATCTGATGTCTCCATGAAGTGAAGATTTATTATACAGTTAAATTTGCATATACGAACATTATGGGACGTTCCAAACTTAATTGTATATGCTTATTAGTGTTATTTACGTAATCAGGTATCATTTTCAATGTACGGTGTTAAAACATGCTTAATCCATTGGAAAGACTTCGACATGTACATACCTATGACATAGTTTTAACTCGAATCGTACTCAAGTCAGACTTCTAGTGTTCAAAATTCTGTGCATGTTCTATATAGTACTCAATTATGTTATGCGAATACCACCACTATTTCTAAATATAAAGCTAATTAACCAATCTTCTACCTCATTACAACTATAAATGTAAAGTAGATGTTTGGTAGAGGTATTATAATTATGGTATTTCAATAAGTTATATTTGTATCAAAGAGTACCTCTAGTATATGTTCTATAGTACTTAATATATGCACACACCAACATTTAAATATAGCTAATAAACCAATCTTCTACCTCTTCATTACAATCATAAACATAGTAGATGTTTGTAAGGGTACTATAATTATATATTTCAACAGCAGGGTTGCACTGGCAGTACCCCATTTATTCTCAGAAATTCTAACATGTTCCGACAAGACTCTAATTATGTTCCCGCTAATACCACCACTGGCTTCAAACAGGCAATGACCAACCAATCTTTCACCTCATTGCAATCCATAAACGATAATAGATTTCGGTAGGAATACTATAATTATGACATTTTCAAATAAGTTATGGTTATACTAGGTAGTACCCCCAGTATTTTCTGATAGTACTCCCAATTATGTTATGTTAATACCACAAACATTTCTAAATATGTAGCTAACTAACCAATCTTCTACCCCATTACAACTATAAACATATAGTAGATGTTTGATCGAGGTACTATAATTATGGTATTTTGAAATAAGTTATGGTTGTACCAGTTAGTACCCCCAGTATGTTCTGATAGTACCTCTAATTATGTTTTGCTAATACCACCAATATTTCTAAATATGTAGCCAACTAACCAATCTTCTACCTCATTATAACTATAAATGTATAGTAGATGTTTGGTAGGGTACTATAATTATAGTGGTTTTCTAATAAGTTATAATAGTAATGTGCAGCATCCTCAAGATAAGTTCCGTAGTACCCTCTAGTATGTTATGATAATAATTCCAATTATGTTCCTCTAATACCACCACTATTTAACATACTAAGTAATCAACTTTTACTTACATTTACAAACTATAAACTGATATAGATGCTTGATTACTATAATTATGGTATTTTCAAATAAGTTATGAGTGTTCCAAGAAGGTCTCAGTGATGTCTTAGTACCTAATTAGTATGTTTCGTGTAGCACCCCATTATGTTTCGCAAGACTCTAGCATGTCTCCGTACACTTCAGCTTTTATGGTAATGCCACCACTATTTCTAAATATATAACTAACAAACCAATCTCTTGCCTCATTACAAATTTACAACTATAAACGTATAGTAGAACCATTATAATATGAGATCCAACTGCTTAAATAAAGCCCATTGCCATTAGGAACAGGTAAAGACTCATGACCTAACCTGCTTTCAAATATGTCATTTTTTCTTCGTTATACTGATAGCACCCCATGTGACCTAAATGCTTCATACCATTTGCCTAACTTATTAAAAAATGATGAATTAAAATTATCGATTAAGAAGAATGTACTTGAAGCAATACTATAATGTCATCCATATTAAGTAGCAAATATGATTTGTCATTCATATCATGAAGTAAAAGTTAATAAAGATATCAAAACTACATAATTTCCAACTTAGTATTGTAATGCCACCAACAATTACCTAATTTAAAACCATTACAACAATGCAAAAATAAGCCATGATATAACAAATGCAATTAGAGCATACTTCTCCCCTTTTTCAAACTTGCACATAGAATCACAGTCATATGAACTCTGCTTCTCGTCTCGCATGGCTTTAAAGATGTCTCTTTTCATTTTCAACTTCTTAATTTTTTCTTCCAAGATTTTCTTTTCTGCTTCCAACTGAGCAATAATTGTCTATTTCTCTAATAGCTTCCATTCCAATTCTTCCCACTCACTAACATTGGTTTTCCCAACATCTTCTACCCACCTAAAAAATTGCAGTCTGCAGTCTTTCGAAAAAATATAAACAAAATCAGAGAAGCAATTGAAAGGCATCCTATATTAGTTACCCATGTTTGATTTTGAACCAATAAGTTAAGTGTTTACTTCCAACCAAGCTACGCTTGTGACCTTTTAAATCAAGACCAACCTAAATAGCTTCAGTTACACTCTTATTTCATACTACGATTGTATTGTATGGTGCAATGCTAAAAACTCGACTTCACCAAAGTCTGTGTAACGAGGGTCCACCGATGACTTCCAACCAATTAAGGATTAGGGCATCAAGCCAAAAGGATCTCGCCGACCACTAACTCCTCACAGCTTCAAACCCTACTGGTCGATTTCGAGAATCCAAAGACTCCACAACTCGCTAAACTCCACCTATCCACCAAGATAGCGTAACACAAAGCCTGGACTCCCAACCGGGCTGAAGGTTTGTGGCACCGGCCCAAAGGCTTTGCCATATACCCTGACCGTGTTCTGCCAAGGGGAAAGTGTCACTACTTTCTATTCTTCTTTCTTTTTCGCTTTTCTTTTTCATTCGGAAGACTTCATTGGTCTTCTTTTGCGGGTAAAAAAAACCTAATATGGGTCGTCAACTAATCTAAGGCCTATTGCAAAGTAAAAGAGGTATACGCTTCTGTCCTACGATGAAAACTGGAGCCAGCATTGTGTGATTAGCTAAAGGCGCGACTATAAGGTGAACATTTGAATTTCAACTGTATCCAAAAACTTAATTATATGAACTATTCTTAGCATTATGGCAACATATAAAGCTTCAATTTTTCAACTCAAGGTAAGAGTAGAAACATAAAATATATGAAAATGTTGGTAAAAGTGTAGAAAGGATGTAACATCGCTATAAAGCTTTTTTAACATAACCAAAGTGGCTAGCATGTTTAATATAGCTAAACACAACAAAATTATCACTGCCTACTATCAGCTAATACATGCATCCTATACAATCCTATACAAAATACAGGCAAGACAAAGCTAAAACAAAACAAACGTGATAGAAGACACTTCCTTAACTCTAACTTTTCCCTCCAACCAAAGTATGTTCAAGCCTCACCGCAGGATCTAAAGCTAGAGAGCGGAGTGCGTACTCCACCACTCATGGTGGTGAAGACACCTGATTCGGGTCGCCGCGCAGCTGCTGCCAAAGATGTCCAAAGAGGCTGCGTAAACGATACGGCGACCGATCAATGCAGTAGTGGGCTGTGTAGTCTCGCCACGCTGGGATCATGAGACCGGTGCGGCTCATAACCCACACATGGCGTGATTCTGCATGAGAGTGACTCCTAGCTGGCCATTCGCCGACCAACGATGCTCGAAAGTAGTATCATGAGCAAGTATTAAACATCCATAATAGCGTATAACTCCTAGAACCGATGTGGACATGCTTCGCGACCGCTATGGATGCTGGAGATGGGCGCGGTCTCCGAGGTGCTAGGCAAAGTAGGAGGTGGAACCGAGGATGAATCGGACCGAGGTCCTCTCCACCTCCACCTCGAACAGCCGCCAGTCCCCCTGGGCGTGTCCTCCGTAACATCATCCGCTGCCTCCTCCCGCTATCGCAGAACAACGTGAGAGCGGCACGGCATAGAGACCGCCCGCGGATGCAAAAACCCGACAACTCACCACGCCAATGCGTGGCTCCTCGTGTGGAACCTCCCGATATCGACCCGGCCAAAGAACCCGCTATCAAAAGTGGAAAAGCCTTCGCCTGAGCCAGTCCTTACTGGGACCTTCTCCTTAAAATGCAACAATGCGGGCGATGAATTTGAGCTTTAGGGAGAGCAAACTATCTTCTCTCGATGGCCTCGAGGCCACCGATAGTATGTGGAATTCCCGAACTACCGGTAAGCCCAATGCACCAGAATATCAGTCCGAGCACCCAAGGCTACCGTCGATAAGGAACCTGACCTAACGGACCAGCACTCCCCGGATGTCATATGTGATAAAACTCAAGCACCACTCCAGGATAGAAAACTCGCCGCGGTTTAATGGAGCAATGAATACCGTTTGATCAACTGCATCGGCCTCAATCCTACCGGGTCCACCACACGCCAAGATGTCGTAATATGACTCCATATGGAAGTCTCGGGCACGAAGATCGACGTTCCCTTGGATCGGATCATAAATAAACATCGGTCGCCTGATCCTCGGTCGGGGATAACTCAGGCGAATGAACTCGATCACCGAGGGAGGCACTGGCCGCCTAGACAGAGATGACTCCACCGGCCCGATGTCCCAGGCCCGCTCGAAGGCTGACTCCTACAAGTGGTCCCTGATGCACTAGAGAAGGCCCGAGGGTCCCACCCGTCTGATATCGCTCGACGGGAGCCGCGCGAGCTCGAGCCTCCACGTAGGCAGGCCACGCAGTGGTGTCTCGCAACCCGGGTCCGAGATGGAGACCAGAGCCTGGATGTGCCTCGCACTGGGCCTCTCTCAAAGGTACCGAACCTGACCTGGCCTCAGAACGGCGGGCTCGCGGCACGAACCATGGTTGACGACCAAGCGCGCTGCAGGCGCAGTGGGGCGTCGGAGCACAGAGTGCCGGGCACCCGCCAGGGCGCGACGAGTGGACTCCTATGAGCAGGGGCGCCGTGTGAAGCAGGCCTCGCTACGGTGAGGTCGTATGGGCGCGCGTCGGGAGTCGTGACAATGGTGGCTTCAAGGTCCGGCCAGGCGCTGGTCAGGTGATGGCGGTACTGTGCTACAGCTACTGGAGCGGGAGTGCCATGGTGGCAAGTGGAGGGCATGTGGAGAGACAGAGGAGCAGGGAGGCCTAAGGGCAGCCAGAGAAAACTGAAAGAACTGATGAAATGAGTGGAGACCTTTATAAATTTGTTTTCGCAAACTGAAAGGTCCCCAGAGTTCGAAGAGTCACAGAAAAATTTCGCTATGACTCCGCGAAATTTATGTCCTACACCACCATATCTCCTGCAGAAAATAAAATAGCAAATTTATAAATTAAATTAAAGAAATAAAATAAAAACAAAAGGTACTTTGAATCACATAAGGTTTTTAGTTAAACACGAAATAAGAAATAAATATACAACAGAAATTCGATCAATGTCCAAATCGTAATTCGATATTCAGTTAATTCCAGCAGATCCGATTTATGATGTCAGGTCATTTATGGATTTGATTGGTGGAGAGAGTCATGTCAGGTGATAAAAGGGTGCATAGCTCATACACCCAGCTTCATTTGTTTTGAGCTTTTCACTGCGGTGTCGGGGAATCATCGGGTTCTCACAGAGGATCGATGTCATTAATTCTCCATCAACCGCCTCCATTTTTCTTTTACCACCTCCCGTAGTTTGTAGGAGCAAATTAGTTTCCCGAACTTGGACCACCAGTAAACTTATCCGATCCTCGCCTCTCATCTTCACGCTTGTGCTTGTTGCTCGTGTGAAAGATATCAGCCCAGCTTGTCATGTCACGAATGTGAGCCGCGACATGACTCATCTCGGGCAGCTTGATTATTGCATCGAAGTGGCCAAAAATGGTCTCTCCTGCAGATGTGATCGCACATGATTGGGGTAAGTCTTAATCGCGATCGTTCTGCAGACAAGCACTACAAAATCCACCGGATAGTAGAATTTGTCCACCTTACCAATACATCCTCAACTATTCTTTAGGAATTTTTACCGATCATCAGCTAAGGATGGGAGTGATGTCGCAGGCTTAAGCTCCCCCAAACCCAACCGTTTATACACGAGTATAGGTTCCACTGCCCCCAAGTCCAATGTTGCTTTATCTATGCAAGTTCCAATGTTGATCGATATTGTGGGGATCCTGATCCTTGTATTTCACCTGGTCTGGCCTCGAATGATGGCACCGACTTGCTCATAGGAAGGCTTCATAATGCTCAACCCTCTTTCGACCGCGCATAGGTCCTTCAAAATTTTGCATATGTCGAGACTCGCTTAATCATGTCAAGCAAAGGATATTTTACCTTCACTCGCCTTAAAGACCTCCAAAATTCCCGCTTATTCAGATTTTCGCTTGCCCCAAGTGCTGAGAGTCTGAGGGGGCATGTTTTTTCATTGAATCTTCTCCGATTATTATTCTAGCTCACCTTCCTTTTCCTTTTCGCTTCTTCAAAGAATCTCGGGGCACCGGGTTGCTCAATTCTTTCCACTCCTCAAAGTGATGATAGTTTTTACTTCATCCATTCTGTATCAGTCACTGACAGATCCTATCTCATGTATTCCCCTAGGGTTTTGTCGTGTTTGGGAAGTGAATTTCCTTTTTCGTAGACTCTGTCGTTAGACAACCCGGTAATGAACTTTTGCAACTGCACGCATGCTCGCCTAACTTCTTGTCGAGTGAGCCACCGCCGATTTTCTGATCGGGTTTTGAAATTGATGGCTTTCGTCCTCTACAAAATTTCCCACCACCTTGCTCAAATTCAAGATGGTCGCCTCTAACAGAGAAGAAGGTAGTCACATCAGAAAGCCGAGGATAAATCATTGCGGCTCTCGTAAAGTATATGCAGAGGTTTCGCTTCCATGATAAAGTTTGGATGATTCTCAAATCAAGTTATAGGTGTTACCATAAGGAGCATTTGTAGGTGGCTTATTTTGACTCAAGACTTGGGCATGCTCTCGCATTAATTCCTTACTCAAGGAACCATCGGACAAAGGCTCTGTGGTGGCTATTTGACTTACAATTAAAACAGGATGGGTGAGATGCAGGTAATTCATTCACTGCTTGCACTTCATGCTGATTTCTCATTTCAAGCTCCTCCAACCTTCATGCTGCTTGACTTCATCTCCGTGTCTTCGGAAAGTGCATAGATGCCTCCCTTTCGTGGGCCTAAGGCCCTATTCTTTCCTCGCTCCCTCGGGCCTGGGCCGGATCCCATCCTCGGGTTTCAGCCACATAACTCAAAAAAAAAAAGTCCATGGCTTCATCTGGGTTCTGCTCAGAAGTCCCTTCAGACATGGTTTCCAAATGTGCTTGCTCATATCGAGACATACCATCATAGAAATGATCACTAGCATCCATGTATCAAAACCATGGTGTGACATGCACCGATGGTCTCCATGAACCTCTCCAACACCGATAAAATTTGGCATTGTCAGGTCGAGTAAGTGTATATTTGCCTCTTCAAACTGTTGGTCTTAGTTGTACTAATTTCTTCAAAATTCAAATTTTGAAGATCGCCTAATTTCTAATTGTTCTCGGCCTCAGTGAATTGAGCCATATTTTGGCTTTGTCTCGAGGGTTAATGGGAATGCCTTCCAACTTAATAACCATACATTTGCCATAATCTCCTTAAAAGTTATGCACACTTCCTCAAAATCCCGAATGTGTGTGTATGGATTTTCATTTTCCATACCATGAAAAGTTGGGAGAAGGGGCACCAAATAGGGTCTTACTGCCACATCCTCAGCCAGGTATGGGATGAAGGAGCACTCACTCTAGTGAGGGTGGCGTGGTCCTCATCGATCTATACGCCGGCTGGATTCATAGGAGCTCGCTACGACTTCTGATGTTCCTCAGTAGAGGGATCCATTTCATTCATCAGGCATACCGACTTCACAACTTGTTCTAATTTGGTGCACTAATTCTTGCAGGCCTAATTCCGATATTCCTCTATCCTGATGCATAAAACACCCCGGTGATAATAAAAAGAGACAAAGCAAGGAATAACTACAAAGCTCACAAGATTTAGTAAGAAGCCAAAATAATAAAATGACTGTAATGATAAAAACCTATCAACAAAGGATCGGGCCGAGTAAAAAAACTTGATATTCTTAAACAATGAAATTCAAAAAGGGTTATATCACCAACACTTAATGAAGATTACAAGTACATATCAACTCATCATCCTGTAGCTCGGGCACCATCCTCAAGAACGACGCCATTTGATTCGTGCACTAGCAGGTGATCCAAGTCAACAAAATTTGTATCCTAAATTTCCTACCACCGTAGTCAAGCTTACACGCAAAGATGCCTGTTCTGTGGCCTAACATGGATGGGTTTTCACCTACAAAATGACTCAGATAATGATTCAAAATGGTGAGGCTTATTTTGATTTTGATTCCAGATTAAAAAGCGTGGTCAAGTAGGTCACCAAGCCAATCGAAAGCAACTTTAAAATAAGATGTGGGAAAGAAGACTTGAAGTCTCTGGGTCACCAGCTTGGTGTCATGGGGTTATATGTGTGTCCTCAAGTTATTTCTCGCATTAGGCAAATGACATATACCGCTTCCAAAACCGATCTTTGTTTAACTTTTAAAACAAACCCTTAGTAACATTCCTATTCAACCTTAGCATTTATCGAGCATTCAATGTTTCAAATAGCTTGAAAATAAAGTATTTAACCACTTTCGCTGGCTCAGAATGACATCTAATGAAGCCAGTATATCTACCATTAAGAATATTAATCGAACCCTAAAGCATGCCAAGTATCGACAAAAGAAAATACATTAAATAGCATTTAAACCTAGTTTGGAAAGTTTGAAACACAAATACGCAAAGAGACTCCGCCCATGAAACAGGAACACCCGCAACCCAACATCAACTAATCCTAGCAACCCTCCTTCATGTTTTTGAGGCTTAGCTAAACATCCTTTGAGTTGTCATCCTCAAAGGTGTGTTTGGCAGCCTAGAAAATGAGAGAAAGAGGAGAGAGAAAGAGAGAAATGGGAACCAAAAATGTGGACTGTGTGAAAAGTCAAGGTGAATTGAATAATTAGGGTTACAAAATGTCCATAATATGGCTTATATAGCCCCCACAACATGCGAAAATACCAAACTAACCTAAAATAATATGATTATAATGAGGGAAAAAGAGAATTAAACAAAAACTGAGTTGTTCGATCACAAAAATAGGGAGCGCACTTTCGCTTATGTATAGGATTCTCACATGATAGCTTAAAATTGCAGATAGTGAAAATTGCTATCATAGCCGGTTCTTTCAGTCATAGCGAAATTTGAAATTTTCGCTATGCACAGTAATTTTCGCTATGATAGCGAATTTTCGCTATGATAGAGAAATTTCGCTATCATAGCGAAAATTTGGCCATAGCGAAATTTTTGCTATGACTGCGAAAATTTCGCTATGATTGCGAAAATTTCGCTATCATTGCGAAAATTTCGCTATGCCATAGCAAAATTCCAAGCCAGCTAATGTCGTCTTCCTCGCATCCTCCAACAGATTTCTCCTTTTCCAAACTTGATATTTCTTCAGAATCCCAGTTTGATGAAATCGCCAGAATTCATATAATGAATCAAAGATAAATCAAAGCACACCATGATGCCGCTTGATATGATGGTGGAGGCTACTTAAACCCGCAAAACTACCAAAAACAACCTCGAAACAAAATCAGTAATACTAATGGACCTACACATGTCAATCGGCTTAATTAATATGATTAGTACGTAAAAAGCACTCAAAACCTATCTTAAATAGGACTCAAAATAGCACTTTTTGGGTACTAATCAGTGTACTTATCTAATGTTTGTTTTTTTTTGTATCTTCCCCGGGCCCGTCTGAGTCCCGTAGGTTTCTGACTAACCAAGCCTCTTGGATTTTTCATTATGATTTATGAAAGTCGGTAAACCGAAAATAAGCGAAAATTGTTATTTAAGCGGAAGTAGAACTGTTGCGTTTTATTAAGAAGTACAATTGAAGGTTTATGGGTAAAATCACTTGAGGTGCTCTCAAGATTCCAGGTGTCAGAGGTCTTTCCCTTCTCTATTCGAGCTCATAGTTGCCAGATCTGATTACCGGATAATGGCAGAGGTCCTTCCTAATCGTCCCACTTCCCGTGAGTAAGGTCCTTCCTGCTGGTAGGTGTTCGAGTACTAAACGCCTGCCTTGAAACTACAGCCCGACCTTCCGATCATAGTACTTTTGTCTTTCGCCAGTCCTCAAATAAGATCTCAGAGCTTCTTCTGCTCACGCTTCTCTTCCAGAGATCGAGGTCTGCTTTAAACGTGAACTCAATCTCAGTGACTCTAGCCCAACCTACTGCGGGCTACCGCCGTGGCCGAATGCCAAGGAGAACTGAGTTTCCAGTTGCATCATGTAGTTCCGTATGCCCATAGTACCTCCGGGAGGTATTCCACCCATTTTCCTTATACTTCCAACTTAGTCTTCAATGTCGCCTGAGTCCTATAGTGACTTCGCTTGTCCGCTGCACCGCGATGAGCCGGGGACGACACCCCGATCCCGAGTCACGCAAAAGCTGAATCTCCGGTCACGAACCGTTTTCCATTGTCCGATATTAGTGGGATTTCGGGACTCTAAACCTACGCATTATGGACCGCCAAACGGTTACACTCGCTGGTGATTATTGCCACGGCCCAATTAATGTTCATTTAGTGAAGTAGTCCTTACTCCTTATGGCATAATTTGCATCACCTCTTCCTAACGGGCAGGCCCGAGTATGTCCAATCCCCACTACTGAAAAGGCCAAGGGATTATACTCGAGGCCGCTGGCTCGACCAGGATGAGAGATCTAGCATGCCTTAGTAGGTCTCCGCACTTTTGACTAATTTGCGGGCGTCTCAGCATCGCGGCCGCACACCCTTGCTTAAGGGTTTTTCCTGCCAAGGCCCGAGCTCACAGGCTGCCAACAGCACTTCAGCACTTCGCGCACGAGCGCCATCCCTCCTATCGTACATTTGAAGAGGTGTGGAAAGCCTCGTTTATAGCGGGTCCCCGCAAAGAGCGAATTTAGTCACCTGTTCTTAGTTTAGATGTTTCTTCGTGACGCTGAAAATATCCCATTCAGTAGATAGTCCCATATGGGATTTATCCAGCTCGGTGCGGTCATTATTGGGAGGACCTCGTCACAAGATGATTCAATAAAGGTTCCAGTTCTCGACAAAACCCGGCTCGTCTAAATCTTCATGGCAATTTGTTAACTTAGCTTAAGGTCCGCCAGAATTCTCCTTTCGCCCCGGATGTCCACCGAACCCGTATGAATTTTGAGCAATCTCGTACCTCTTTAGATAACTGATCATCTTCGCCTTTGCTTCGTAGTCGCTCTCTATCCGTTTTACCACCAATGAGAATCGCCAAGATACCCCAATTGATCACCCTTCATGGGAGTGGGCGAGGTTTAGTCCGAAGATGACGCTTCATATTCGCCTATTGTCGAGGCTCGAACTAATATGAGTGTATATTCCACGCCGATCCCATCCCGGAGGTCGATCAAGCCCGCCCCACTCCACGTGGCATCGCGGTCCCATCTACGCAATAAAATCTCTGGGATGGGAGGCTGACGCGAGCCGGCTGCCTGTGGGCTTTACCGAGGCACCGGCATGGAGTCGCTACCAAAATTTGCCCTTTGGATCGATGTTCGCTTCACCTAATGCCTAACTCTCTCAACTCTATGGCCCATTTCACTAGTCTTCCAGAGGTTTCAGTTCGCGCACATTTGTCATCAAGTTCATTGAATTTCAATAGTGTGGGCTTAAAGCAATGACTGAAGCCCTCAAGCGTGGTGCACCAATGAGTATGCTTTTCCATCTGAGTACCTTTCCGCTCCTCTCGTGAGCTCTCATTGTAGTAATAGACCAATCAAGTATGTCAACCCGCTCGACCGACTTCGTAGCGGCGCTTAGTCGAGAAATCAGAGACTGGCCATAGAGTGAGGAGTTCCTGAGGGATTTACTGCATCAGGAGAGCTCAAGTAGGTTTTCGTGAACGCCTCACAAAAGAGATCCCATCGAAGCTTTCAGAATTCGAAGAAGGGCTGACACTTGTCACTTGATTCGACACAGTTACTTCAAAGGCAACTATTCTCCTGGTTAGGCGTTGAACTTCTTTAGTGTTTGAGGGCGATCGCATGTCGAGCATGGCTCTTATTTTGTCTGGATTTGCCTCTATTCCGTGGCTGTTGATTATGAAACCCAAGAACTTCCCTACAGAGACTCCAAAAGCACACTTGGTTGGGTTTAACTTCATCTTGTAGTCCTTCTCAGACTCGGAACGCCGACTAGGTAGTTGACGTGGAGCTCGTTTTTGGACTGACTTTACTAGCATGTCATCTATATACACTCCATGATGTGCCGACCGTTGAATATCGTTTACTAGCCCCTGATAAGTGGCTTCGACATTTTTCAACCCAAAAGGCATCACCTGATAGCAATACGTCCCCTGTCCAGTCACAAAGGAGGTCTTCTCCTAGTCGCTGGGGTCCATCCTGATCTGGTTGTAGCTGGATAAAGCGTCCATGAAGTTGAGGAGCTCGTAGCCCGAGGTGGCGTCTACTATGAGGTCTATCCGAGGTAGGGGAAAACTGTCTTTCGAGCAGGCTCGGTTGACGGTAGTAAAATCAATGCAGAGTCGCCATTTTCCATTTGCTTTTTTGACTAGAACTATGTTAACCAGCTAGTCGGGGTAATCCACATCCCGGATAGCTCGGGCTTGGAGGAGTTTGATGACCTCTTCTGCCGACGTCTACCTCTCTCGTATGTGTTCTTCTTCGTTTGACAGGTTTGAAGGAGGGACTGACATTTAGCTTGTGATTAATGAATGCTGGGTCAATTCCTCCCATGTCCTCTTGCTTCCAAGCGAATACTTCCACATTCATTTTCAAGAAGTGGACGAAGGTCCGACGCCTTCGCTAGCTTCAACCGATGTAAGTGAGGTGTTCTACCGGGGTCGCCAGTTATATTAGCTTCAGCTCTTCTCCGAGGTGTCGATCAGCCCAGCCTGCCTCTCATCGAGCCTATCTGCGGTGGTCGCCGTCAACCCGTCATGATCGACGCCAGCACCCTGCCATCCGTCGGTCTCCTGCCTTTCCCTACCCCATTTTCTATAGGGAATTTTAAGACCATATGATAGGCAGAGGGGACGACCCTTATGGCATTGAGGGAGGGCCTACCCAATAACATGTTGTACGTCGATAAGGCCTCCACGATGAGGAATTTTGTCATTGTTGTGGCCTGGCATGGGGGGTCTCCTAGAGTGAGCACCAGTTGTACTGATTCGAGGGGCATTATTCTCTCTCCGGAGAATCCCCTTAAGTGGGTGTTCACCGGCTCAAGCTTCTCTCTTCGAATGCCCATTTTGTTAAATGCCGATGCAAAGATGATGTCGGCCAAGCTTCCGTTGTTGATCAGGACCCTATGGACTGCGATCGCCACGACAACCTTATCACCACGTCATCACGTGGGATGTCGGGCACTTCCGTGTCAACGTCCGAGAAGGTTATGGTGGTATCCAATCGAGGGAGCTTGGACATGGCCTGCACTTCTAGTGTATGAGCTGAACTGGCTCTGTAGCTATATAGCCTTGTCTCGCAGCTTGAGCTCAAAATCGAGCCGAGGCTCGATGGCACCACCGAGCCGAATCGCTCGCGCTATATGGCCTTGTTCGGCAGCTTGAGCTCGCAAAACCGGAAATGAGGCTCCATAGGCTAATCTCGCTGCCGAACCGGCTTTGCGCTATATGGCCTTGTCTCGAGCAAATGAGCCTTTAAAACCGAGCCGAGGCCCGTAATAATCCGGGCCGAGCCGAATCGGGCTCGTGGCTATATGGCCTTGTCTGAGTAGTTGAGCTCTTGAGAACTTAGCTATTGAGGCTTCGTGGGCTAATATGCCTGAGCTGAACTAGCTCTACCGCTATACGACCTTTCTTGAGCAAAAACTGAGCTGCTGAGGCTCCATGGGCTAATCTGCTTGAGCCGAATCAAGTTTTTAGCGCTTATACGGCCTTGTCTCGAAAGCAATTGAGTTTCAAAACTGAGCCGCTGAGGCTCCGTGGGCTAATATGCCTGAGCTGAACTGGCTTTGCGGCTATATGGCCTTGTCTGAGCAATTGAGCTCTTCAAAAATTGAGCCGCGAGGCCCATGGCCACTGCCAGCTTAATCGGCCTCGCCATATGGCCTTATCTCGAGCAGTTAAGCCTTCAAAACGTAGCCGCCGAGGCCCGCAGCTAATCAACCCGGAAATAATTGGCTCTACGACTATATTGCCTTGTCTCGAGCGGCGCTGAGCTCTTCAAACCGAAGCCGAGGCTCGCGGGCACCCGCCGAGTCAACTGGCCTCGCGGCTATACGGCCTTGTCCAGCAAAGCCGAGCTCTTCTCAAAAATCGAGCCGCTGAGGCTCCATGGGCTAATCCGCCCAGCCGAACCGGCCTCGCGGCTACATGGCCTATCTGAGCGCTGAGCTCTTGAAAACAAAGAGCCGCCGAGGCCCGTAGGTTAATCTACCGGAAATGGACCGGGCTCGCGACTCATGGCAGTCTTGTCCGAGCGGCCGAGCTCTTCGAAAATTGAGTCAGCCGAGGCCTGCGGCTAATTCAGCTCGAGCCGAATTCGGGTTTCGCTATAGCGGCCTTGTCCGGCGCTGAGCCTTCAAAACCGGAAGCCGAGGCTCCACGTGGCTAATCTACCCGAGCCAATCGCTTTGCGCTATATGGCCTGCTTCGAAGCAAATGCTGAACCCTCAAAACTAAGATGCCGAGTTTTTGCGGGACTAATCCGCTCGGAGCCGACTGGCCTCTACGGCTATATGGCCTTATCCGAGCTTGCTCAAATTTCTTTGAAACTAAGCCGGCCGAGGCTCTTTGGGCTAATCTATCCGAGCCGAATCGCTCGCGCTTAAATGGCCTTTCGAAAGTACGCTCCTAGCGACGTGGGTCCCGTGGCTACATGGCCATTTGACTTTTCTGGAAAGACGCAAGCATCTTTAATGCGGGCTTATGGAGAACCAACCGACAGCTGGCCCGAGCCTCGGCTTCCTTTATAAATTACGACTCTACCGGCAGCTCATGCTCGAACCTTCTTCAGGGCGAATTGGAATCCGCTGCATGATGAAGCCGCTGCCTAGGGCTTGGTCGTCATCATTGTAGAGGTCGGCCCGAGATCCCGAGTCATGCGTTTGTCCGATGGTCCTCCGCTTAAAGAGTCAGGTTTTCCCTAGTTCCTCCCTCATGGGAGTTATGTTATTCCCTAACTCCGTTCGATGACGGAGCCGTGCTAGGGAATGCATCCGGAGAGGGCGGTGTACTCAAAGAAGAACTTTTAGTACCGCTTTCTCCATTTTTTCTTCTTTTTTCTTCTCTTCTTTTCCTTCTCCTTTTCCTTCTCCTTTCGCACTCTCTTCTTCTTCCTTCTTCTTCTTTCTTCTCCTTTCCTTCCTTCATTTTCCTTATCCTTTTCCTTATCCTTTCCCTCCGTCGCACTCTCTCTTCTTCTCTTCCCTTCCCTTTCCTTTCTTGAGATTTTTTCTTTTGAGGGAACTCGTTTGTACCGTTTCATTCCCAAGATGTATGATGGCACCGCCGATCAAATCTATTATATCTTCTTTCGAATAAAGAGCAAATTTTTTTTTTTTTCAGGAAGCATGAATTTTCGTATTCAAGTGTGTAATTTTCTGGCAAGTTTCGGCCGAAACCGTTCTTTTATCATATGTCTGCTTTTTTATTCATATGGATATTAAACAAAGTAATCAACGAACACACAGACTGTTATTTGAAAGCTGATGATACTTTATTAAAGATTAAAATCTGAGGTCTTTTGATAGAACCGTTTTGCGAGACACGATATAAGGGCCTTCCTAATCAAGTCCTAGCTTCCATGTAGATCTTTCCTCGCCGGCGTAAGCTTTTTAAAACTAGGGTCGCCAGCTTATAACTCACGGGTTAATTTTCGTCGTAGTACCGCCATCTTCCTTCGTAGTCTCCTATGCTTCAGACCAACACGCTTTTCAGGCCTGGGCGCCCAGTTTAGGCTAAGAGCCCCTTCATAAGTTCCCACGCTACAATTCAACCTTTGGGATTTTAATCCGATCTCGACAGCACCGTCGGTACAAAGGCTCGAGCGACGGTCTCCTGAGCTGGGCCAGCCTTGCTTGTAGTTCTGTATGCCTATAACACCTCGGGGAGGTATTCTACCCATTTTCCTTGCACTTCCAACTTGGTCTTTAATGTCTTATGTCTCCGATGGTGACTTCGCTTGTCCATTGATCGTGGATTTCCAGTCAGACTAGTATAGTAGTTCCCATCCCGAGTTCGGCACAAAAATCCCTGAACTTAGGGTTGTCGAATTGTTTCCCATTGTCTGACACCAGGGCTCTCGGGATACCAAACCTGCATATTATGGAACGCCAAACGAAGTTGCGTACCTTCTGTTCTGTGATAGTAGCCAAGGGCCCTGGGCCGCCCATTTGGTGAAATAACTAATCGCTACGATGATAAATTTGCACCGCCCTTTCCTGGGGGTCGGGGGCAGGGTCCCACACGCCCAACCCCCACCGCGAAAGGCTGGGGGGGCTTGTGACCGACGCCGCGGGCTCTGATAGAGGTGTGAGAGATTTTGGTGTGCTCTCGACAAACTTTCGCACTTTCTCGACTAGCTTCACAAGGCTGTATCAGGCCAATAGTACCCCGTGCTCCAAGACTTTTCCGCCGCTGTCTCGAAGCCCGATATGATTTCCTTCGCATACGCCTTCTGTACTTCCCCTCGCACATAGCCCGGCGGCCTTCCTGCAACAGCACTCGAGGATGGGTGTGAAAAACCCCGCTATAAAGGGTTCCCGATGAATAAGAACCCGGGCAGCACTCGACCTGCTTAGATGCCTCACGTCTTTGGTATTAGTCCTTCTATTAAGTAGTCCCAAATGGGATCCATCCAAATTTCGGCTCGGATGACAGGGGAGACTCCTTCGTTGTTGAGATTCACTGAGGGCTTCAGCGTGCCCGACAGCGCGCCCTGTTGAGGTCTCTCGGGAGGTCACGCTTGTTAAGGCATCCGCGACCTCTCTCGCTTGGTATGTGTCCGACCCGAACTCGTACAAACTTTAAGTAATTCCCTGCATCTTTTTGTGCATAAAGGATCATTTTTCATTGTCAGAGGGGGACCTTCTATTTGCTTTACTACCAAATTGAGTCACAGATACCTTAGTTGATCAACTTCCATTGAATGGGTAAGGTTAAGCCCAACTATGACGACCTCATACTCGGCCTCGTTATTGGAGGCTCCGAACCCAAATTGTAGCGCATATTCGATATCTATTCCTTCTGGAGAGGTCAAAATTAGACCGACACCACTCCCTTGAGCATTGGCGGCCCCGTCTACGGACAGCCTCCAAATAGGGAGGCCTGAGTCGCTTGAAAGTACCGCAAGCTCACTGAGAGAATTCCATGATGAAGTCTCGCCAAGACACTTTTATCATTGCTTTTGGCTCAGGATTCGATGTCGAACTCGCCAGCCTCTATGGCCTACTTCTCTATCAATCTTCCTTGGGGTCTCTCTCGTTTGTAGCACTTTTCTTCATTGGGTATTATGTCAGATCTCAACAGGCGAGCTGAAGTAGCGCGGAGTTTTTTGGTCATGGTTACCAATGCCAGGATTAATTTCTCCATCTGGATACCTCCTATGCTCCTCTCGCAGCTCCTCGACCGCACAGTAGACCGGTGCCGACTGCCTTTTGTCTCTACCAGGACGGCACCGGGCTGATAACCAAATGGCTAGGTGATGAGTAAAGAGCTCTCCTCATAAGGACTTACCGTAATCAGGAGAGCCTCGATAGTTTTCAATGCTGAGAATGCTTCTTCGCAGTGTGCATCCCATTGGAAAGCTTTCTTTAGAACCTGGAAGAAGGGCTGACATTTATCGCTGGCCTTGGACACAAAACGGCTTAGTGCAACTATTCTTCCAAGCAGCGTTGACTTCTTTATGCTCACGGCTACGCAGATGTCGAGCTACTCTTTATCTTGTCTGGATTTGCCTCTATTCCTCGGTTGTTGACTATAAAACCCAAGAACTTTTCGGTTGAGACTCCGAAAGCGCATTTTGCTGGATTCAACTTAATGTTGTACTCTTCAGATCTCGAATGCCTTACTGTGAGCTATGTGGAGCTTCCTACAAAGAGTTGATTTTACCAACATGTCATCTATATATACCTCCATAGATGTCCCTATTTGTTTCTGGAACATCCCTGCTTAACCTCTCTAGTAGGTAGCTCCTGCTTTTATCCCAGTGGCATTAATTACAGCACAGTCCCTTGGCCTCGCGACGAACGAGGCATTTTCGGTCGCCGGATCCATGCTGATTCTGGTCAGAAATTTCTGAGAAAGCATCCATGAAGCTGAGGAGTTCACGGCCGGCCGTGGCATCTACTATGAGGTCAATCCGAGGTAGAGGGAAACTATCTCAGGCATGCTCACGACGCCAATGAAATCGGCGTGCAGCCTTACTTGTCGCTTCCTCGCTGACGAAAGTACGACGCTGGCCAACCATTCAGTATTCCACTTCTCCGACAGACCTGCCCTGAGGAGCCACGACCTCCCCATTAATCGCTTGTCTTTCTCTAGTATTTAAACTTCTTTTTTGCTTGACTAGTTTGAAGGATGGATCGGGACGCTTAGTCTCGTGAGTGATTATCATGGGGTCAATCCTCTCCCATGTCCCTCCCCGCTTCCACGCCGAAAAACATCCTTGTTCTGCTTAAAGAAGTGGATAAGGAGTTTCAGGTCTCTCGCTAGCTTGAAACCGACGAGGCGAGGTGTTCAAAGGCGATCGTCCAACTGTATAGGCCCATCTCTCTTCCGAGGGTCAGGTCCGTGTGTACCTCGCCTCGCATGTCGAAGTTCGCCCACGCATATGCCGTTTCGAATCGCTTTTTTGCTTCATCGATGCCGAGTAACACCTTCACGGCTGCTACCGCCTCTCAACCATTCCTACCCGTTGGTAAGGGAAACTTGACTCATGTGATAAGTTTTATCTGATGGCCTTTATGGCATTGAGAGAGGGTCTGCCCAAGAACACGTTATAAGCTAAGGGGGCATCTACTATGAGAAATCTACTGCCGTTGTCGTCGCACTAGGTTCCCAAGGTGACACTAAACAGACGACCCCAAAGGCAAGACTCTCTCCGTAGAATCCCCAGAGGGCGCCCCGACAATTTAGCTCCCTTCCGATCTATCCTGGCCAAAAGCTGATGCAAAAGATGATGTCGGCCTAGCCCCATCGGTCGATAAGGACCGATGGACAGTTTGTTAGCCACAACTACCCTTATCACCAAAGGATCGTCGTGGGGGTGTTGACATCCCTTCAGGTCTGAGTCTGAGAATGTTATGGCGGTGTTGAGTCGAGGTAGTTTGGACACTGCTTGCACTTCCATTACCTCTCTTGACTTGATGCTACGCAAATGAGCCTTCTTGGCAAAGCTGAACTCCCCACCTCTTGTAAATCCTCCTGAGATCACATGGATTTCCCCCAAGGGCTTTTGGTGCTAAGTTGGGGTTGGTTGCCGAGGTGGTGGTGGCTGCGCCTGATCCTGACCTTCAAAGGCTATGTAACGTCGAAGATATCCCTGTCGAATCAAGTATTCTATTTCCTTCCTGAGCTGTATGCAATCGTCCGAACGATGCCCGTGGTCCCTATGGAACTCATAGTACTTGGTGTTATCTCTTTTGGTAGGGTCCGTCCTCATCTGGGATGGCCATCTCATAAATTTTTGATGTTGCACCTCGCACAAGACCTGTGATACTGTGGCTATCAGGGGGGTGAACCGCCGAGGTGAATATTGTCGCTATGGGCGGCCGAGGTGGCCCCAAGCGGTCTCGACACTCTCGCCTTTCTGGGATCGCTCTCCGTCCCTTCGGGATTCTCCGCCTTTGTCTCCTAGGGCTTCGCTCTCTGCTTGCTCGCCTCCTGCCTCGGGATTGAAGAGCTTCCTCTAGATAAGGAGGGCTTCTTCGCCAAGTAATGTACTTCTCTCATGAAGAACTTCAGCCATGCTTCGCCTACGGATTCTTAAGATGGAAAACATTAAGTCTTTGATCGCACTCCCACTCCTACGATGAAGGCTGGATAGCGAACTTTTCGTCTGGAACATCTACCTTTAATGACTCGGCGTTGAACCTCTGGACATAGGACCTCAGGATTTCTTGTGGGTTATGCTTTATGGACAGAAAGTGATAACTCGGCTTCCTATATGTCCTAGCTCCAATGAAGTGGGAGACGAATGCAATGGAGAGTTCTCTAAACGAAGAGATTGACGAGGGTGGGAGTCTGTTGAACCAAGCCAATGCAGGGCCTTTTAGCATGATAGAGAAGGCTCGTGATCAGACGGGGCCTGATATCCATGCACCATCCGGGTTCTTATGGGCATTAAGATGGTCAATGATCCTTCACCCACTAACGCCCATTTATGCATTCGAACTTTGGCCGGAAGCGGGGAAATGTAGCACCCTACCGTGAATGGGACTCGCTTGTCGCACTGCGTCCATAGAGTCCGAGCCCGCCCTCTTTACAACTTCCTTCATGTGGCTGAGCTCCTGTTGGATGCCCTTGAACCTATGCTCCCATGATCGTTCCCCCATTCCTTGCTAATGAGGGGTTGGTTCTTCGTTTTCGATGTTCCCCCCGAGTCTTGCTTCATTGCGCTCCTCTCTGGGGGCTAGGTGAGGCTCGTGCCCCCCAGCTTGACTGGATTTTGCTTCTATTTCTGCTTCTCGGGGAGGGCCGAGATATGGCTATTCTTCCTTAGCGGTGGTATTATGGCCTTCTTGGGCCTGTCGCACTTCCTCGCAAGCGCTAGACCGGCCCTCGTGAGTCGTTTCAACTCCCTTATCGTGTCACGGCCACGGCGCCACGCTCCATCTTGTTTGTGTTATCGCATAGTTTCCAAAATGCGGCTCGCAGGAGGCTGGGCTCGACTATCTACGTTGCCTTGCCGGTCTTTACTTCGGGCTACTCCCGCTGTATTCCGAGTTGAAACCATCACATCGAGATCAACTTATTTATAGAAGGAACCGTTGCTCCATAGACTCGCCTAAACCGATGATGCTTTTTCAATCGAACTGGCCGAGCGTGCCGGATTGCAGTAGCCATCTACCGCTTTAGGCGCTGGGAATCTCTCTACAAACACAAGAAACAAAGGACGGCGGCTCGCCCGCTTGCCTCCGATGCCTAAGCCGGGCTTTTTTATGCACCTTTCCGATGGGGGTGGCCCGGTATTTATAGTATATGCTTTTCCCAATCGATGGTGATAAGGATTCTCTCCTATCGATGGGGATTTTCTTTCCTTATTGCTGCCGATTAATAAGGGATACTAGAGAGCGCTTATTGAGAATTATCCTACTTCTCTTTATTGGTGAGATTTGATTTGATTTATTGGTGATATGGGCTCTTTAGGTTGTATCGTGTTATCTACTGGGTGGGTGAACTGGCTCCCGCTTAGTATTCGTGCCAGAGCCCGGCATTCCATCGGACTCCGCTTATAAATCTTCTTTAACTCGCTGCTTAGGGAGGGTCAAGGCGTCTATTTTTTTAAACCCAATCAATACCTAAAAACTATAGTAATGTTTTTAGCCTAAGAATTAGGCAAAATTTATTTCATATTAAAGCTTGCATTTCTATTAATATTATTAACTATTTTTTTATTTGTTACATTCCATATTTATTTTATTTCATACATGATTTAAATAATTTGAAGTGATTCTAACAATGTTATTTTTTAAACATAAAAATTTTCTAATAGCATCGAATCTTAGAAGACATGAATTTGTAATAATCTATACTTTGGGATATGATGAAAGCATCTTTTACCTATTAAAAAGAAAAAGGAGAATTTACTATCTTGAAACTAAAGTGTATTAAAAAAATATTTGCATCAAATTAAGAAAGAAAATATCACCTAATATTTAGGAATTTTCATTGTTTATTTAACTAAGTTTATCATGTATAAATGCAAGTTATGTAACATCCCAAATTATACTCTAGTAGTTTTATGATATGTTTAGGGTATAATAAAAGTTAAATTCGTATTTTTTTGAAAATTTAAGTGCTAAATTTGAAAAATAACATAATCGGGATTTTTAAAGGAGTCTAAAAGGTAAATTGGTAAAATGTCAAATTAAGGACTCAAAGGACATAAGATAAGAAGATTATATGTTAAGATAGAATTTTGATAAGTTGACCTGCAAATTGAGAATAGGATGGCTGACTAAATGCAAGGGCAAAAATATGAGTCAAAAGATGAGTGAGACAAACTTGTTTCTAGAAGGAAAATATCTCATTTTTTTAGCTTTGGTTTTGGGAGCTAGGGCATACGGGTTTTGGGATAGAAGAATCCATTTTAGGTTGTAGTTCTCCATCTTTTAGAGTTCCACTTGAATCAAGCAAAAAGAAGGAAATGAAGAAGTGAAGTAAAGGAAAACTAGTTGAAGTGTTCAAGAAATCAAGGTTAGGAAATTCTTCAACCTCCTTTCTTGTTACGTGTGTGTTAGGAAAAATATCCTAACTCTCCCCTTTGTTTTTGTTTTTGTTGGTTATGTTGTTGTTTTGGTTGTGACCTCTAATGAGGAACAATTTGTGTTAAAGGTAAGTAAGGTTTTATGGGGAGATGCTGTCAAATTTTCCCTAGACCCAATGTTCTTGTTTTGGCATAACTTGGCCCACCGACCTCCAAACTGAATGATTCCAATTTGTAAGGAAATTTAAGACTTGTAGCTACATTTTCCTAGAAGAGACCTAGATTGAATTCATGTCCTAAGACCCCTGAAATTGAGTTTGAAGTCAGGATATTGGAACGGTTCCCTGAACTTGAGTAATTCTAGTTGTTTGAATCATAACTTGAGTTTTGTTGATTCAAATAGGGTGATTCAAATTTCTAGACAAACTAGACATCTTGGAGAACAACTTTTATAAGGGAAGTATAGCCAAATTTAGTCCCCATTGTTACCAGAAATTTGTCAACCTATCTTGGAATAGTCCAGATGTTAAGACCATATCTTGAGTTACACTGATCCAAATGAGGTGAATCAAAATTCTACTTAAACAAGACACCTAGGATAGTAACTTTCATGAAGAAAGTATGGTCAAATTATGTCCCCATAGTTCCCAGAAAATTTTCAAACATAGGACACAATTCCATATTTTGTTCTAGGAAACTCGTCCAGAGTAGTTCGAATAAGTAGGGGCTATACTCTCCTAATTTAAAGGTTCAAATGACTTGATTTGATCCATTTGGAAACTTAAGATATGGGAACATTGTGTTAGCCACACTACTTTGTCTAAAAAACCTTACTAGGTTGAAATTGTAGTTGGAAATGAAAATTTCAGTATGCATAAGAGAAATATAGTCTTAGACCAAGAGTATAACATGAATATTGATAAGACCAGTGTAAAATGTTCTAAAACACATATAATTGTAGGTCTTCTTAGGAAAGGATAGTGAATGAATAGGCACGTCTCTGTTCAAAACTGCAACACTGCTACGTGCAGCACGCCTCCGTTCCAGCACTTCACGACACTCTTGCCAGTTCTACGACACTCGCTACATGAGCGCACACGCCCGCTTGTGCTTCGACACCTCTCGTTCGCATCAGATCGCACCTTCGTACCTATTATGCTGTGTCCCTCTCATTCATTATTACCGGTCTATGCAGGCAAATACTTATATGTTGTGTACATGAATAAAATGATATATGGGATATGGAATTGAAAGTAATCAATTCTATTCTGTAGTGTACCTATGGGTACCTCATGTCCTGAAACTTATGTTAAGTACTCCTATAGGAGATGTAAAAACTCTAATATATGAATTATATGTATACCGTGATTGAGGACCATTGTATGTAGTCATTTTTGTTATCTGTTTTCCCACTAAGTTATAAGCTACGGATGTTTCATCTGTGTAGGTACTGAAGAGGTCGTCAGAGACATCCCGCATTCACCAGGGCCAACACAGCATTAGGAGTCCACCTGATGTAAGTTTTTAACTTTGTTTTTGAAATGTAAATGTAAAATTTTGTAATAGTAGAACTTGTGTAAGTACAAGTAAATGAGACTCCAAAATATGTAAATGACAATTTAAACACCACTACAGCAGTAGTTTTACAAGTTTTATGTCATTATGAATTTATGATTGAAATAGGCCCACTAATGACAGGAAATTAGCTTTATAAGTCTCAATCTTGTGTGGCGTCCCCTCACTTGACACGGTTAGGGGAAGGGGCGTTACAAGTTTTGTATATAAATACACATCTAACATTGTGAGCAAAATATACAAAATTACCTCTTCATTTTTCCTCTTTCAAATTTATTAGTTGGTTGTTCCATCCATATAATCTAACATATGTTAACAAGGAAAAAGAAATTATGTTAACTTTCGGGCCCAAAGGGTTTTGATGAACCTAACTTTAGGGTAAAAAAGGATTAGTCGAGGTGCGCACAAGCTAGTCTAAACCTCACAACTATAAAAGAAAAAAAAAATTACTTGATCTAAAGAAGTGATGAACAATAGGCTTTGGCTTTGAGTTGTGTAAAAACACAAGTCCCGATGGCTAACTCAGAAATTTAGTTATGGGGCGAGCATGCATTAACAAACCTAAAATTGTAGCTTAGTGGTATAAGATTTTACATATTCAGAAGACATAACCAAAGGTGAGGGCACGACTCCACCTGGTTAGGGGGCACATGCCCCTTGGGCATTAGATAGGTACACCACTAATTAGTTTACAAGCCACCTCAAAGATAATTTGGAATTGAACAAAACAAGGAGGAGGCAACGCTACTCTGTCCATGGCTGATTTTGGATCAAAGTAATGGGGAGTTATCGATGGTGCGTGGTGACATATGTCCCTAACTCAAGCGAGTGGGGGTAGTGGCTATGACCGATGACTTTTGTTCTTTCCCGGATAAGTACACAACATTCCTCAAAGCAAGTGGCAGGTTGGTAGGCTCGGGCATTGCTATGTTTGATACGCTGTTGCTGAGGAGGGAGAATAAGGCTAGCTCGGGGGAGGGGATCACATAGAGGGTTCGGGGCCTAACTCATCTTCCCCCATTTGATCTAAGTTTGGGCTCTTCCGTAGTTGAGCCTTGCTCTCTAGGCTTTGGGCCATAATATAGACATCTGAGTGTGAAAAGTGATCACTACTTGTATTGGATTGAGTTGTGGTAATGGGTCATCTGAGTCTGAGTCATCCTCCTTTGTAATATGAAGGGTGGATAACTTCTCTCTTCTAGGATAATCTTTGGCTCGATGGGGTCCCTGACATATAAAGCACCAAACTGCCCCAACCTTAGGATCTGTAGCCATGCCACCCTTTTTCCCCTCAACTTGATCCAAAGGCTTCCTTATAGCCTTGTACTTCTTTAATCCCATCTTGTTTCTATTTCTGCCCAGTGGAAGTGGATCCCGATAACTTGTAATCCACTGCATTAACTAGATGCGCCAACCTGTAACCCGCACATAAAGCAAACCATTTGTCCCTCCTCAAAAATATTTTTAATATCCAACATCAAGGAATTGAAAACCTTGACATATTCAAGCACAACCCCTGTCTGTTTGAGCCTTCTCAAAGGCTCCCAAGTGAACTATGCCGCAATGGTGGGGAGGAACTGCTCCTTGAGTTCTCTCTTCAAAGTCTCCTAGGTGGTGATCGAGGGCCTTCCCGACTTTGCATCCCCTTCAAGTTTTGTTCTCCAATAATGGAAACTTTTTTCTCATCAGCAACATAAGAAGCCTTGAAGAATTGCTCCATGTCTTATAAAAAGTTCTCTAGTTCCTTTGCACTTCGGGTCCCATCAAGGCCTTTTGGTTTCGGGACTCGAACCTTAGGAGGGGCCTTTGTGGCTCGAGGAGATCCATACAGAACAACCTTCTTCAAGATAGCCATACATCCTTCAAAAGGCTCAGAGTGGATTGCCAAGTTCCCTTTCACCGACAGAGGGTCCCGCCTTCAAGCCACTGCTTATTCTCCATGTTCTGGTCTTACTTTTCCATTAGCTCTTTGAACGTTCAACTCATTCATAGCTTGATCAACCCAAACAAACACAATGCCTTCCTTTATGTTCCAATCTCCCAAATTTTTCTCTATACGAGCCACCCTTTCTTTCAAGGTCTCACCGGACATCATTACTACTCTAATACCACCCACTAAGACAGGCCACAATTTTCGCTTCTTGTAAATGTGCAATGTCTTTACTTTAGACATTTTCTAATGTTTCCACCCGAATAGTAAGATGAAGAAGACAACTCATACAATTCATCCCTCGGTTTGCAAGACCTTCACATGCCTAGTGTCTAAGCCATGCACCACCAGTAATTGACCAAGGCAACCATGCCTTCCTAAGCCAATCAAGCCTTTGTGGCATGTCCTGCCCCCAATCTATGCTCTGCTCGTGGCATTGCATCCATGCTTGTCTTTCCAAGGCGATTGAGTCATGGCATTGCGCTAATGGCCCTGCATCCGTGTGCACAGGCTTTGACATGCCCCCGTGCCGTCACAAGGACCACCTGCATGTCATGGAGCCCATGCATCCTTTGTTGCTCATCTATGTGCTAGGCCATGCTGATGTGCGCCCACGACTAGAAATGGGAATATGGGCTGGGCTGGTGGGCTAACATAGGCTGACCCTTATTTTTTAAGGGTTGGGCTAAAAATATGGTGGCCTGAATAGAAGCCAGGCCTATTGGCCCAACCTAAATAAGCTTGTAACCCATTTGGGTTCGGGCTAGGCTGGCCCACTTGGCCTGTTTTTAAAATTTTAAAATTTTAAAATTACAATATATATACACATTTATTACCCCTCTCCCCATTTGTGCTAAAAACCCTACTTTCTTCTTCTCCTCTACTGTTGCCGACACCACCCTTGTAATTCGCCACTATTTTACCGTCTTCCTTCATCGGCTCTCTCCCACAACTAGACGTGTATAAGACAAGTTCCAGACGCATGTAATAATAGTCGAGTAGTAAATCAGCACTAAAATAAGCTATCGAAAATCTGGTCAATTCCGAAGATCGCCTCATCTTGATCTATGTCTTGTCCCCCAAATCTTACCATCCCAAGAAACAACTCTTTGAAGACATTGAATCTCATAAGAATAGTATATTTTTCCTTCAACAATAGGAACTAACAAACCAATATACTATACTACACTGATTTTGTGAATTTATGATCAGCTTTGATTCCTCTGGAGGAATTAAGAGAGATTGACCTGGTCAAGGATGTAAACCTGCATCCGTGTTCTGTAGTCAGACAACATGGCATGTGCAACAAGGTGGTATGAAAGCAAAAAGGCAACAGATGACCTCAACTGAATAGGTGGTAAGGCCTCAACAATACATCATTTTTACTTTTATATATCAAACAATACAACATAAACATGCCACAGTTCTACGCTACTGCATTGATACCATCAATTCATCATCATTACACTATTTCAGATTCAATGAAAATATAATAATATATACTATTCATAACTAATGTAACATCATTTTGTCTTCAACATAATATTTTCCATTAAATATACAACAGAAAACTGTCTCATCCATTACACTTATATTACATTTGAATGTCTAATAATAAAATTACAAAACAAAACGAAATGTCTTTTGTTATAGTTTCAATACGCATTAGTCAACCAAATTCATATGATGATTTAATTTGTTCTTCCGCAAAATACTGATTACGATCAACTACATCTGTCTGTATCTATCATCCACAACGGTAAACAATCACGCGAGCTTTCTACGCATGGTCTTACAGTCTTCTTCCACTTATCTTCCGTCCGGTTTCCATAATTTTTTTCAACGTCGCTGAATTTTTGAATGATCACGTACAACGTTAAGATAACACTGATATACAGTTTATTAACCAAGATAACAATCATCAAAACAACCGTGTAATTCGGATAATTTTTAATATTTCAATTCGTTCTGAATAATTCGAATCACGTTCGAATGATAGATTAAATTAATCATCGACACCGCCAGCGCTACAGGTCAGATAAAAAACTGAAGGTCGTTTACGTTCATCGGTTGTCGATTTATGATAAAATTCACCTCTTCGAATATCACTTACACGCTCCATCGCCGCAGATCTAGATGATACACCATGTTAATACTGATCACTATTGATCTGTCCTCAGCATAACATATATTTGAACTCACTTAACTGCATCTATTAACACTAAACTATCAGATAGCAAAATATAATATACATACTTAGTATCCAACACTGGTTTAATTATTTGATAATTTTTCATGTGCATCATTCTACAATCAAAAGATATTTAACTATAAATTTATTATATCAAGTCCATTAAATCCAATTATTTCATTAGATCCTTCCAACATTTTAGAAATAGAGAGAGCATGAAACATCAAATTCAAATGGAAACAAAAGAGAGAGTCAAAGGACAAACCATAAAGCTTGTTGCACTTTGATTCCAATCCTTGGAATTTTGATCAATTTGGGCCTTCCTCCTCGTCAGCCCCTATTCCAATACAATTAACAATCATATTATTAGTCAGGTATTTTAGGAGTTCTATTTAGGTTTACTTTTACCCGACTCCCTTCCAATACATTGTTCATTTCATTTTTTTTCCCTTTTTCCTCATCCTTAGACATTCTTATCATTCTATTAGCTAATGAGGGTAAGAAACAATGTTTGCCCAATGACCGGATCGCCAAGGTAAAGCGAAGCTTTGCCGAGGCGACGAGGTACGAAACATTTTTCATATAACTCGTATACTTGTAAGAACCCTTTCATTCACTTATTAGGATCCTCATTAGTCCAATGGATGATGGTTAGAATTAATGGAAGAGAAGAACCAAAACATGACTTGCAGTTATGCCTAGGCGAAGCAAACCTAAGCCTTCACTACGCCTAGGCGAAGAGGTTCGCCTAGGCGGAGCATGCTACACCTAGGTGGATCAGAACAATCGGAAATTTGGCCTCGGTAGGCAAAGGGGCCTCCGCCTAGGTGGAGCTCTACACCTAGGCATACACTCCTACGCCTAGGCGTAGGGGTGTAGGGCTGATGTAGAATTTGACCATTTTTAGCCATTTTCACCGGAAATCTTACCAATACAACCCCAAAATGAGCTACAACCTTTCAAAACACTTTTATACCACATTTGAGGTTTTTTTAAACCCAAACACAAGAAGAATGGGGTTAGGGTTTGATTTTTCTTACCTTGAACCTTGATTCTCTTTCCTTTCTTCTTCCTCCTTCTTCTTGATCAACTTGTCCCTTGATTACAAGGAGAAGAAAATCACAATTCCCTCTCTTCTTCTCTCAACCAAGCCCTAGCACTCTCTCTCTCTCTAAAAGTATGAAATGCCCCACTTTAAGACCAAATTTGGTCTTATACCTTAAGTCTTCATAAGGCCTTGTTTGGCTAACTCATTAAATGGGCCTTTATCTTATCTTTTTTTTTTTCTCATTTCACTTTCATTTTCACTTCATTTCTTTTCATTTTAGTTCATTCTCATTTTAACATTTACACTCCTCATTTATGACCCTTAGGTCCTCATTTGACATTTTTACCAAATTTATTCGTCCCGAAATTCCCGGTTTTTATCATTTTTCTGCTTTAGCCATTTAAACTGGAAAATACACCACTTTATTTTTACACCCTAAACATTTTATAAATCTGTTAGGGTATTTTTAGGGTGTTACGAGTGGGATGAGGGATAAGCGTCTTCTCTTTCTTGACGATAGAAGGCGAAGCTTCTCGGATGAACCTCCCGTCCTTTCTCTCTCCGTCTCTCTCTCTCTTTTTCTTTCTCTCTCGATGATGATGACTGATGAAGGGGAAGCATCTAGAAGACAAGGTGCTCAACTTCCCCCTCAGTCCTCTTCATGTCACTTTCTCTCTCTGCATCTATTTTCCTCCATGTCCGACCTCACCAATAGTTTGAAAACCTAAAATGCTTATTAGGAAAACTATGTTATAGGGCCCTTAGCATGAAATATTTGAAAATTTAGGCTAAAAACTTCTCAAACCTAGTCTAAGTTCTATTTGAACAAAATAATTGATAAAGAACCCAAATAATTGATAAAGAGTACATGAGGTGGGAAAAACAAACTTGTCTTCCTAAAATACCCTTCATTCTTCTAACCCACAAGCCCTAACCTGATCCAAACATCTCCCTCTCATCTCTCCCTCTCCAGCTCGTCTCTCCAAAGACCTAACCAATCGTCTCCCTCTCACCTAATTGTCTCCCTTTCATCTCTCACTCTTCCTCTCCCTTTAATCTCTCACTCTCCCTCTCATCTAACCCAAAGCCTTAACCTGAAAACTCCATAAACCCATTCGTCTCATTTAAAGCTACCATCTCCAAAGAACGACCCAAAGTTACTGCATGGTTATGACCTCAACCGATCGAGATTGGTAAACTCAACTGGTCGATTGAGCTCTATGTTAATTGCCATGAAAATGAAATTCAGTCAACCGGTTGAGGTTCCACACCTCAACTGGTTGAATGGCCTCTTGGTGCGTTTCAATAAGAGTGCACCTTAGTTAACCGGTCCAGATTGGTACACTCAACCGATTGATTGAGGAACACTATGTGACACCCCTATCCCGAGGTTCCCATTGACAACTCATCAACCTGCGGAAACTTGTGGATATCGGGTGTCCCAATATCACACTCATTTGTCTCAATATATTGAGATCTATTCCTGCATATTGAATTCACAAATATACAAAAATATATGATAGACTATTTAATCAATACCATTTGCATGTACCCTTTTATACAACAAAAAGGTATACATGAACTATATCCTGCTTCATCCCATATGCGTCACCGCTCGTATTTGATCGAAAATTTAAAGGGGGTCCCATGACGGGGTGAGCAAAGCCCAGTAGTGATAAAATCCTACAAGGGTTACTCCCCACCTAAAATGCACACGCAATGGCATACGTAAACATCAATCACATTTCATATAATTTATGCAACATTATATGAAATGTTCCGTGTCATGCATGAGATGCGACCCTCATGCTCACAACTCTGAGTCCCAACCGACTCCTCACACCTGGAATGCTATGAAAACCGGCCAATGGGTGTTTAACCTAATGACTCAACCCATTGGACAACCCTCAAATCTTTAATTTATTAAATCATGATTTTCTTTTATTTTTTGGGCCACTGATTTTTTAGGTTTTCACCGCAGGACGCCGCACGCCTTTCCAACATTTTCGTGAACTTACATTGCCGGGAATCATGTCTAACCGTGAATAACATTTGGGTCTTTCACCCTGGGGGGGGATCTACCCCAACTGGCTCCACCCAAAACATGTAATTTATCATTTTGATCAATTTACACTTCCGTGAGTCTCAACCTTGGACTTTGTCCCATTTTCTGAGCTCACGACCCATTCACCAACACCGATAAATACTCAATACCATGCACCCACACCCTACTCGACGCTATGTGACCGTGTATATGAAATGCATGATGCCAATGCATTTTTCCTTTCATTACATGTATATATGAGTGCTAAGACAAACATTAATACAATTCATGGACAATTATAATTTTTACATATAATTTACATCCATGCAATCCACGTTAATACATCAAATAGCATATATTAACATGATTTTTTACACACAATAGCATGTTATTTAATATTTACAACAATAACACACAAAATGGCCAAATCTTGACTATAAAACATGGCACCTCTTAATTCTCTTACTGCTCATCACCAAATTATTGTGATACCAAACACACCACAAAACCTAAGACATCAGTCTGGATAAAACAAACTTTAATATAGTCCGAAACTCGGTTCGAAAACGCTTCGGGCCTCACTGGACTAAACATTCTCAAAATTCAGCCAGACTGCCTAAAACAAATTCAAATTCAACCCGATCGTCCGAAATTCCAAAAATTCCTAAAAATTCCTATACTCAGTTCAAAAAATTGGGGACTGAAATTTACTGCCTTTTATGGCCTCTAAGCCAATCCTAAGCCATTAAATGACCTTTAAGCTAGAAATAACACAAGTAGGAAAATTCCCTACCTCGTGGAGTTTGACGAAACTTAAAGATTTTGGTGTCCACGCGTAGCTCTGGTCGCGTAGATCAACTTTGCCTTCTGCTCCGACGAAAACCTACGATCCGATTTCCTTAGATCTGAGAAAGAAACGAAGAGAAGAAAAATTTAAAAATAAAAATCTCTCTTTTAGACGCTCTCCTTCTCTCCGTCGTTTCCCTACCTCCTTTTTTACTTCATCCTTTTCTTTTTTTTCTTTTATTATTATTATTATTATTATTTTCTTTTCCTTATTATTATTATTATTTTTTTCTTTCTTATTATTTCCTTCCACTGACACTGCCAATGTGAGCCATTCCAATAAGTGCATCATATGTCATGCCATGTGTCACCCGACACCCAATACCTCAAAAAACGTGAAATTTCGACTATCTCGGAATCCGACGAAATTCGACAAGTTAACTAGATTTCGTGAGACGAATTCAACAGCTGAGTCCCGGGGTTTCGCCATCCGAGATCCAGGAAAATTCTCAGATCACCGACTCACGCCTCACACGTCCCGGGGTCAACTCTCACCCTAGATCCTAGGGGAGAATTTCCAACCGCTGGTTCTTCCAAAGGCCTCAACCTCCGAGCCCAAATCTATCACACAAGATGCAATGATAATGAATATAACACATCTAATAATACATGCAAAGGTAGAAACATACCCTGCATATCCAGTTGGTCTGCACGCTCAAACTCTAGTACCATGGCGTAGACACGCCTGTCCCCGCTGTCCTGGCCCCGTGGAGTCCCGCACCTGACCTCGACCATAACCCGGCCCTCCGCCCATCTCAGACGGGCCGAGGTGTTAAGATAGCACTCGCAATTGAACCGGTTCCGACCCACACTCAGAGCTTGAAGGAACAAATCGAAGCCTCATAATTGTCCCATCACATGACTAGGACTGTGTCGGCCCAAAACCTTGGAATCCCTGCCTCCACAGGCAATCTCTTTTTATGTGTCCAGGCTGATGGCAATAGAAGCATGTCATCGGCCTTGGCTGGCCCTATAACTAGGGAACTTGTGGGACATAAGTCCTCTGCCTCTTCCCCAAACTCGAAGAAGGTTGATCCTCCTTCCTCTTACCACTAGCCTCTGCATCACTGGATGCTCCGTGCATCATCTACCTCCCTCTCTATGGTCATGGCCACCTCAACCATAGAGTCCAGGTCCTATAGGCGGAGCCCTACAATCGTCCCCCGAATGGACAACTTCAGCCCATTCTCAAACCTCTTGACCTTGGCTAAGTCTGTGGCCACATAGTCATCCCCAAAACGTGCCAACTCAGTGAATCTGCATCACTGTCATAGTTCTTTGCCTTAGCCCTAGGAACTCCTGAGCCATTGCATGTCTAGCAGTGGCCGGAAAATACTTGCCCATGAAGAGCTCATGGAACTCTACCCAAGTCATTGCCTCTATGTCCCGAGAGGTCTTAGCTCAGTCCAACCACACTTGGGACTCACCCTCTAGCTGGAATGCAGCTAGCCTGATCTTGGCCGCATCGAAGGTAATATCCATAGCCTTCAATACCTTCTTAATCGTTTAACCAATGGTTCGCCACCATCGAACTCTCCCGTGGAACGTTAGGATGATGTGACCTCAACCTCTCGGGAGGTTATTCGACCTCCTTGGCTACCTAACTCCGCACTAGCTTCAGGTAATGGCAAAGAATGTGAACCAAAGGCCTCAACAAAGGCCTACTGGTAAAAAACAAGTGGTGTCTAACCTGCACCTCGTGGATCAATTTACGTCCCGTCCTCGATCACATCTACACACGTCAAATGGCAACAACTTATTCACTCTTACTTCCGGCCTAACTAGTAATCACATTATGCCAAATACTAATAGATTCTTGACATCCATGAATTGAGCCGTTCATCACCTAAGTGGTGCTAATTGCCAACCACTCCTTTTATTTATTTCAATAAAGTTCAAAACTTTCTTAGTCATTTCGTTTTCCAAACCCCTAAGGTTATAGTTCCTAACCTTAGCATTCCACTTTTTTTCCTACATACATTATGCCATGCATATAACTTCTCGCGCTATAACCACGCAATCACATTTCCCATATACATTATACCGTGTATATGTTTAATGCAGAATGTACACACAATCACGCAATCGCCAACCATGGAACACATACATATCCGGACACAACACATCAACATGTGTTGGTTTAAACCCGCCTACGAACTCCTAGGTCATTAGTGTGGTTTAAACCCGATACTGTTATGACACTGGTATCAATTTCACCACAATAGCTGTGGCCTAAACCCATGTACCTCAAGCCCTAGGTACTGCAGGTACCTAAGCAGAAGCCGGTACTTCTATATCGTCGCCAAGCAATCATAACCGACACTACACTGCAGAATCGCATATCTCAGCCCATGCTCAAAGACTTACGTAATCAGACATCTAGCTCTGATAACACCATGCTGATAGCTGGTATCAGGACCATACTTATAGACACACCCACCGAGCTCCCAAGGTAATCATTTATGTAAGACCTTATAGTACCTCACTCTTCCGGGTGCGGGCAAATGGTAATTTTGGTCAAAATTTAAAATTTTTCTAGATCTTGGATGAAACGACTTCACCGTTGGAATCGTTCATGCAAATTCAGCTAACATGTCGAATTTCATCGTATTCAGACGCTTGAATTTCACGTTCGAGGCACCGTGCCGTGCCGTGAAACACCAGAAAGTATTATGTATGTGACAAAAGTCACCTAATATATGTACTCATGTGACACATATTGCATGATTAGAGAGAGGATGAGATGAATGTCTTAGATTAAGCCATGTGTCAAATAGTGAAAAAAATGGGACAAGATGGGAATTATGGAAAAGGTTAATGAGAATAAGACAAAAGCAAATAGTGTTGTCTTCTCCATTTTGAAAGAGCAAAAATCGACAGTGAGGTTAGATCTAGATTTTTAGAGAGAGAAGGAGTGCCTTCTCTCTAGATTTGCGACCGCTCGACCGGCCTGCCTACTCTGAGCAAGAAGCAAAGTCGATCTACACGGCTGTGGCTACGCTGCGGGCACCGATCTGGGTGGACTGACAACTCCAAGAGGTAGGATCTTTCCTACTCTAGTTATTCTTGTCTAAGAGCCATGTAAATGGTCAGATATTCTCGAGGCTTGATTAAATTCGTGTTTTCGCCTCAAAACATTCAACCGATACTATAAAAATCATCGCTTGTCAGGGTCGCGGAACAAATACTTAACTCAGCGGCTCTACCATTCACAGTGAATAGCGGCATTTCCTTTGGTGTGATTTTTATGATGTCAGAGCTGATTCAAACGAATTTCTCATATATTTTTGTTAATTAGCCCATGTGAGCTAATTTTAGTGTTATTGATTGTGAATTTGCATAACATGATTTATGTTAGTATATACATGTTTTATATATTAGCATGAGTTTGTTGCTGGTGACAGATCATGCATTCCATATGCACTGTACACCCTGTAATATTGTGAGCGAGTGCATGACATGAAATCGGTTAAAACGAAATGCTATGAAGCCGAATTTCGGTAAGATTTTCGAAGAATCATTGAGAGTCAGTCCAACAGATCACTCGATATAACTATGACTTTTCGGAGCGTTATTCAAGAATTCACTTCTGAGGGTAGTCCAATATTTTATTTGATCGTGAGGAGTTTTCGAGAACAAAAGCTTTTGTTTGAAATCGATATTTTACTCGTATTCAGCCTTTAGGCATATGTGAGGGAGTCAGGAGGACTCCGGGACACGAGATTGGTCATGCAGACATTCGAGTAGGTTCATGTAATTGCTTGGATGTGATTGTTTACTCATGGCATGTGCACTTAGGTGGGAGTAACCCACGTAGGAAATTTTCATCATCGGGTTTGGTCACCCTATCGAGGGATCACTACTGTACGTGGATAAAGTGTGGCCAGGAGGACGTCGTTTCACTAGAGGCCGCTGCTAGGAAGAAAGTCGGGTTGTGGCTTTAGTAGTCATTTTGTATAACATGTATTAGAAATTGTACATTTTAATATATGTTTGGTAAAGAGTAATTTATTAACTCTTGAACTATTGTATATAGTTGATTTATTTTATGTAGTATTAATTAGCCTGCCATTTCATTATTTTACTTTCGCACGCGACCCCACAAGGCCATTGTAAATTATTGGGACAGTGTTTGTAATTGCAGAGCTCCTCGTACAAAGGAGACTCTACCCGATTTTCATGAGTGGTGTCGGGGTTGGCCCGACATCCACGAGCATTCAAGCAGTCGACGAAAGCCAGGAACGAGACACCCCAGCTTTCGGGGGGGCGTCACACCAGCATCGCAGCCAGGTAAACATCACCCAGGATCTCTGGCCTGGGGGGTATCCATGGCCTGGGCCCCGATACCACCATAACTTACATCGCAGCTTAGGTGCATACGAATACCTAAGGCTCGAGGACTCGGGGATTAGGCCATGGTCATTGAGGTATAAGAACATCACAGCTTAGTATAGCTCGATGTTGGATACTAAAGTTATAACTTAGTATCGGTAAGTTAGGTATGCGATATACCTAGGACTCGATGGGAAACGGGTTAGATCATGCATACACTGTGCTTTTTGATGAATGGTGTACATTTTGATGAATGTTGTGTGGTTATGTGCTTGAATGCTTGATAAATAGCATAGGAGAAATTAAAACCTGTGAGGTCGAGAAATTTCGACAAATAGTCCGTAATAAAAATGAAAAAAAGATGTGAAAATTTTTTTTTCTAAGGTTTTACAAGCAGGTAAACTGAAAAAAATAAATTTTAATAAGTTTATTTGATTATACAAAGAAACTAAATATATATATATATATGAAAGTATATATATTTTTTTTCGTGGTTTTCCAAGAAATAAATGAAAAAATGAGACAAAAAAAAAATATTTGTGTTAGGAAGCTGGCTACGCTTCATCCTCTACAGCCTCGGGTCACGATACAATGGCTCAGGACAGGACGTATGGTTGGGTGCGCAGCAAAGGGGGCCACGACACGGCCAGGCAAGGCCACGACACGGCCGAGCAATGCTGCGACACGACCGAGGAAGGTCGCGGAGCACGTGCCGCACGCAGCCCGCGGCTCGGGCTGGGGGTGAGTGTCGCGGATGTTTTGTATCGCGGATTAGAGCGGCCTAGCCATTAGTCGGCCAATGATACAGCCTTTTGTATCGCGGACAGCGGGCGGTCCGTTAGCGTAGGCGTGCCGCGATACAAACAATTGTATCGCGGACAGCGAGGCGTAGGTCACGCCGCCGGGCGTATGCCGCGAGACAGCCAATGGCTAATCGAGCCGGTGCTACCACTATATTTGGCCCGCTTCATACAAGATGCGTCATAGCCGACACGGCCACGATGACGGGCCGAGGGGCCACGACACGGCCGGTGTCAGCCGCGATACGACACTGCACGCCAATTTTACATGGTCAGGACACGACCGGCCGGGCGCAAAGGCACTACCGCGGCGAAAGGTGTCGTGGGTTGGTTGCGTGCACTGCGCACCCAACTCCGCCTTTGACTCAAATCGCTCGGAAATACCGCTTGGGGATTGACCGCTCATGAACACCGCTCATGGTTAATCGCTCACGAGGCCAAAAAAAATCAAATAAAATCAAATCAAATCAAATAAAATCTTTTAAAATAAAATTTTTGTTGCATATGATTTAATATATGAACTTAATTGTCTCTGGCATTACCAGGAATGCATGACATTATGTAAGGAAATACAAAATTTCGTATATGAATATGTCTCGGGGCCGTGATTAAGCCTAGAGATACCGCATTGTGAACTAATCGCCATTTGACATGTGTATGACTAGTCAGCGGAGAGGACGTAGTGGGTCGCCCATCGGGTAATCGGGTCAAGCACCACGGCGATTTGACCAGCTGCACTTTTGGCTGAGGCCGAGGCATTGGCACGGGCCATACGTAGGCCAGTGTGGCAGCCGTGGAGGTCCGAGCAACCTCCGCAGGTTTAGGACACATCATCTCCGACATTCATGTAAGGGAAGGCTGAGATCCGGCGGCTGCGCACTCATTAGTTCATGCAGTCGCAGAAGGTGTTGGAGGCCATGGAGATTACCCGACACGACTGTAATTCAGGACTAGCCAAGGCCCAAATGCAGCGTGAGGCCCAAGGCGGTGGAACCGCAAAGACCCCTGTGAGACCCAGAGGCAAATGACACGGGCAAGAGTTCCGTGGAGCCGCCCATGGTATTTTCCGATAATCACACACAAGGCCCAAAGAGTCTCAGAGCCGAGGCGAACGATGACGCGATGGAGTATGTGGCCGTGATTCACCGAAGCTGGGCACGCTTTAGTGATGACCACGCGGGCTACCTGACATGGCCAAGCCAGAGATTCAAGAATGGGCCAGTTGTCCATTCGTGGCGTGACTGTGAGGACTGGCCACCAAACACTGACTTTATGGTTAATCGCCCTAACCATAGAGAGAGAGATCGAAGATGCCCAAAGCACCCGGATGCGGGTGTTAGTAGCAAGAGGAAGGAGAGTCGCTCTTCCACTCAAGAAGCAAAGGGCTTCTGGGTCGACGCTAGTCTACGCCGCAAATGATCCGGGCCATGGACGGATCAGAGTTGCCAATGTGCCAGGCGTATAGTGTGCCAACATTGCCGCAGCTCGACATACAAATCAGAGGGATTGCCCCCAAAGACAGATCCCTGCGTTTCGGATAGCACAACCCAATCAAGAAGAGAGCAGTGAGAAGATAGGCTAATATATTCCTCCACAACCCAAGACAGTCGAGGAGCCGTGAGATAACAGTGGAGTCGCATGGGCACCTTCCGTCACCTAAGCAGCCGTGGAGTTTAATTATAGGCCAGCAGGATCCAGGCCCCACAAGAAAGGACATGAGGGGGGTTCAGTGGGCTGTCTACGCCATCACACCACCTGGCTGAGTCGCAGACACCGGGCTATACAGGCATGCTTTTGCTATTTCGCCACGTGGGTGGAGTGTTATTTTGATTCCGGTGGTTTCACATTCATTTATCACGCACGGGCCAGATAGAGTTAGGCTTGCAGGTTGGAGGCCTGAGGAGCCCTCAGATGTGAGTTCTCCCCTAGGGAGCAGGCGCGGATAGGGATGCTATGTAGTGGCTATGAGTTAGAGATATCGGGATTCTACCACAAAGTGACTCGAGAGTCGCTTGACATGTCAAAGTTCATCATCCTCGATGATCACGACAAACTACGCAGTCATCATCGATTGTGAGCATAGGAGGGTTATCACACACGCAGCAGGACGGTACTGTGTTGTATTTCAAGGGACAAGCATGATATTTTTGCCCTGCATAAAGAAGAAGGGAGTCCAGTGTCAGGATGGGCAATGGTCGTCAGCAAGCCCACCCTAGAGGACGAGGTGAGACCGACTTAGATCTACCTTTGAGTAGTCTCATGAAAGTATGAGGATGTTTTTCCTGATGAGCTACCGGATTGCTCCAGAGAGGGTCAGAGACTTCTAGACGAAGTTATACCTGGTACTTCGCCCATCTCTATGACTAAGAGATAGATGGTACCAATGAGTTCATGTGAACTCGTAGTCCAAATGCATAAGAGCTAATGGACAAGGTTCATTAGACTGGCACCACCATGGGCGCTCCGGCTTCTATTTCATAAGAAGAAGGATAAGACCCTTCGACCGTGCATTGATTAAGGTGCAAATGGGAATGGTTACGATCAAGAATTGGTACCCACAATGGTGATTGATGACTTGTTTGATCACCGAGAGTCCAATTCCAAAACAGACCCTCGCATCAGTTACCATCACCGAGGGTTAGGGAGACAGATATCCTTAAGACAAATGCTCAGAAGCATGGCACTGAGTTTACTAAGATGCCTCGTGGATCGGACGAATGCGCCAAAGAATATCTACGGACCTCATGCATAGGGTGTTCCAACTCTATCTAGATTAGTTTGTCGTTGTCTTCGTGGATGACATTTTGATCTACTCCCAGTCAGAGTGGGAGCATGAGTATCATTTGAGGATTGTGTTACAGTTGTTGAGAGACCACCGCCTGTATCGCCAAGTTCAAAAGTAAGTGTGAGTTTCGCTTCCCGAGGCGAGATTTTGGGACACTGCAGGTCGCGATCGCACACGCGGGACCCGCAGAAGGCTCAGGCCGTGATGAGTTGGGAGAGGTCAAGTCACGAGATACATAGTTTCCTTGGGATCGGGCCGGGTACTACAGAGATTCATTGAGGATTTCTACCATTAGTAGCACCTATGACGATCGACCGAAAGAGGTCAAGCTTTGATCGGGATGATCGATGCGAGGGAGGCATTCCAAAGAGCTGAAGAGGAGACTTACTCGCCTCCTATCTTGATAGTCCTCGGATGTGGGATGTAAGTACACAAGGTATCAGATGCCTCAAGGGCCGGAGGATTGTAGCTTATGGTTCCCGTCGCTGAAGAATCATGAGCGCACTACCCCAATAATACCTATTAATGAGTCAAGGTCAGTCTTCGCCTCAAGATTCGTGCCACTATTTATATGGCGAACAGTTCGAGGTGTACTCAAACCACAAAAGTCTAAATTATATTTTCACGCAGCGGGACCTCAATATGAGGCAACGCAGATGGATGGAGTTCCTAGATGATTTTGACTTCACTTTGGATTACCATCCTGGTAAGGCAAATGTGGTGGCTAATGCGCTCAGTCGGAAGTCACGAGGAGCATTGACTAGTATAGCTTCCCCGGAGTGGCGATGCCCGAGACTCGCAGGGATGCTTTGGGCTACGCACCGCGAAAGCGTGCCTCGGGTACGCTGGGGGAGCTTAGTAGCTACACCGTCTCGTTGAGTGTGAGGGATCGACGTCCCAGGGATGTGACGCCGAGATAGTGTCCATCAAGGACCTGGGTACAATCAGCACAGACAAGGGCTGTAATCACCACGCATGGTAGTCTTCTTGTATAGACGACTTCGCTAGTGGTTCCTGGGCATTGACCGATTTGAGAGAGGAGATTCTTAAGGAGTTTCACTCCTCTCGATTTGCTGTGCGTCCAGGTGGCACGAAGATGTACTAGGATCTTCGCCGCCAGTACTACTAGAGCGGGATGAAGAGACACGTAGGGGACTTTGTTCGACGATGTCCTCGCATGTCGCCATGTTAAGGTCGAAAGCACCAAAAGCCACGTATTACTTCGTACCATCGAGGTGGCCGAAAGTGGAAGGAGCACGTCACTACGGATTTTGCGGACCCACTCTGCTGGGCGACACCGCAAAGACATGATGCGATATGGGTGATAGTGGACTGGCTCACTAAGTCGGCACATTTTCTAAATTCGCGGCGGATGACCTTCACATCGAGAGATTCTATCGGTTGTACATTCGAGATAGTCCCGCTACATGGAGTACCAAAAGATCCATAGTGTCGAATAGGGGACCGGGAGGTTTACCGCGCACTTTTGGAAAAGTTTCCAAAAGGCTACACACACACTACCGACCATGAGTACAAATTCTTCCACCCACAGACTGGGGATGGTCGCAACAAGAGAGGACTATATAAGTGTTAGAGGACATGCTGCGAGCATGCGTTCTGAATCATAAGGGTAGCTGGGAAGAGCATTTGCCCTTAGTGGAATTCGCCTACAACAATAGTTATCAGGCAAGTATACAGATGGCACCATATGAGGCATTGTATGGGAGGCCATGCAGATAACCGTTATGTTGGACCGAGGTGGGAGAGAGCTCCATCACTGGTCCTGATCTGATTAGAGACACCTCCCAGAGGGCGTGAGCTTGATACAACAACTGCCTCTCACGGCCCGTGAGCCTAGAGAAGAGCAACGCTGATGCACGACGTCGACCCTTAGAGTCTCGAGGCCTGAGATCACGCTCCCTCTTGAAGGTGATGCCTAAGAGAGGAGTGGGTCGTCTCAGAAGCGAGAAGCCATCGCGAGGTTCATCGACCTTCTCGATACTCCGAGAGGGTAAGCATCAGAGTACCGGTTAGCTTTACCGCCCAACATGTCAGGTGTCCACGAGGCATTTTATCCATGCTCGGAGGTACACCCGTGATCCGCTCTCATAGTAGGATTGGGGAGAGATTGAGGTCGGCTACGTATGGGACCTTCTCGAGGAGGGACCAAAGGTGCATTATGGATAGTCGGATCGTGCCTTTGCTATCGCAAGACCGTGAGGCTAGTGAGGGTGCTATGGCAGCACCGTGGAGTGGAGGAGTAAACGTGGGAGCGCGAGGACACGATGCGGGCCACATATCCCTTCTTGTTTAGGGATGAAGGTACATGGTTTAGTCGTTTAATACTTAAATGACTAGTTTACATGCATGGTATAGTGCACGTTGCATATGCATGTGAGTTGTTATGATTGTCCAGAATTTCAAGACGAAATTCCTTTCAAGGAGGGGAGAATGTAAGACCCAAGAAAATTCAAATTTTTTGAAAAAGGGTAAAATGGTAATTTCGGTCAAAATTCAAAATTTTTCTAGATCCTGATGATCTAAATGGACTCTCACCGTTGGAACGCCCTCGCAAATCTAGCTTTCAACATGTCGACTCGCCGGATTCCGAGACAATAAATTTCATGTTTTCGAGACACCGAGCGTCAGAAATTCCGCCGTGAAAGACATGTGATGTGACAAAAGTCACCTACTACATGTACTCATGTGACACATGTTGCATGATTAAAGAGAGGATGAGATGAATGGCTTAGATTAAGCCATTTGTCAAATAGTGAAAAAAGGGACAAGATGGGAATTATGGAAAAGGTTAATGAGAATAAAACAAAAGAAAATAGTGTTGTCTTCTCCATTTTGAAAGAGCAAAAATCGACAGTGATGTTAGATCCATATTTTTAGAGAGAGAATGAGTGCCTTCTCTCTAGATTTGCGGCCGTTCGGACCGTTGGTTCTAAATGGAGCAATCAGCAAAGTCGATCTACGCGGTGAGGGCTACGCGCACCGATTCACGAGCTCCGACAACCCAAGATAAGAGCATCTTTTCCTACTGCGGTTATTCTTGGCCAAGAGCTATGTAAATGGTCAGATGTTCCTGTCGATTTATCGCTTTCTTGGCCCAAACATTTGAACCGATAAGAGAAATCCTCATTGTCAGGGCTGCGGAATGTTATTAACCCGAGGGTTTCAATTGCTCATGTAATAGTGACATTATTTTTGGTGTGATTTTTATGATGTTGAGTGATTCAAAATGAATTGCTTGTGTTTGTTAATTAGCCCATGTGAGCTAATTTTAGTGTTATTGATTGTGAATTTGCATAACATGATTTATGTGGATTAGTTATGTTAGTATAAACTTGTTTTATATATTAGCATGAGTTTGTTGTGATTGGCATCATACATTCCATATGTACTAGGGGCACTTAATTTAGGAGGAGCGCATGACATGAAATTGAAAGAAAACGAAATGTTTGTGAAAGGAATTTCGACTTTAAGATTTCCTCCTCAAGAATCGCTCGAGAGTCGTCCAACAAATCACTTCGAATGAAGACCATGACTATTTCGGAGCGTTATCCAGCAATTCGCCTGGGAGGGTAGTCCAATATTTTACCGAATCTCTAGAAAGAGTTTCGAGAACAAAAAGCTTCTTTTGTTTGAAAATCGATATTTTACTCGCATTCAAATTTTGTGGTATATGTGAGGGAGTCGGGTGAGGACTCGATACGGGATTTTGTCCTCGTAGACATTCGAGTGTGGTTCATGTAATTGCTTTCGATGTGATTGTTTGCTATGTCATGTGCACTTTAGGTGGGAGTAACCCACGAGGAAATTTTCACTACACGGCTTTGCTCACTCCCGCCGAGGGGATCACTACTTCGTGCATGTGAGGTATTGTGAGGACGGCGCCACTGTGAGGCTGCGTTTTAGAAGAGTCGGGTCATGGGCTTTAGTAGTCATTTTGTATAACATGTATTAGAAATTGTACATTTTAATATATGTTTGGTAAAGAGTAATTTATTAATCCTTGAACTATCAGATATAGCTGATGTATTTTGCGAAATATTTATGCAAAAATTTCAAGTGACTATTATTTTACTCGTACGTGACCCCGTGGTGGTCATTGTAAATTATTGGGACAGGTTTTGTACCTTGGGTAGAGCCTCGTACAAAGGAGACTCTGCCATTTTCATGAGTGGTGTCAAGCGCCTGCATCCACGAGTATTCCATGGGTTGACAAGTTGTCACGAGACACCCTTGGGCTTTTGAGGCGTCAGCCACCTTAGCCTCGATACCATGTCGTTAAGCTTACTATCGTGACCATAATTTATCGACACACCCACTAAGCTCCCAAGGTAATCGCTACCTTAGCTCTGATACCACAGCCGTGACACCCTATCCCGGGTCCCATTGATAACTCACAACCTTCGTAAACCCTCGTGGATATCGGGTGTCCTAATATCATGACTCATTTGTCTCAATATATTGAGACTCATTCCTACATATTTAATTCACAAATATACAAAATATATGATAGACTATTTAATCAATGTACCATTTACGCTCCTTTTATACAACAAAAGGTATATGAACTATATCCGACTCTCATCCCATATGCGGGTCAGCCACTTGCACTGGACCTGTACCTGAAAGGGGGGTCCCACGACAGGGTGAGCAAAGCCCAATAGTGATAATCTCCTACAAGGGCTACTCCCCACCTAAAATGCACATGCAATGGCATACGTAAACATCAATCACATTTCATACAATTTATGCAACATTATATGAAATGTTCCGTGTCATGCATGAGATGTGACCCCTCATGCTCACAACCTGAGTCCCAACCGACTCCCTCACACCTGAAATGCCAAGTGTGAAAAACCAGTCATCGGTGTTTAACCCAATGACTTAACCCATTGGACAACCCTCCGATCTTTAATTTATTAAATCATGATTTTCTTTTCTTTTTGTAGCCAATGATTTTTCAGCCTTCTCACCGCAGAGGACGCAAAGACGCCTTTCCAACATTTTCGCAAACTTACATTGCCGAGAATCATGTCTAACCGTGAATAACATTCGGGGTCTTTCTACCTTGGGGGGCAAAGACTTTACCCTAACTCTTACTCCACCTAAAACATGTAATTTATCATTTCGTCAATTTTACACCTCCGTGAGTCTCAACCTTGGACTTTGTCCCATTTTCCGAGCTCACGACCCATTCACCAACACCGACAACATTTCAATACCATGCACCCACAATTCGACTCGACGCTGATGTGATCGTGTGCATATGAAATGCATGATGCCAATGCATTTTCCTTCATGTTACATGTGTAGTGCTACATGAAACATTAATACACCGCGGACAATTATAATTTTACATATAATTTAATATCCATGCAATCCACGCATTACATCAAATAGCATATATTAACATGATTTTACACACACAACAACATGTTATTTAACATTTTACAACAATAACACACAAAATGGCCCAAATCTCTAATCTAAGTATAAAAACAGGCACCTCTTGGTCCCTTCACGGTTCATCACCGAATTATTGTGATACCAAAACACACCACAAAACTCGAAGACATCAGTCCCGGGATAAAAAAACAAACCTCAACATAGTCCAAAACTGTCTGAAAATAGTCTTGAAATTTCAGTTTGGACTGCCTGAAAATATTCTCTAAAATTCAGCCAGGACTGTCCAAAAATAGTTCTGAAATTTAACCCTGACTGTCAGAAAACAATCCCAAAAATTCCTAAAAATTTCTATACAGTCTAAAAAATTGGGGACTAAAATTTACGACCTTTCAAGGCCTCTAAGTCAATCCCAAGCCATTAAATGACTTTTAGGCTAGAAAAAACACAAGTAGGAAAATTCCCTACCTCGTGGAGTTTGACAAAACTCCAAGATTTTGGTGTCCACGCGTAGCTCTCGCCATGATCAATCTTTGTCTTATGTCTCCAACTAAAACCTACTTATCCGATTTCCTCGTATATATAAAAACGAAAAGAAAAAAAATTAACAAATTAAAATCTCTCTTTTAGATGCTCTCCCTCTCTCCGTCGTTTCCCCACCTCCTTTTTTACTTTATCATTTTCTTTCTTTTTTTTCTTTTATTATTATTATTATTATTATTATTATTATTATTATTATTATTATTTTCTTTTCCTTATTATTATTATTTCCTTTTTTCTTTTCTTATTATTTCTTCCACTTGACACTTGGCTCAATATGAGTTATCTCTGTATAATTGCACTTACGTCATGTACTGGCTGTCATCCCGACACCCGATAATTAAAACGTGAAATTCCGACCGTCTCAACCGACTTAAATTCGACAGCAACTAGATTTCGCGAGATGAATTCAACCGTGAAGTCTGTTTCGTCATCCGAAATCTAGAAAAATTCCGGTTTTTCTACCAAAATTACTATTTTACCATTTTTCAGAAAATTTGAATTTTTCAAGGTTTCACAATAATTATGATTGAAATTACAGAGTTACTCAATCGGTTTAGTGTACCAATCTCGACCGGTCGATTGAGCTATACTCTGAGTGAAATTCACCAAAAGGTTATTCAATCGATTGAGGGGTGGAACCTTGATCGGTTAATTGAATTACATTTTCATGGCAACTAACAAAGAGCTTAATCAACCTGTTGAATGATCTTTCTGTGATCGGTAATACACATAGTTCATTTATATAGGACCCACGGTTTACTTATGTTGTACAAGGTTTTATCCAGTACCTTGACAGTGATTTCCTAAGGTTTACTTGTGTAGTACTCAGGGTTCATGAAGGTTGTACCCAAGGTTTGTACCCACTGTTTACAAATTGCAAATACAAACAAGTCCTATTAATAAGACTTCCATGTATAGTCGGTTTGTATCCACATTACATTTAGATTGTCTCTAGTCGAATCCAACGGTGAGGTCCGTTCCGTCATCCGGAGATCATACCAGGTTTGCAACCTGCATCGAGCGTAATTTACTGCTTCGCCAGCTTTAGGAAAAATTCAATTTTACCCGAGTTTTACATAAACACTTAGAAGAATCAAATACTAAGATTATTATTCAATTAGAAAAACTTATAGAGACAAATAAAGAGCAAACAAATATATTAAAAGAAGTAAATAGATTAGCATATGAATAATATATCAAACAATAAAACATATCTTCAAATAATAGAATAAACTAAAAAAATTCATAGTTCACCAGAAGGCCTAAGCTTAGAAGTCCTTGTAAGCAAATTAGATTTAACTATAATAAAAAATATATATATATAATAATAATATTATTAATTAACATAAATCAGAAACTTGACAAACTCCAAGATAAGCCTAGTAGTTCAAAACCACAAGATATAGAAGATCTCATCAAAGGCATAAGTAATTTGGAAATAGGAAAATCAAATAAATCAATAGCAATACCTAAGACTTATACATTCGGAACAAAAAAAGATAAACAAAAAATTAATGGATAGTAGGAGATCTTTCTTAGGAATCTTCTGTTCTGTAATATTAGAATAAGATGTAAACATAAAGCAATATAATATTATAGATTACTTGTGTTTTTTCTTTGATGCATATGTATAGAAATAGTTTAAATTATAGATCCAGTATAAAAGAAGTAATTTAAAACTACATATTGTAAAATTCTAGAACTAGAAGAAATATACAAAACCAAAGTATTAGAAAAACAAAATAAATTTATGAAATGAATTAGAGAAGAAGAAATCCAATATTTAGGAAATGATACAATTATACTAGAATTATTAGGGAAATGTGTAATAGATAAATTAAAGAAAAGCTATAATTTTTGTCATTTAGGATTAATTACTATAGCTATTGAAGGATTAATTAAGAAAAGTGTTTAGAACAAAAACTCTAGTGCATATATATGATGATAGTTGACAAGATATGGGAAAGAAGGAGGCAAGCTCGAAATAGATATGAATGATAATATAGGAATAGTTTATTGTATGTCAGACTTCATGATGAGTCTCAAAGACTTACAACAAGATATTAAAATAGGAATCAAAACAAAAAGATATGAACAACAAGTGAAAGGAAGTAATTTAGTAATCAATATAGGATTTATTGGAATATGTACAAATTATTAAGATAATAAATATAAAAGTAGAAGATACAGTAAATTTATTAAGTACCAAAGGAGTAGGAATGGTTAAACCATAAGTAATAAGTGCAGAAAATTTAGCAGGTTTAGAATGGAATTTAGGAGACTTTAGTAAAAGAACATAAACAATTATACCAAAATCTTCCTTAGTATATCAAAATACTTTAGGAGAAACTAGTATAAGATTTATAAAAAAGATAACAATCACCAAGAAAGTGAAGAATACCAAGAAGAATTAACGGAAATAGTAATAAATTATATACTTTTAGAAGGAAAAACTTATCCAATAAAGAGAATATTTTACCAAGTAGATGGCCTAATAGTAGATGATGATGAAATATTAAAAATAGAAGCATTAGCATTACAAAAAGGAAAAAAATGAAGAAGATGAAAGATTAATTTATGATACATTAGGAAATATAGTTGTTATAGATTTAATAGAAAAGGAAAACGAAATAAAAGAAAAATTGGATATGATAAACCAACCTATGAGAGCAACCCATCATAGAGAAGGAAATTTACCTAGACCACAAGTTAGCAATAAAAATAGACTTGGACCAAGTCATTCATATGATGAATTTATAGATTTTAGACCAAAATGACGACCTTATCCAATAGAAAAACCTTATAAGTTCCAAAGACAAGCTTTAGGACAAATATTAAATATAGCAGCCCATGACCTACAATTATGAAATAGTGTCACAGATGTATGGAAGTACCCAGTAGTAGAAAAGTATGGGAAAACATTCCTCAAGAAACAGATCCAAAAACTATGTACAAATATCTAGAAACCTTTCTAGGAGAAAGTATTAGGGCACTATGGGAATCATGTAAGACAAATGTTAGAGAAAATTATAATCATATACTCAGTCTAGGAGCTAATCCATATAATTTTGTGAATCATATTAGTAGCCTAATTACAGGATAAGATCCTAACTCGGGACATGTTACTTCACAACGAGAAGCATTATTACATTTAGAACAAATGCAAATAAAAGACTGGAAATGTATAAAAGAATTATGTCAAAACATATTAATATTTTTGTTACTCTTGTGGATTTAACTAAGAATTAGGTGAAAAACTATTTAGAAAATTACCATGAACTTTAGGAAGAGAAACAGAAGCTTCATGGAGAGAATTAAAAGGAGTCTAACAAAATGAGATGGTAGAAGAACCATGGAGTGTAGGCCATAGAATAAACCATATAATGAAAATAATTAAAAGAAAATGTAGTGAAATACAAACCCAGAGACAACTTAAGAAAAGTCAGTATAGATATTGTAAAAACATATAATTACACCACAAACATACGAAATAGAAGAAGAGAAAAAAGACAGAAAATACAAACCATATAAGAAGCATAATAAAAAATATTATCTAAAAAGATTAATTAGAAGAAAGGCTTACCTAGATCCCAACAAACATGTCAGAAAATATAATCCTAGAAGGATATATAAAAATAAACTGAGATGTTATACATGTGGAGAATTAGACCACTTAAGCAATAACTGTCTTAGAAAGAAAAACCTATATAATACGATAAGCCTACTCTTAGAATGCACTAATGAAGAATTAGTAGAAGTAGATGAAGATATTTCTATACATAATCAATATATAGCATAGTAAGCATAAAAGACGAGAAAGAAAATTTAGAAGTGGCAATGAAGATTTTGATACTGAATTAGATCTGTCTAGGCTAGTACGACATGTGAACATACTTGGAAGAAAAATAGTGGCTTAGATAGTACCAGGTGTTTTAAATGTAAATGGTTTCCAAATAGATTACATAGAGCAAAATGTACTAGATGTTTTCTAGAAGGACGTATATTATGTATAGAAGAATATTTTCATATCTATTTAGATGAAAACCTACCAATAAAAGAAAAAAAGTAAACGATTTTTCTTTAGAAGAAAGAATAGTATATCTAGAAAATGAAATAGACTTACTAAAAGACAACTAATAGATCTAAATAAAAAACTTGATAAATATTTGGGAAAACAGAAACTAGAAGAAATTTCAGAATAATTATTTAGTACAGAAGAAACAATAATACATCCCATAAAAATATGTACAAATTTAAAGTTATATAAAGCCTTTAGATAGAATGTACAATAAGAATAAGAAATTATTTGATTAAAACAAATGCACTATTAGATACAGGATGTACCCATGTAATAATAGATGAAAAGATAATACCAAAAGATTTCATAATATTAGCATATTTGCCCATGGTAGCCCAACAAGTAGATGATAGCTTTAATCACTATAAAAACCAGTTAGAGGCAAGAGCTAAAATATCATTTATGACAAGTTGCTATTCAAGCCTAGAATATTCATTTCCGCAGGACAAGACTTGGATAAAACCTTTAAACCTTATACATCAAGTAATATTAGGATTATTATTTTTGTTAAAAGATAATGGACATATATTTTTTAGTAAAGATTTTTTTAGTTTATCAAGACGAAAAGGGTTAGTCATTAAAATTGAGAAAAATAACTTTATAGAATTAGAAAAACAAATAAAACATTCCTAAAAAAGGAACACCAATAAAAAGAATGTAAATGTAAAGAAGGAGAAATGTAGTTTACAAAATGAAACTCTAGAAGAAGAAGAAATAGACAAATTAAAAGAAGAAATATTAAATGAAGTAGAATTAGGTGAGTTGGTAAGAATAAATAGTAAGATAAATTATTTAATGATAAATAAAGAACATATACAAAATATAATAGACAGACTAGAAAAACTAGAAATTATAGGTGAAAATGTATTAAAATATTGGGAAAAGGATAAGATACAATGTATTTAAAGATAAAAAAATCCAAAGTACAAGATAAAAACAACTAAAATAAAAACAATTGATAAAGATAGAGAAAATTATAAAATATATAAATGACTTATTAAAACTAGGAGTAATTAGAAGATCAGAGTCATCCCATATATCAACAACTTTTTTAGTTAATAAACATAATGAACAAAAAAGATAGTTATAAACTATAAAGACTTAATGATAATATAGAAGATGACGATTATGATATACCTACTAAAGAATATTTACTAGGAAAAATTAAAAATCGTAATATATTTAAACTTGATTTGTTAAGCTAGTTTTTTTTTTTTTCTTTTCTCATCTTTGAATGTCAGAATTCATCTATGACCATTCATTCAAATTGCACCTCCTACTTTATCTAATGCCTTTTATGATGAAAATTAGTAAATTAATTTTTTAATATATTATTATTTAAGAATGAGTTTGTCTTTTGAATAATTTCTTGATATTAAATCATCTTTTTAACAATGAAAAAGTCAAAATTCATCAATGAAACCGAAAGTAAGGGAGAGGCATCCTTTTTTCAAGTTGAGCAATTATAAGTTTTTTTACACTGCTCCGATTGATATGTGTTTGATTTCTTCTTGTTTATACATAATATGTTTACCATAAAAATTCACATATAATATGTCAATATTTCATCAATCTAATATTTTGAAAACAAATTTTCAAAAAACTAATATTTCATCAATTTTTATCCTTATTTTAACAAAAATATTTTTATTGTTTTTTTGTAAAAATAATAATTTTTTTTCAAAAATACATTTAAATACATGAAATAAAAAAAAAACATTTTTGTTCATAATAGATTTACAAATTTTAATTTATTTGATATCTTTTAAGTTTTTACCAAATGTTTCTTAAAGACAATGGCTTGGACTTTGTCCTTCAAGTTGCACTCGGGACTGAGTTGGCTCCAAGTCATGATGGAGTTGACATCTCGAACAAAGCCAACTTACTTGGGATGGTCCTACCTACTACAGTGAATTTAGTTTGGGCTAATTGGGCTCTATAAAAGCAAATACTGATTGGTGGGCTCCGTGATTTAGGTTGTTGGATTGGGTTGGGAAACATTTCCACCCTGGGGATCACAGTTGTTGAATCCTCTACCCTGAGAAGTGAGAAGGCTCTATCTCCAAACTTAACCAGAGCATGGAGGACCTTGCCTCCCCTGAATGCCTCCAGAATCTCGCTGATCTGTATGACCTGGCAATGCCAGGCTGAAGAGAACAAAGGTCATGGATTTCAAACAACTGGCAAGGCTTGAGGTGCTCTACGTATTCTACTGCAGTGAAATGGAGGAACTGATATGTGAAGATGAGGTGATAGAGGAGGATTTGATCGCTTTTCCGAGCCTTAGAACAATGTCCTTCCGATACCTCCCAGAATTGAGGAGCATATCCCAGGAGGCTCTGGCTTTTCCTTCACTGGAGAGGATTGCAGAGATGGATTGTCCAAAGCTGAAGAAGCTGCCTCTCAAAACCAGAGGTCGACCCTGCCAACTGTCTATGGCTGCAAGGAATGGTGGCATGATCGAATGGGGCTGAAGGGGCAGCCACCATTTCTGCCTTCCTTCCTTCATGGCAACTCGATTAGTTATCACAGGTTGTGATTCCAAGTATTCTTCTTCACGCAGAATTTTAATTGATTGTGATTTCACACTTTTTTTGTATATATGTTTTCTAGATCCAGTGAGGAGCTGCACCGCCGGAACGCAAGAATTGGAAAAGAGTTAAAACATGGTTAATATTGCTGGATCAGTCTCATATCATACACCTTCCATGCTAATTAATTCACAAACAGCTGTACTTATAAACAGATAACCTGATAAGTAATTAGCATAAACATGATTTTTGAGAGTACTAAACAATAATAAAATCCATTTATGTATAGAAAGGTAGTAGGAACTTCTTTTCCCTGCTAACCATTTATGAAATCTCAAACATAGAAGATGAGAAAAGAATCATCAATTCCCAACCAACTTAGATAACTCCAATTTTGTCATCAGTTCAAGTCCTCTAAGGGCTATTGGAGATTTACATGACAATTAACTTTAGGATACTATGGAATTAGTCAAGCTGCGCACAATCAGTCTCGTACACCCAAGATTATAAAAAAAAATATTAAATCTAATTTTTAATTGTTAGATATATTTCATTTCGCCTTTTCTAAGGGATTCTTATGATTTTAAAATGCATATTTATATATTGAAAGATTATACGTATATAATTTCAAGTCAAACATTATTATTGGTTTTCATGTAAATATAAGGTTCTTGTTAACCTTATGGAGTTGTATAGTTATACAAATGGACATAACAAGTCTTGACATAGGATATATACAACAATCTAATATTCCTTATAAGGGACAAAGAAATTACCCTAACATTAGAGGCAATGATTAACTCTGATACCATTTATTGCAATATATATGGTCTTAATTTTATTGATATTGTTTGCTTTAAATCCCAAAAACCTTCACAACTTTAAAACTCATTATTTATATGGATAAGAGAACTTATATATTTAGAGTTAGAAACTTCGTTGAGCATGTTTAGTTCCTGATTTTGAAAAGTGTTATTGAGAACAATTTTTTATAACACAGAGAACACTATTTTTGTATTCTTTTGAAAACTGTTCTTATTATATAAATTTAGTATTTTTTTGTGTTCTCTGTGTTTTACAGAACAAAAAAATTTGTGAACTAAACGTGTTTTCTATATTTTCCTTATTTGTGAAACCCCGAAAAAATCTAATTTTCTGAAAAAGGGCGAAATGGTAATTTCGGTCAAGATCCGGAATTTTTCTAGATTCGATGACTAAATGCATTTCTACCATTAAACTGTCTTCAAGTAAATCTACTACCATGTCGACCCCTTGTCGACTCCAAGTATTAATCGAAATCTCACGCTTTTCAGGCATGGTGCAGGCGTCATGACACTCGCACTTTACGAAAGTACTGGCAGTGCCACGTGTCCCGGCGTAACGGGTCAAACATCGAGCCAAGTGGGGCCTCACATGAGACACAGCGACATCACGCCATTGGGAGAAGCAAACGCTGGTGAAGTGATGGTGGGATAAGGTGTAACCCCTACCGACCACTCTAAAATTCGATACGCGGGCATGACGACAAGTCTCATCCCAATCTCGACCCAAGCTCTCTCTCTCAACCCGCTGTGAGAAGCAAAACAGAGAGAGCAAGCGGTTATAGAAATAAGGATTTTAGAGAGAGAATCTCACCTTCTCTCTAAAATTTCTCGGCGATCTAATGCCGTTTTCCTAAACATGAGTAAGAAGCAAAGTTGCTCCCTTACGTTAGTTGGCCACGATGTATTACTCGATTTGGGGAGTTTCGACAAACTCCAAGAGGTAGGGGTTTTCTCCTACTTGCTTTACCCCTTGTTTAAGTGTTTTGTTAATGCTTAGGTTGATTTGGAGGCCGTGGAGCGGTCGTTGGACGTGGTCCCAAAACCCTGTGAATCTAATATTGTAGCACACGTCAACCCGTTTTTGGGCAGTAGTGGACCGCTTTGGGTGGTTGTGTGATGACTGAGTCAGAATTATGTTTTGATGTGTATGAGGCCTGGAATGGCTATGGATTTCGCCACAAAGTGGAACCGATGTTGATGAGTGGGTCGCGCCCATGGTTCTAATCGCTGGTTTTGTGGACTCATAAAACAACTGCTTTGTAATGACTAATCAAACGCCCATGTGTTATTTTGTATGAAATATTGCTAAAGATGAGTTCATTTTGAATTGTGGAATTTAATACGTTGATGCATGAATTTTGACGTTAACATGATGTAGTGATTCAATTTATGTTAATATATGCATGTAAATATTAGTACGGAAGTGGGTCTCAAACGCCACGCATTCCATGCGTTAACGGCACCCTTAGAAATTAGGTGTGAGTGTGCCACATGAAAGAAATGAAAATGGAAACACGATTATTGTGAAAGAAATTCTCGGCTAAGATTTTCCTGAGAATTTGCCGAGATGGTCCACGCATCACTTCTGGATATAATCAATGACTGCTTTGAAAGTTCTCCAACCACCCGACTCGAGGGTAGTCCAATATTTTTACCGAAATCCTAGAGTGTGTTTTCAAGAACAAAAACTTTTTTGCTTGAAAACCATTTAAGCACATGAGCAAGTGGAGGAGTCAAGAGGACTCGAGACATGGGTTTAAAGTGCATGTAGACATTCAAGTAGAATCACCATTTTGCTTGAGTGTGTGGCTGCATTTGAATCATTGCATGTGCACTTAGGGTAGAGTAACCCATTTGTGTGAATCTAATCACTGGCAATTGTCACCTGATATAGAATGATATTTACACAGGGAGCTTTAATTCAACATGGTCTAATAGATAATGCTTTTATAAAGGTGCTCTACTCAGGCTTGAAGCTGGCATACCAGCTGCATTAACTTTAATCCACATATGTTTGTATTAAGAGGATCAACTCTTGAACCATGTAGTATAGCTATTGATTTTTAGTATATGATGTACAATAATATATCATTTACCATGTGTGTCTCAGATTTAGATTTGAGATCTTTCCATAGTTGATCGGCTGTCAACCTACAATCTTGTGCTTAAGACATTCTCATTTTTCAAACAAAATTAGCTTTAAAACCGTAAACAAACATGCCCTTTTTCTCTCTCATCGGATGTAGAATATCACATCGTCCCTGTCGGGAGAACCATGATTTGACATTGATTTATTTAGCTTTCAAAGATCACAAATCTGACCAACGCTGACGTTTAAACGCTAGAAAAATAATGCTTTTTACGCACTTGCGCCACCTGCTGCATCTATAGCAATATTATACAACGCTGACACATAAATGTGGCATGAATAATTGAATTAATTTCTTCTCTTTTTTATTCTTTCATGCAGATAATTAGTTTGAACATTTCTTTGTAGTGTTCTTGTTTACAGGAGCTCGATTGCCTGATTAAAAAGCAGGCTTGATTTTATATAGACATACTTAGTGCCAATGCAAATCTTCTGTGGGACCTAGTATTATTACAATGTAATTTGACCAAGAGCTGATTTATCTTCCTCCCATTCCATGGATGCTTTCGGTGTGAATTTTCTTTCTTTCTTGTTATACATCTCCTTCAATTTTCTATGGAAAAAGTTTCTCAGCCACCATTGAAGTTAATATTCCTAAGTCACTGATCCAAACACTCCACCTTCAATCTGTGCACTTTGGTCTGGCCTATCACCATCAAACTACCACTTAAATCTATCTTTTTATCAGGTTTGCCCAATGAAAATAAAAAGAATGATTCGACTGAAAAACAAACAAAGAGGTTGCTGCTTGTAAAAGCAAATAATGATACAAAATCTGGAAAAATGAAATTTTCACTATCATCATTGACATGGCTAAGTAGAGGGTGGATTTATGAATAATCCAGGTCTCACTATAAAATTGAAGTGTACACTTTTATGAATAATCTTTGTTCTGGTTATGAACCCCCACGGGGGCCTGCCTTCTCAGCTCTTCCCTTCTCGTATTTGCTCCTTTTCCTTCGTATATATGTTTTCACATATGTTTGAATAAGATTTATAATAGGATGTTTTAACCCTAACAAATTAGTTAGTAGTTTAACATAATATAAGACTTGGAATTAGATTACGAAAGCCTAGAATTTTCGGCAATCGTATAATTAGGTCACTGTGTTTTAAAGTATATGAAATATTCGTTTTCATCCATCATACAATATTGATATTTCGTCATGTATGATTTAAACCTTATGTGGAAACCCCAGCGCAGAATATACAATAAAAGGAAAAAGATGTAAGATCATTCGCTAGGGCTGTACCTCAGCTAGGTTTTCTTTTTTCTTTGACGACACACAGCGGCTGAACGTTGGTAGTGTTATATGTCATGAGCCAAATTAATTCCATTATTCACATTTTATTCCATGGATGATAAAACCACTTAACTCCTGAAGTTAGCTTTTCATTCTCTCTATAAAGCTCTGAGAAGCATAATCTCTTCAACCCATCAAACAGCTTTGTTAACTTCTTTCTTTCCTTTTTTCTTTCATTCGGTTAATTACCTATGTTCTGATCCTTGTTGTAAGGATCTTCGGGGTATAGAGAGATATAAACATAGTAGATGATCATCAGCTAGGAATGGAGGCTGTCCAGCGGCCAAGAATATCTGATGAAAGGAGATATGATCCTGTGTTTGTGTGGAGGTGGACAGAGGAGAGTGATACCATGGTTTTTCTGTATGAAGTTTATGCTTGAAGCTGTGTGTGCTTTCTCCGTCTGCTGTTCCCAAACCATCTTCTCTCTCCCCTCTCAACTAAGCTAGGATGAGTTTTTTTTTTCCTATGTTTCGATAAAACATAATATTCATATAAACCCAAACCCTATGTTGAGCTCTAGAGAGTCGATCATTTAATATGGTATCAGAATCTAGTTTAGCAGGAGGTTCGAACCACCTTTTTTACAATTTATTCATCATTTGTTGATTTGAAAGTCCATGGAGAATTTTATTTGGTTTATTTTGAATTTTCCATCAAGGTGTATGAAGCATGGGAGAAAGATAAATAGATGAGATCATATTTAAACCAACCCACCAACTTCTGAGCTTTTACAATATTAGGTCATTTAACGTTATCTAATTTTAAACCTGTTCTTTTTAAAAGCTTTTGTTCTTTTTAACTGAGCGCATAGGTCCTCAAGTATTTGCCTCCAATGGAAAATTGTTTCTATTGAGATTTGAGCCATGAGCCCAACTAAATGTTAAAAACGACTTCAGCACACATTATTTACCTGTTAAGGTCAGCCAAAAGAATCACACTTCTGATTTGATTTTTTGGCCCACCACGCTTTCAAATTAAGGTGTAGAATGTGTCTTTTATATTTCTAGTTCTTCTCTTCTTCCTCCATTCATCTTTTCTCATAAATCTTAAACCTTTAAGGTAATTTCTCTCAAGTTTCACTATGGTTCTCTCCCAATCTAAATTAGTAAGTCCTTTATGTTTCTCTAATATGATAAGTCCTTTAGTAAAGGTGGATGATATGTTTGACTTTCTTGTCTATCTTATAAACTATACTTCATTCTAATTGGATTAGATTAGCAACCAACTTATACCCAAACACAAATTAAGAGATAAATAATTCAATCTTTGTCATTTTTTTTTTGAATAAAAAAACAATTTCATTGATTCCAACTATCAATACATCGATGGAAACATAGAATTAAAACAAAACCAAAGATGAAACATGTTAATAGCATAATGAAACGACTCAAAGCCTATACATTTAATAGTTGAATCTACACATTTGATATTACTATCGTGACTAGAATACATTTGACTAAAGTTCTACAATATACTTGTAAAACCCGAGAAAAATCGATTTTTGATGAAAATGAAACACGGCACTGGTTGCTATAGTGCTGGTGCTGGGAAACCTAAAATTTTCTAGACTTTGGATGACAAAACGGATCTCGTCTGGATTCGCTTTCACAAATCTAGTTACCTAAATATATCTCAAAGGTTGAACTAGATAATTGAATTTTTCAAAGATCTCACCAAGATGGGTGTCTAGTGATTCTTCATGAATCAGATTTTGTGTTTAAAATCTCAAAAGTTAGGTATTGTAACTTTAGTTAAGTCTATTGAATATGAATTGAACTTGAACTCACAAATAATCACTGGTCAAAATCATGTCCATGCACACAAGAACATGGGCCACACTCTAAAAATGTTGTGTCAAAAGTAGACTTAGGGCAGAAAGGCTTATTCTCCCGTCGGTTTAATTTTCAGAGTGAGAGAAGAGGTAAAGTTATAGCACAAGAGCTTCCTCCAAGATCGGCGGTTCCTGTCGATTGAAGCCCGTCGGCAAAGAAAGTTCACCCATCTACAGGCGCCACGCTGCAGTACCAAAACGCCAGATTCACCCAGATCCAAGCGAGGAGTTCGGGAAATTAAAGGTTTCGAGTTTAAGAATTGTCCAAGAGGCTTCCGAGGGTTCCTTCTAAACTCCAAGAGGTAGAGAATTCTTCCTACTCACTACAAGAAAAATCGGAAATAGAGATTTAATCATCCGCTCCTCAAATGAGATGGTTTAGAGACTAATTAGAGACCTAAAAACTCTTGAAACATAAATGAATTAGGGACGGAAATTCCGTTTCTAATGGCATGGAATGATTTCTTATCAAAGATGGAAATAGTCCATCTTTATTAAAGACTAAAATTCCATCTAACTTAATGTCTTATTTATCTCCATTTGAGACAGAACTGTCCCACCTCTTATTTAGATGAATGTCCCATTCAGAGATTCCATTGAATCTTGCTCTCATTTGAGATTTTAAATAAATCGGCTCTGAATTAGAGATGAAATTCTTCTCTAATCGTGAGACCGATCAGTCTTTTCAAGCCTTCCTCATTAGACATTTAGTCCATCTCAAACTGTGACGCTGATCGGTTATCCCAAATTATTGGCCTATAGTACTCACTTACCCAGACTCAATTGCTTCCGACTCGACTTTGTCTCTCATATATGAGGCTCTTTCAGTCGTATTTATCTCGCGAGCTTTTATGTACCCGCTTGATCGCAGTAGATGGGGCTTTCATCTAAAGCCCGACTTCGTGACTCATCCCTTCGTGCCACATTATTTCGTCGATGATCAAATTCGTATCATCACATATTCCGTCGGTGATGAATAATGGAAGATCCATACCTTTACTTGCCCCTATGAGGAAAATTATGCCGTTGAGGATGTGGTTTACATGGATCGACCGGACGAAAGTTTTTACTGTTTTAACAAGAAGAGAAGGGATTGCTCTCATCCTTCAATTTTTGTGCACAAGAGTGAAAGTCGCTTGTTCGGTGTGAATTATATATGCATTATGAGTGCATTTTTTTTTTATGTATTTTTACATATCCCATCCATCCATCCAACAATCATGTCTATCTCCACTCAATGTTTCACAAGATGGAAATTGGCAAATAATAGTTAATTATAAGGAAGGCAAACCAGAGTAAGGAGAGAAAAATTAGAGGAAAAGTCATATCCAACCCTAGGTGTAGACAATCCTTGCCTAGGTGTAGATGCTCGCCTAGGCGTAGACAATCTCTCGCCTAAAGCTTAGATGCGCTCGCTGCGTAGTCGCCGCCAGCGAACCAAAGAATCAACAAAAAACTCTTAAAATAGCTCTCGGTCCGCCAGCCAGGTTCGCCAGTATATTCCCACGCTCAGCGCAGGGTGGCAAACATCACCGCACGAAGACACGTGTCTTCGCCTAGGCGAAGCTCAGTTCGCCTAGGCGAAGAATGTCAGGCTGGAATACAAATATTCCCATATTTAGCCCAATCATGAGCCCATTTCCCGAGTTGCAATACTCGTTAACGAAGCTGGAACAAAGGTACGTAGGGGAGAGCGTATTTACTACACTACCAATTTTAGGTTCTTCTTGTAGACTTAGATCCTTTGAGTTTCTTTTTAGCTATAACTTCTCTTGACTTGGTTTACTCATTTGTGAAGTCATTGTCGGGAGATCCAATTGGTTTCGGGACATTCTGTAGCAATGGATCTAAGTTTTGGACGAGATTGATTACAAACTGTTTTGTATTCCTTAACTTTGTTTCATTTCTTAATCTTATAGTACTTTATTTGGTACAAATATGGTATTGTTGGGTTTTGAGGTTGCTATGAGGGACTAAAATCTCCCCTAGGGCTGGTTATTGAAATTGGTGGTAGACTTAAAGTTTTCATCGACCGATTTTTACGCATCCATGTTTTGTGTTGAGGTTGCTCGCATACTCTGTGAATCTTCAATTCTTTAGGGTTTTTCTTAATTGTTGTATGTTTGAGGTTGAAATTAACACCTAGAGCTCAAGGGGCTTCAGAGTGACAGTTGGAGGTATCCCCTTAGGGATTAGTTTCTAGCTTTAGTGTCCCATAATTATTAAAATCAATTTAACTTAATCAAAGAAACCTAGGAAATTAGGAATGCCTAGTACTAGGTGGATTTTATTAAGATTGACAACTTGTAATCTTGTGTGAAGATCATAAGGACCGAATAAAGGAGCTCGATCGAAGAAAAACCTGGGATGTTCTATTGCAAGGATCGAAAGGAGTCCAATAGAACTCCCAAGGTCTGATTCGCCATAAAACTAGTATAGCATTTTAATCTGTAAGAACCGAATCCAGAACAGAATGAAGTGAGAAACGAGGGAGACACCGAAAGTGTAAGCCTCGTATCGTGTTCCTCAAGTACACAAATATGTTTTCATATTAATTCCAGATAAGCCATAAACCATTCAATGGATACAATCGGCCCTAGCATTAATCATTAAAGCTTTTCTTCCAATTCGCTTCACTTATTTGTTAATTTTCAAGTGTTAGACCAGTTTATTTTTAGTTCAAATTCTAATCGATCATCACTAAAATCAGTTTTTATCGCTTGGATAGTGAAAGGTCTTTAGTAGCTGGGGTATTTAGTCCCCATTTAAACCAACTTTTCTTTCTTCCCTGGTTCATAATTGGGTTTCTACCAAAAAGCCACTATATTACTTCAGGATCCGTACACTCAAGGATTTGATTGTTTTTATGCTAAAATTTATATACATGCAAATAACCTAACACCACTGGCTATTTCTCCCAAATTTCCGAGCCGATTATTTAAAATTTACAATGTGGTTGTCCACAACCGCTTCTTCTCAAATGTAGTGGAAGTCCGACAAACAAAAACCCAAATCGATTTTATTTATCAACAAATGGAGACTATTTCTAAAGGTTTGGTATTTTCCTTTTGTGTAAGAAACATTATTCTTTAATTAATTTTAATGATTTCACTCTCTGATTTTCTCACGTATCATATGGTTTTCTAGGTTTCCTAGTATTTGAAGTCTTTTGTTCTCAAATTTATACTTTACCATTTTCATCTCCTCTCCCATTTCTAACTTTATCTTCATCTTCAAACAATGAATTTTAATGGTTGAACTACCACGCATTCGATGGTTAATTTAGGTTTGGATTTCATCCAAATGAACTCTTTTCTATACATTAGTAAGGTTGCCTTTTGTTACCTCATAAAATTTGTTGAATTAACTGGCACCGAGAGCCAAAATCCTCCACCAATGCGCACAACACACGTCTGAAATTCAAATGATGAATCCTTTTATTCATAATATTACGGGCCCTCTTATGTGCACTAAATGTGCTCAAGAAAAATAGCAAATAACTTACCCACCCTTTCACGTACTGGTGCAAATAACAACCCACCTAATAAGTCATGAAACAACTAATAATTTAGTCTAAATCCAACTCAATAAATAAATAAATAAATAAAACACACGCATTAAATACCCTTTAGTAATTAAAACAATTACTTTGCTTACTTAGCCCTAACCCCTTAACTATTTTTGGGCGTGTAACATAACCTTTCCCTTCATAAGAACTTGCCCACGAGTTCGAGATATGTTCGGCGCAACTCCTCTGCATCAAACCAGGTGGCATCTTCCTTGTTAGCTCCCTTCCATTGAATTAAGACATCTACTCCTGCTCTATTTCCTTTTTTCTAATATTTTCTCTGGTTCGCATGGTGCCATTTTCCATTACTGTTGGTAGTCTAGGGTTAGAGCTTACCTAAGTTCCAATTTTTTTCTTGAGGTAGGAGATGTGAAATACGGGGTACATCTTGATTCTTTGCAGTACTGCTTGTAGGCAAACTTTCCCACTGAAAGTGATCTAGAATGGAGCAAAATAATCTAAGTAAAGCCAGTCTTTCACCCAACAATCATCCGTCTAGAAGCCCAATCCCTGTGTAGACCCAATCTCCCACATTTATATTCTCTCTCTCTCGCTTTATTTGCATATAACTTTCATTCTCGTTTTTGAGCTCTTATAGTATTCCAAAGGCCATAGTGACGATGAAATCCTAGCTTCTCATTTCGCCTTAACTGCTGTATCACGTGGTACCCAAGCCATGGAAGAGTCGTGGTGGCTCTTGTCCATATACTATCTCAAAGGGGGTGAGCCTTGTGGAAGAATGCTCTGAGGTATTGTATGCCCACTCGGCTAAAGCTAGCCAACCGCCCAATCCAAAGCACCCGAGGTAAATTCTTCAACCATTTGTTCATTACCTCTCGTCTCACTGGGCCTGCTCGAAAGTGTGATATGCGGAATTCATTAGCAGCTTCGTTCCACTTAAATGGAAATTTTCCTTCCAAAATTGTTTACTAGTGAAAAATTGCATCTAATCATCGACTATGCTTTGTTGTATGCCATGTAATTTGAATATGTTTTCCATAAACACCTTTGCTAATCGTTGCGTTATAAGGATGTGCTATTAGTATGAAATGACCTGCATTTGCTGGAACTTGTCCACTATTACCATGATCACACTGTATCCCTTGGACAGCAAAACCTTCTATGAAGTCCATACATACACCACCCATGCTTTACTCGTATTGGCAAAGGATGCAAAAGTCCCACCTAGTTTGAGATTTTATGTTTTGTTTCTTTGGCATACCTCACATTCTCTAATGAATTTTCTGATGTACTTCCTCATTCCACACCAAAAGAATTCCTTCTTGATCCTAGAGTGAGTCTTTTATGAACCAGTATGTCCTCCCATGGGGCTACTATGGAATTGCTGCATGACTTGCTCCTGCTGCACCTTTAGTGTTCCCAAGTGTAACCTCCTCAGAGAATAAGAACTCTCCGAGCTTAGTACTTGCGGAATCAAGATCACCTTGGTGGTAGTGGTTAAGTAACTACTGTAACTGGGAATCTTAAGTTTGATGGAGACCTTCCCACTAGTTCAACATAACCATGTTGGATGTCTGGCTTTTCCATCCTCCGCAAGCTCAATCGCTTCCCCGGGTCTCAGTAACTGAGAGAGCGTCATTGCCTTATTTCCTTTGCCGCTTCGATATTCCACACTAAAATCAAAGCCTAATAGCTTTGTTATCCACTTTTTTTGAAAGGTTGTCCCAACCTTTTGCTCCAAAAGGTAATTCAGAGCTTGTTGGTCTATCCTTACCTTGAATCTGTGCCCCAGTAGATATAATGCCCTATTTGAATTGCTAAAGATACTAAAAATTCTTTTTCATAAGTGGATAAAAATAATTTTTTACCTTTAATGCTTGACTTAAATAAGCTAGAGGCTCCCTTCCGCATTAAAACAACCCCAACCCATTTTTGTGAAGGCATCACATTCACCACAAATATTTGGAGATCCGGCAAGGCAAGAACCGAAGAGGTCACCATGGCCGCTTTAATGTTGCAAATGTCTCTGCCATTCCCACCTTGAATTTAAATGAATTTTTCTTGAGCAAAGCAGTTAGAGGGGCTGTAATACTTCCATAGCCCCTTACAAATTTCCTATAGTAACTTGTTAATCCCAAAAATCCCCTTAGAGCCTTAGGATTCCTAGGTTCAAGCCACTCCATCACGGTTGTAATCTTCAATGGATTAGCTTTGACTCCCTCTTTGGAAATAACATGGCCTAAGTACTGCACTTCCCGACATCCAAAAGCGCATTTTAAGGCCTTAGCGTACAGTTGATGTTGACTCAAAACTTCTAAGACAGCTTTTAGATGCCCTACATATTCTTCAACAGATTTACTGTACACAAGTATGTCATAAAAAAAAACAAACACAAATTTCCTGAGATAGGGCTTGAATATCTCATTCATCAACCCTTGAAAGGTAGATGGTGCATTGGTGAGCCCAAAAGGCATCACTAAAAACTCATAATGCCCCTCATGTGTAGAAAAGGCAGTTTTAGGCACATCATCAGGCTTCATCCTGATTTGATGGTAGCCTGACCTTAAGTCAATTTTAGAAAACAATCCTGCAATTCATTAAGCTCATCCACAATTCATCTATATTAGAATGGAAACTTATCTTTGATGGTATCTTTGTTGAGAGCTAGATAATCAATGCACATGCGCCAACTCCCATCATGCCTTCACCAAAAAGAACCAAGAAGAGGCAGACTTTCTGACATGGTCGATGATCCCAGCCTTTAACATTTCCTTGACCAACTTCTCAATTTCTTATTTTTGATAATAAGGGTATCGACAAGGCCTAACACATGTTGGCTTAGTTGCTTCTTGGAGTTGGATCTGATGGTCGTGACTCCCAGGAGGTGGGAGTCCTTCGGGTTTAGCAAACACTATTTTGAATTCATTTAAAATAACTTGTATGGCAGGCTCTAATGATTCTCCTCCTAGACTGTCACTGATCTCCATAAACTGCAACCATATTCCTCTTCCTTATGCAAGGGCAGCCTTGCTCAAATTATGTTCTTCTTGTATGGTCTTCTTAGGTAGCCTCAAGCCCTACAACAATAATTTCTTTCCTTCCACCCAAAAACTCATACTTAGATAAGCAAAATTCCACTGAATAGTTCCCAAACTTCTTAATCAATCTACACCCAATACAGCATCACATCCTCCTATTGTTAATAAAAACATATTGACTAAAATGTTACAACATCGCATCTTTAAAAGAACTGCCATATAGCAACCAAGGCAAGGAAGAGTGTCCCTATTAGCAACTCGACTCCACAAGGGCCTCCACCGGTAATTTTTCCTCTAGCCACATTTACATCAATAAAAACCACATGTGTACTGCCAGTATCAATGATAATAAGCCAACTGAACATTCACCAATTTTAGCATAATCAACCTCATGGTTTTGGGAGAGCAGTTCTACAATGGCATGCAAGGATATGCCTGAATAGTTCACTCATTGACAAATGCATAGTTTCAGAACAATGGTCAAGGTCTTTCTTCCTCTCTAAATTTTCTTCTCATTCCCTTTCAAATTCCATTCCTTCCAATAAGTATAGTTTGGGCCTACTATTAATTAAAAGTCCTAGATGATACTTTTCATCACAAAAGTAACATAGACCTTTTCTCTTTCTCTTCTTGCATTTGGTTGAACCAGCACAAGCCAGGATATGAAAGCCTTCCTTGATACTGGTGGGTTAGATTTGAATGTTATGGGCAGTTTGCAAAATGGGATTTTGGGGAGAGGGGGTGGTTAATCTGGGTATGGAATTTTGTCCAGGTAATCGAAGAGGAGCTGGTTTGAATGAGGCTAGAGGCGGCTATTTCGGGGCATGAGTGCTTCAAATAGGTTGTTGTTGTTTTCTCTCGTTACTTCTTCTTGTAGACGAGCTAAACCAAAAGCAGCAGCAAGAGTATTGGGTTTGAACATGGTAACAATAATTCACAATTCATCTCTTAAAACACTTAAAAAGGTACTTATACGAAATCCTTCACTCACCCCATTTATTTGTCGACGCTTTCAAAAGTAGTTTGGTACCCTCCACCCTTAATATCAACGGTGAATGTGCCCAATCGGATCCTCACGCCGACGACTCCAAATATGATGTGAGGCGCCCCCACGGTCCTCCAATTTTGTCACCAAACTGACTCTCTCACAATGGCCACCAAGTCACCTCCTTCCGTGGAATAAAGAAATTTCATCTTGTGGTCCTCTAGAGTCTCAAAATAATTGAAGAATTGTTGCGCCTTTAAGATCCACTCACTGGGATCTCCCCCATTAAATCGAGGAAAATCCAATCGAAGAGATCGAGCCCGATTCCGCAGGTCCATCAAAATGTAGGATTAGCATTTACCTGACATCATGGAAGTCCCGCTTAGAGTTAAGTTTGTTGTAATTCGACTAAAGCCACACTGTTTTATGCCAAACTATTGAGTTGCTACAACACACCTTCTATTGGTTTTCCATGCCTTGATTGCTCATCCTGAGTGGTTGTTCCCTGTAAATTGTTTGCCGTTTCGTATAATCGTAGATGTCGTGTTCCTCCGCCATGTCAGTAGAATGTATTCGATACCAACTTGTTACCTTGGTGAAAACGAGCTGAATGAAATCTGCACCGAGGAGCCAGAATCTCACCAATGCGCAATAACACAATTGAAATTCAAAATGATGAATCCTTTTATTCATAATATTCCGTCTCTTATAGGCAACAGTGTTTGTAAAAATAGCAAAATAACCGACCCACCTTTCACGCATCGGGTGCAAATAACAACCCACCTAATAAGTCATGGAAACATCCCATTGACTTAGTCTAAACCCAACTCAAAAAAAAAAAAAAAAAAACACACACACACACACGTACTTAAAATGCCTCCTCATAACAAAAACATTACTTTGTCGACTTAGCTTAACCCCTTGAACCATATTTTTGCTGTAACACCTTTTCTTTTAACTTTCATGTGAATTTTGGATTATAGTGGTTTTGTATTGATTTACGTGTAGAATTGATGAATTGGGTTGTTTTATCAAGGTATTGATTGGGTGGTTCCTTTCTCTTAAAACAGCATCTTTCAAGGGTCGAGCGGTTCTTAATGAAATTTTGTCAACCATATGCATAACCTCAGTTAGTGGATAACTCGTATAAGAAAAAGGATAACACAAATCTCAAGAGGTTCCTTACTAGTGCTATAGATAGAATCCTCTAGACAATCAATATACTATTTCCCCTTCAAGATGTTTCTGTATGCGTTTCACATGTCTGATAAATGGTTTGACCGAAACATGTATTAGAATGTTTACTTTTAAGTATTTGAATATTCTCATGACTATTTGAGATTTCAAGAAGGGATATAAGTACTATTCTGCTTTGTTTTTTTTATTTTATGTCGTCTTCTACCATCAAATTCAACTCTAAGTATAACCGATTGGGTTTCATTCTACTTCTCTCCATTTTATATATAGTACCGAAACCGATCAAAGAGACCTCGAACTAGTTACCAAAGAATTAGTGCTCCAAACTTAATAATCAATTTGAATTTCTTACTATGTATGTGTGTGTGTGTATTTCAATGAAAAATTATGCCTAATAGAACTCCATACTTTCCCCGGATTAGGTACATGTTGATTAATCATCGCTAAATTAATATGAATTTGATGTTGTTCTCATTGAGCTGCTGAAACGATTTAGTCATGAACTTGTTGAAACATTATATGTTGTTTTACAACAAAATGACATTCCACTAGTGAGACTCATGTCTGGCTTTAAGTTTCATTTTCTCACTCTCAAGCTGCGCTTAGTCTGAGGTAAACTTATGCTCAATCAGATCCGTGAGAGCATCTCAAGTTTAACCATGAAATTTGGAAAATACCTTGAAATTTGAGTATGAAAGCACCAGCCTCTATAGAGATCCACCCTGAGGAAATTCGGGAAAAATACCACAAGGAACTTATCATAGACAAGTCAATAACGGTAAAAATATCTGTATCAAGAAGGCAAAGAATGAACTGAGTACATTAACACTGAAAAACATACATAGAGGTAATAAAACATATCTTAATTCCCTTCTTAAGTCATCTCCTGTAATTCAAGCTTTTAGAATTTTGTATTCAATTGAGAACCAATTTGGTTCTCCTTTCTGTAAAGAGGATTTTTTTTTTCCTCAATGATGTTGAAGCACGCTTGTTCTATGGCATTCCTTCATGACCAAGAAAATGAAATTAGTCCTGCTCTAAGGGCAAGCTATTGCAAATGATCCTCACATGTATCCTGGTGATCATCTTGCATTCGGACTCATTAGCCATATTCAGATTACTTCTGCATCATTAGTTTTAAAATAGATGCTCAGTTATAACCTATCAATAACGTGAAATGGCTTCCAAGCATCTTTGTCTGCTATTACTACTTTCTTCAAAAGAGACATTACTCCATCCATATAACACAAAGCATACCTTTAATAAATGGAAATATGACAGTTTGTGAGTTCTTTTTTCATCGTGTTATAAATATTCTTCCAACTTCTGCCAGCTCTGAGTGCATTGATCATGCACACCCGCTGTTTGCATAAAGTCCTTTTTTTTTACTAATGATATGGTATTTATAGGTCGCGGCACTTCTAAGTTGTCCAAAGTCAAGCAATCCAAGATCCCCACCGTGTTGTTCACTCAACATGCTTCAAGGAAGAACACCTGGCATGCTTCAGAGAGTCCTTATGCCTTTTCTTGAATTTTTTGTCTTTGAAGAACATAGTGATTATAGATGTATACTTGAAATCATCTATATTTCTATGTTTATGGAGAGTGATCTTGATGTGTGATTCTATAGGAGCACTCTTTTTTTTTTCTTGCTTTTAGCGTCCGACCAAAGGACTTACGCTTCCTAAAATAAACTAGCCACTATAGAAATATTTCTCCCTCCCACTCCTGTGCTCAATTTTGTTTGCACCTACCTGACACTTAGGTTCCATAAAGTATTCAATCATAATTATGAGTCAATTTTCAGAATTGCTTTAATATTAATAAATGCTTTTGATTAATTATAGATAAATAACTTTAGTTTTGCAGTTGTGCATTTCATTACTTTTTTATTAAAATAAAATAAAGTTTTAATGAAGGTAATTTCTGTGCTTATAATTATTTCATGTAGATTACTAACTTTGAAAACTTTATTATATAAGGCAAGTTCATTGTATCTCTCAATAAAACAAAATAGGACACTGCTTAATAACTTGCTTTATGGTTTTAAGTAATACTGTAGCATTAGCAATAACATAATGTAATTAACAAGAAAGTAATTTTCATCACAAGTTGCTACCCCACGAAGAATGTTAATAGAAAGCCACCAAGATTTTTAAGGAGCGACTTCGCAATGACGAGTATACTTGGAAGAATGTTCTTGAGGACACAAAGAGAATTTCCAGTTTGGATTAGTAGTTATACATTGTATTTAGTACATTTGACATTAATATTACTATTTTGTTATCTACAATAGTACCATCGATTTTACAATTAATGAAATATATAGTGTTTCAACTTATTTAATGACATCTATTAATTTAGTTCTTAAATCTATAACTTTATGATTACATATAATTGAAATCTTTAGCCATACAGAGTTCATCTAATAATAAGCTAAAACCTACACGTCGAAAAATTAGCTCCAAGATATTTTATGACAAATGTAGATGGATTTTTCCATCTCTGATTAGAATAGAGACGGAAAAATTTCATCTCTAATCAGAGACGGAATTATTCCATCTTTGATTAGAGATGGATCAAATCTTTTTTAATTAGAGACATAATTCTCGTTTTCAAGTTAGAGACGGTATGAAATCTGTCTCTAATTTGAGACAAAATTTCCGCTCTCTGACCGCTTTGATTAGAGACTAACTGGGATGAACACAATTAGATACTGTTATTTAGAGACGAAAATTCCGGTCTCAATCCGCTTGGAATTCAAGTTTCAAGGATTGTAGATCGAATTGTCCGTCTTCTACTTTGGGATTTTTCTTGTAGTGTCGGGTTTATTTTCCATTTTAAGAGTTGAAATGTTAGATGTTCGAGTTCCCATCTGGGTGTCCTTCGCTAGTGAGTTGAGCTCTCCAGCTGGTGCACACATGCTCTCCATGAAGAATATTCTCGCCTCAGGCCAAGAGACTCGCCTAGGCAAAGGAGGTGTTCACCTAGGCGAAGGTGTTCACCTAGGCGAAGGGGCCCACCTAGGCGAGGGAATGTATGCCTAGGCGAGCCCCAGGACAGGAAAATAAGAAGTTTCTGGTCTGCCTAAGAGAGGGTGTTGCTCGCCTAGGCCAAGGCAGGCTATGCCTATGTGAGCCTATGACTGTGTGAGGCCTGTGTTTATGACATGTTTGGGGTCGGTCTCGTGGCCTGGTTTGTGATTGCTTGTGGCTTGCTTCAAGGCCATTATATGACTTGTTTGAGAGTGTCACTGCTTGACTAAGAGTGACGTGTTTAGATGTCAATATGTGTGTTCTAATGTATTGGCATGTGATGAGTTTGTATGTGCAAATGGTCATTACATGGCTTAATTATGTGTGTGTCATTTCTTGAACATAGAATGACATGTTTTATGTTAATGTTGATATATGCATGCATGATATATTGACATGAATGAAATGATATATGGAAGTCATATGCCTGATGTGATCATTCATGACACTAGGTGAGGGTGTGGTTTCAGGTTACGATATGTAGCATTCATTATACATGTGGGTACAATATAACATGCAATGACACATTACATCGCATATGGCCTGGACATCGCATTGAATGAGCGTGAGCATAGTTATAATCAACACCGGCGCTTGGTGATTGATCGGGTGGGCTTAAGAAGGGCCAACGACATCTAAACAGAAGCTCAAGGTCAATAGCTGTAAAGAAAACTGTGTCAGGTAATAGCAAGTAGGATAGATACCCCACCCGTGAAAGACCCAAAGATTTGTGGTTAGACATAATTCAACGGTGAAACCCCGTGGAAAGTGCTCCTATGTGTGTGAAGCTCCAAGTGACACCCAAAACTGGCCAGTTATAAAGACACATGAGTTTTGTATATAAACAGACTGTCAGGTATAACTTCTGTGCCAGTTTGAAATAAATGAATTTGTTTTGTAAAATGATCATTTTATGTAATCCAGAAATGATGGATTTTATCAAGCATGAGCTTATGCATTGTGTGATGGAGTCAGTAAGGACTTAGAAATGTTAGGAGTCGGTAAGGACTCAGGGCATGATACATGATTGAGTCTCATCTCATTTCATGGCATGACATGTAGGATTCCATAGTAGAAATTGCATGTTTTTACTTGAAATGTGAATGTGAATGTGTGGAACTTGACCATTGCATGTGTACTTAGGTAGGGAGTAGCCTCTGTAGGAAATATTCTCTACTAGGTGTGGCTCACCCTTTATGGGAAAACATTTCAGATGCAGGGTGTACACTGATGAACGACGCTCATTTGAGGCCGTAATTGTGAAGAAGGCCAACATGTGGCTTTGATAAATCTTTTTGTAAAACTTTGGAACAATCTATTTCGGTATGTAATAATGGTAAGAGAGTCGTGATCGAACTCTTACAGATTGTTTTAAATGTAATTTCGCATATTTTAATATAAAATACGGATGAAGGGACATCCTTTGTGAATTCAGACATAATGAGGTGGTATCGAGTTACTTGGTATCCACAGGTATTTGATATCAATTTTGTATCAAAGCTTAGGTATACGATTACCGAAGGTAGTATTTCCGTGGGTTGACGGTTGGTCAACGAGACCCTCGAGTTTTAGGGCATCACAATACTAATGACCATTGATATGATCTTTTGTCTTTGATTGTATACACTTTGTTCCTTCGAATTGCCTAAACACAAATAAATGTCGCACTAAGAGGACGAAAACCAAACTCAGATCGGTGACGATACAACCACCCACTGATAAGTGCGCAATTTTATAATGTTATCCATTTAGTACATATTTTACGTCGAAGACTCATTTTAAATGCAAATTATGGATACTTCACCAAATTTAGTGTTCTTGCAGGAATATCATGAAAAACAAAGAAAACAACAAGAAAATAAGCAAAAAATGGCCAAAAGTCCAAAGTTGCCAACATTAGCTGAGGAATGTCGCGACATCAGGTGAAAAGAGTCGCAACATTAGCAATAGTAATCAAAGTCGCCGGAGCATCGGGCCGGGCGATGCGTAATGGGCGATCGTAGTCATGACATTAGAGAGTCGCGACATTAGAATTCAGCGACAACATTCAGAGTTGCAACACCTACTCTAGAGTCGTGACACATTCAAAGTCGCGACACCACATTTGTTGTGACATCATAACAAGGCTGCAACATTGAAGACACTAATTCTAAAGTCGCAACTCCAATAGCGACATCGTAGAAGAGTTGCGACATTGATACTCAGAGTCATGACATTGTATAGATAAGAAAAATTAAGAGTCGCGAAACCAAAAGTAGAGCCACGACATCACAACAGAAATGTCTACATCATGCATACAAGTGTATTTCGGCTTTTCTAAATTCACATTATCCGCCTCCTTTTTAGGGCCTAATCATTAGGGTCTATAAATATAAGCTCCTAGGGTAGAGTGCGCGGCTTTTTAGGGACCAACTTTAGAATTTCTTGAAAAAGAAGGCACGGTGGAAGAGAGCTTCAAAGCTCAGCTAACTTAGCTGAATAAGCTCTTGTTGGTGAAGCAAAACATTAGAATTCTTTCTCATTTTACTTTATGTCATTTCAACTCGTGGAATCATTTCCTCGATCACTTGGTATTGATTTTTGAGATTTTAGAAATTGAAAGACTAACTAATTTGGATGAATTAATTGAATTAATTCCGATTGTAGATTAATTGTTGGTTTGATGATTGATTGAGTTTTTATATGACTGAATCAGGATTTGTTTCTCTTAAGCTTCATTATTCTATAAGAGATCATAATTTTACTACTTCGGATCTCTTCTCATAGATCCCCTCAAAGTGACAGTTGAGGTGCGATTAAGAGAACTAGATCCTAGATTATTTTGTTCTTGTCGAATATTGGAGTATTTGTTCTTTCTTTTTAGTTCAAGGCATCAACCTCTGTCCATGGAGTCGATGTGAACTAACTCTAAGGGTAGTGGGATTTAAGCTATACTGGATGGGATTTGTTGACTCGTTTGAGGATCAAGTCTCATCCAAATTTCATGGAATTGATGGGAAACCTTGGTCTGAGGACCATTTTCCTTGCGACCCATTTCATGCAATGGCCTAAGAAACTTGTTCCAAAGCTGAGAGCTTGTGTTTCAGGGTGTGAAAAGTTAGATTTGTGGAAGTTAGTAAGGATCTAACCAAAGTACCCCTTGAGCAAAGACCAATTAATCAAATCTGACTAAACTCTTTTGGAACTTGTTGTGTTTTGATGCAATTAACTCATTCCAAATTCTATCATTATTTGACATACCAAAACATCAGATAAGAACAAAAGCAACCAAACATTTATTTTAGTATTAATTTCCATTATCTTTACACTCGATTGTGAGCTCAAATAATGATGAACTTGAGTAATCAGGGTACTCAGTCAAGATTCTGTTAAGTAGATCCTTGTGGGAACGATATCCGACTCAGAGTCCACTTTATTGCCGCATAGACCTATGCACTTCTGCAAACATTCGAGTCCGTAGTTTAGTATTACAAAGAAAAATATACTCTGAGAGGCACTAATGCCCTGTGTTGGAATACCATTTGCTCTAATATTAATTTGTCTCTGTGAAAAAGTCAAGACCTTAAGAACTACACTGGTTTAAAAACATAATTTGAACAAGTTTTTGGCTCCGTTGTTTAGGATCAACTAGAATTTACATTGACATTCGCATAAAAATATTGCTAATTTGATGCACTTTTAAATTTCAGTTATTTCAGTTTTTACACTAGTTAGAGATGCGTTAAATTTGTTGTTTTAGAGTAAAACTGTATAATGTTACCTGTATTTTAGTAAGATATCAAAGTGTCTGATTATTTTTTAGTAAGATTGTTAAGTATAGTTAGGTTATATTCTAGTCACATTGTAATCACACTATCAGCTTATATTACTTTGTTTTTAGTATTTTCTTTTGAGTTGGTCAGTAATTTGAATTCATTGAGCTATCATTAAATAATGTATTGATCGATTTGGTCAGGATCTAACTATGGCATCAGTTTCTTGCATTTTAGGTACTGTTTTATGTATAGAAAAAAAAAAAGGAAGCTGGGTTGCTATCACTAGATCTTGAAATTGAGAGAACATTAACAAGGTTATAAAGTTTGAAAAAACAGTTTGAACAAAAAAAGGGATGGTCTAACAAGAAGACATGGAGTACCACTAATATAACCCAAAACAAGACCAATGCAAGGTAGACTTATGGAAGACCTATGGGAGGCCAAATGATCAGAGAAGACTACTTGTCGGGAGCCACCACAAAGTACATACTAATAATCTGGCTGAAGCTACTCTGGTTAATTCATGAAAAACAAAATCGCTCATTAAGGCACCCTCTAAGGATCCTAATGCGCATGGGGATCATGATGGCCAATAAAGGTCGAAGATGAATGAGAAGATCAGATAACTGAAACAAAGTTGGTCCATTTTCAGTGATACAACAACAACTTGGTTTGAATCCTTACCTTATGGTTCAGTCAATACTTGGGAAGAGCTTGTTGAAGCTTATATGGAAAGATTTTTCCTACCAGCCCTTACATCTGAAAGAAGAAGGGAGATAATTGCCTTTAAGCAAGGAGAAGATGAAGTTCATAAAATGCTTGAGAGAGGCATGAAGAAGCTTCCGAAGAGGTGTTCAATGTATGGCATTGACAAGATCACCAGATTGTACACATTTTCATCATGCCAAGGAATTACCTTCCAAGGTGTTCATTGATTTAGCTTGTTGTGGTGCATTTAAGATAAAGAGGGCCAAGAGTACTAATCCATCATAGAAGAATTGAAAAGTGTAATTATAGAACTCCCTTCCAGTTTCTTCAGTAGAGGCAATAATATTATGAGTCGAGGTGTGCCGAATTGAGCAAATTACCGCACAGCTAAGCTGATGCTATTATGAAGTTGAACAATCAAGAGCAGGAGAGGAGCCATAATGTAAACTAAGGATTGATGCGCCGAAGAGCGCAGATCGAGAAGTGTCAGAGGGAGCTTATCAGCCTTAAGGAGTGCAAATGACCAACAGGGAGGAGTTACTACTTCAAACCAAACCCCAATCTGCCAACCCACTACACATGCTCAGATATCATGAGAACCTTCTATATGGAAGATGAGCCATTGTTAAACTGCTGCCCAATCCAAGACAACAATCAACTCAGATGCACCAAGATTCGCTACTAAGGCTAAAGGATCAAATCCTTACAAGCAAGACAACCACTCATCACCATCGCTTCCAGCACCAATGTGCGTTATCAGAGGCAAAATCGTGGCAATCTAAGACCGATCATCAAAGCAAAGAATCAAACTCGAGGAGTGTATGCTTCGTATACGGGTCGATAAATAAGAAAATTTTCTGTAATCATGAGCAAAGATTTGTTAGACATGACATCTTTCTAAGCCAATACTAATGCCTCACTCTAAATTTGAGACAAGTAGGCGCCTGTCATTTCCTTGAAAAATCCAATGACATTCTTCCATGTGACATTTAAAAACCCCAAGGATTGTTTGGTAGTAACACTAAGGAGTGGCAAGGAACTCCAAGAGAGCAAGAAAAATGAGAAAGAAGCTGGGAATGAAGAAGCTGTAAAGGAAGAGAGAAATTAGAAACTAGAATCTAAGAAGGATGCAACTGAATCATCTAAGAGAGACCTATCAGAGGAAGAAAATAATGAAGAGAGTATAGAAAAACAGTGTCCTGGGTATAGCTGAGGAGGTGAGAGTGTACAAGACTCCTCACTACTTCCTCCAAAGGATGAAGCAAGCCAAAATTGATGAACAATTTAGCATATTTGTAAATATGTTTAAGAAGATGGAAATCAACATTCTTCACAAGCTTGATGACAAATGCCAAATTAAAATTCACAGCACTTTATCGCCAAATAAAGAGGAATCTTAGATGATTGTGTGGCAAAGGGAACCTTCAGCAACCAGCATAAATCAGAGAGAATGCCCGAAAAGACAGACCCTAAAAGTTTCAAACATCCTCTGCCATAATGAACCTAATTCAAAGGGCTCTTCGCAAGATCTAGTGGGGTAAGCATCAACCCATTCCTTCCATCATAAGATTAAGTTTGGGGAGTTAACCCCACCAATCTAACACCAACAATGGGAAATGATATATTGTCAAATCTGGAGGGCATTATAGAAGATGTAGTCATTGGGAAACATATTTTCCTTAATATCTTGGTCATCATTATGTTGAAGATAAAGGTTGTTCCTTTTACTGCTTAAAGACCCTTTTGGCCATTGGTGCAACTCTACATGGTTATGAGATCTAACTTTGAGAGTTGGGGAGGAGGAAGTGAAATTCAACTTAAACCAAAGCTTGAAGTAACATGACAATGAAGAGGTTTTCTGCATGACAATTGAAGAAATTTTTTCTAAGAAAAATAAAGAGAGTGAAGTTGAAGCAATGACTGAAGATGAAGAGGAAAATGAGCACAGAGAGGTCTGATAAGAGTTATAAACTATGCTAGAAGTGCTGCACTGAAGAAACTCAACATAAAGAATGCAGTTAAATGAAGAAGATATCATGTTAGTGCCATGATCATCTTAAACATCTAAAATAAGTCTTTTGGGAAAGGAGAGATCATCCGCTGATTACCATCAAGAAGAGAGTATGTTGTGAAGGCCTGAAACAAGAAGGAAGCTATAGCTCGGATCGTAAGCATTTGAAGGGAATAAATCCTTCCAATTTGGGTGCAATAAAAATTTTAATGAGGAGATGTAAAGACTTATATTGAGCACCAAAGGATTGAAGATAAGACAAAGGAAGTGGCTGAAATGAGGTAATCAAATGGCTTTAGAATGGTGGCTTCATCTAACATCCGTGACAACCCTTGAGTGGAATCTTATCCATGTTGTGCCTAAGAAAGGTGGAACTTGATACAAATAAGAAGAATGAACTCATCCCAATCCAACGCCATGTGCTGGAGGGTGTGTATTGATTACAAAAAATTGAATACAACCACTAGGAAAGACCACTATCCCCTACCCTTTATTGATCAAATGTTGGACATTCCCACTATTGCTTCCTTGATGGCTATTTTAGGTATAATTAGATAGCTATAGCTTCTGACGATGAAGAGAAAACCACATTCACTTATCCCTATGGGAATTTTCTTCAGCAAGAATGTCTTGGGTTATGGGACACCACACCTCCAAAGATGGTAATATTCAAATTTTCTTTGATCTCGTAGAGGAGATCATAGATTTTTATGATGATTTATTGGGTCTGTTACATAACATCAAGAATCAATATGCTTCAAAGGTACAGGAAGAACTTAATCTCTTGAATCAGAAGTGCTCACTCATGTTAAGGAAGGAATTGTGATTGGGCAATAAAAATATCAAAGAGTCGGGTTTGAAGTGACCGGGCTAAGATATCATCACTCTATCAGCCACCATCTAATGTCATGCGAGGTTTCTTAAGTCATGTCATTTCAGAAGATTCATCAAGGACTACTTCAAGATAGCAAAACCCTTTGTGTAGACATTGGTAAAGTGGCGCTTGAATTTAGCAAGGAATGCTTGAGGCGTTTGAAAGCACCAAAGGAAAGCTCGACATCTCAACACTAGTCATAAGAGGCACCTGAATGAGGGAAAGAGCTTGAAATCATGTGTGATTAAAGGACTGTGCTATAGGGGGTAGTCCTGGGCAAGGGAGAGACAAGGTTTTCAAGGCACCACTACCGGGCAAGATCTCTTCTAATGAGTACACAAGAAAACTACTCAACAAAATAGAAAGAAATGATGGTCAGAGTGTTTGCTTAGCAAAACCAGACCATACATCCTGGGATCCTAATGCATAGTTCACACTGATCATGCAGCCATCAAATACCTCATGGGTAAAAAGGATGCAAAACCAAGGTTAATCAAATGGGTCCTACTGTTGTAGGAATTTGATCCGAAATCGCATGCAGAAGGGGAGTGGGATAATGTGATATAACATCACTTGTCATGTTGAGATAATCAAGAAAGAGAAAGAGGAAAGAGGTACAAGAGAGCTCACAGAACAATTTCAGAGTGAATATCTCAACCATGGTGTCACATGGTAAACTACTTAGTTTGTGGGAGTCATGCCTCCCGATTTCCTAATTTTCAAATGTGAAGAAGAAACCGAGGCATGAAGCTAGGTATTTCATATGGGATGAGCCCATACTATTCAAGAGGGGAGCAGATCAAGTGATAAGGAGATGTGTGTCTGAGGAGGAATAACCATAAATTTTGAGAAAATGTCATTCAAATTTCGTATGGAGGCCATTTGTTAAATTGTTGATTCCATGAAAATACTTCAATGTGATTCTATCGCCCACCCTACGTAAAAGACAATTATGAATGGCGAGGAGATGCATAGATGCTGAACGGGGGAACATAAATAAAAGACATGAGATGCCCTTACATGGAGTATTGGTGGTTGAATTGTTTAATGTATGTGGTATAGATTTCATGGGCCATTTCCCATCCTCGTTTGGAAATTTATACATACTCTAGTCAGGAATTATGTACCCAAGTGGGCTGAGACAATAGCATCCTGCAAATGATGCTAGCATCGTGGTGAACTTTGTGTAAAAGTATATTTCCAGTAGATTTGGGACACAAAGAACCATTATTAGTGAGGGCAATCACTTTGCAAAGACTTCAAAGGCCACAAAGAAAAGTATGGAGTCAAGCATACCATGGCGAAGTATATCACCTCAATCTAATGGCTCAAAGTTTAACTTAACAAAGAAATCAAGAAAATTCGGGAAAAGATTTCATTGTCAACACCAACATGAAGGATCGGAGCAATAAGGCTGGATGAGGCATTAAGTGGGCATGATTCTTAGGAAGATAAGATGTTCCATACATAATAGCATTTTGGGAAGCCATGCCACTTACCTGGGAGTCGGGTTGGCCAAAGTCATGTAGCCATCAAAAGACTAAATTTTTGATCCGAAAAGACGCAATGCAGGAGAGGTAAATTCTTCTGCTGAGCCTTGAAGACAGCCCAGGAATGATTACTATGATAATGCTAGAATTTACAAGGAGAAGACAAAAAGATGGCATGATCAAATAATCATCAAAAGAGAATTTAGAGTTGGAGAAGCTATCTTGTCAGATGTTCCTGGTGCTCGTATTATCTCAGGAAAATTGAAATCAAGATGGAGTGGCTCCTTTATCAGGTGTCACAACACCATTTGGGGCGCTTACAATCGAGGTCAAGCTGGAATGAATTTAGAAACCCGAGAAAAATAAATTTTTTCTGAAAAAGGGTAAAACGGTATTCTTGTTGAACCGAATTTCATAGATCTCGGATAGACAAAACAGAACAACTAATTCTGCCTCGTGAAATCTAGTGACCCAAAAGTTTCTTCATTAATTATGAGATGGTTTAAATATTTCATTAATTTATGGGTGATAAATCGTCAAGGATTGTGTGGACGATTTTTACGAAAATCTCGGAAGTCAGAAAATGGCTTGAGTTAAAGTTCATTTAAAAGAAATGAACTGAAAAGAAATAAAAATTTTCGGGATAAAAACGGACCCGAATGAGATAATATAAGTTATGTATCCAGATAAAAATAATAATAATAATAATAATAATAATAAAATAAAATAAAGCATAAAAGTCAAATTGGCCATGGAACTGACGAGGCGCTGAGAGAGAGAAATAGGTAACTTTAATCTTTTAGTTTTTCTCTTCGCTTTTTCTCGATCTACGAAAATCGGACCCAGGTTCGGGCTGAATAAGGTAAAGTTGATATACGCGATGAGAACTACGCGTGGACACTAAAAAGCTTGAGTTTTCGAGCAAACTCCGTGAGGTAGGGTGGCTTCATCCCCACTGTTTAATTCCCTTGTTTAAGTGTTTTGAAATGTTAGGTTGGTTTGAGGCCTAGGTGTAACGTTTGACGGCCCCAAATCTTGAACCCTATGGAAATTGGGTCATTTGGACAAATCCAGATCGTAGGGGCTGTTTTGGGGTGTTTGTTTAATAATTTATGAAAGGGAACAAGCTAAAAGGCTATTTGAGATAAATTAGATTTACTCCAATTATATGTAAATATAATTGTGTGTATAGGGCTAGAGATAAAATTGTGGATTTGTTCAATTATATGGAATATAATTATGTGTATAGGCCATTGGAGATAAATTGTGATTTACTCAATTATAGGAATATACCAGAGGTAGGCCATTGGAGATGAATTGTAGATCTGCTCAAGTGAGCTAATTTATGTGAAGTTTGTTTGATCCATATTGTTGAATACATGCAAAGTGGAATCTGCACCATGTTTATAATTAATAGACATATATTGAATACAAATGGTTTAGTTTGATATATCGCATTTCATATAAATCTGGTAACCTAGAATTTAGGTGTAAGTGCATGACATGAATTTTCTCTCAAAAAGGAACATGGTTGTGAAAGGAATTTCACAGATGATTCCTTCCGAGAATTGGGTTGGGGAGATGGGCTGCCGATCATTTCGGATTTAGGACCGTGATCGTTTTCGAAAGCTCACCAACCACTCGCCGAGGGTATCCGACGTTTTACCTAATCTCAAGATATATTTTCAAGAACAACAGATTTACTGAAATGATTATTTCATACATAGTTTAGTGTGAGTGAGTCTGAGAGTGAATCAGACATGGGAATGGTGCATGTAGACATTCAAGTAGATCACGTATTTACTTGAGTGTGTGTTTAAATTAGAGCATTGCATATGCACTTAGGTGGAGAGTAACTCATTTAGGGTGATTCCACTATTGGACGATAGCTCACCCCGTCAGAGAGCAGTCATTTTTTCGTGCACAAGGGGCGCCGGTGAAGACCCGCTCTTCTTAGAGGCCGATTTTGAAAAAGCCACTGTGGCTTTGTTGCTTTCTGGATAATATGTACATAAATTCATTTATTATGACTGTAGCCAAGAGTAATAAAATAACTCTTTGATTATTGGAATATAGTTGGGTTATTTCATTTAGTATTGATGCACAAAGCTCAAGTGGCCATTTTATCATACGTGTCTCGTGATACTGCACGTAGAGATTTTCTGCAAGTTTGACAGTGGTGTCAATCACCCCCGTGGTTTCAAGCAGAATTTAAGGTCAATGGGCAAAGATCGCTAATATTTTGGTGGGAATATGAATGAAGACTAAGCAATAAGCCGAGAATCAAGATAAGATACGAAGATCAATGTAAAGCATGTAACCAAAGTTCAGCTTAAGGACACAACTAAGTACCGAGGCAATCCGTGATTATCGTTGTTTGTTAGAATTCATTGAATATATAAATATGGAGAATACTTGTCAAAGAATGATGAAATTCAAATTGAGCTTCAATGAAATCTCTGTGAGAATTTTCCAATTACCATAATTTATTTTATTTATTGTTATTTACTTTCATGTCAAGTTGATTTGTGCGTGTTTGAATTGTGTTTGATTGAATGAAGTTCCTTTGATTTTCTTATTTAATTCATTTTAAATATATCAATCATATTAAATCCCCGATGATAATCCTTGCTTCTGAATTATTAGTATCTATTTAATGATCTCTCTATGTCATGAATTGGTATGCTGGAATTAATAAGATTGAGGAAAACAAGTAGGAAAATAAAAAAGAGGAAAGTGCCAATTATGTCACGACACCATTTCTTATTGTCACTACATCAATCTCAAGGTAGCAACATTATTTCCTTAGAGTTGCAACATCGCATCCACAATGTCGTGACATTCTCCCCTGAGTTTCCAATATCGCAACCGGCTACGTCGCGACATTCTTTCATAGTCGCGACATAATGTTTCAATGTCATGACATTCTTTTGCGTAGTCACGACACTGGGTTCCAACTCTAAGGCATCCTCCCCATTTAAGAGAACACTACTACAAATTTGAAATGCGTCAAGATCCCCAACCATCAAACCCAAATTCCTCCCTATCTTCATTCAAAACCCTATCCATAATACCAACCCCTAGCTCTCCACTTTGAAACCGTCCCAATAAACCATGGAGGATGTGCAAGGAAAGAGGGTCGAGCAACTCAAAAACTAGGACATTCCTGCTCGATGAAGTAAGAAAAGAAACAAGAGCAGAAGTTTATCTCAGAGGAGCTGCAAAGGCCTCTCGACCGACAAGGCAGATTTTCAAAAAGACTCTCCCTAAGAAAGGATTTATTGGTGAGAGGGGGTTCAAAGAGTTGGTGCCGCCCTTCAAGGAAGAGATTGAGAGAAAAGGTTGGGATTTGCTCTGCAAACACATGCGGGAAAGCCAGCGAGAAAGATTGGTCGTGATCCCACACTAACTTGAAGGATAGGAAGAACCCTAAATATGTTATGTCAGAGGGTTATAGGTGCTTATGGAGAAAGGACCACTTCATAGTTATTCAAGCTCAAGGAAGGGGAAACTGTAGCCTAGAAGTTCCAGAAGAATCCCCACTTCATTTGAGATTCAAGGAGTCACCTGTGTTTCATGAGAGTAGTAGAGCACACATACAATCTCCTATGCCTACATCAACAGTGGAGACCTCAGAGAGTTAGGTAAAGTATGGTTCTATTTTATAAACTCTGTGTTAAAGCCCTCTATGCACGTCTCAACTGTGAGATACGACCGCGCCATACTCTATGGGCGCAAATGAACAAGGTATAAGGTGGATTTGATGAAACATTAAGGCAGTCAATCTTGGAGTATGTAAGCGAATCTCTGCCAATATCCTGACACCCCTTCCTTGATCACACTTTTGTGCATCAAGGGGGTGTGCGCTTTAATGATGAAGAGGAAGAGAAACCCACATTCCACCTCTTACTTCCTTACTGTAGTCCCCAAAGCTCTAGGAGGTGAGGGAGGTAGAGAGAAGAGAAAATCCCATAATAAATAAATAAATAAATAAATAAAAAGAGGGCAGAAACTGAAGGGCATAGGGAAGTAAGCCCTGTTAGAAACCAAGCCCCTATAATTGTTTCTGATGAGGGGGAATCAGTGAAGAAAGGGGAGGTTTTAAAGGTACTTGGGAGCAACCCCAAGCCTCCCCGTTACGTACTTCATGGTACCAACTCGCACTAGAGCTGCTGAGTACAGTAGTAAACAAAGTGACAATGAAAAGAGCTTTTTAAGTGCAACAACTGCTTATACAAAGCGAAAAGGAGAGCTGGCCTCACCAGAGAAAACAAAGTGAACTTTGAGTTGCTAGCTATGTTAAAAGAAATGAAGGAAGAGCTCAAAGAGAGCAATGAAAAGATCAGAGAAGAACTAAGGTAGAGAGATAATTATTTAGAAGATGAAATTAAAAAAAAAAAAAAGACAACACCTTAGCAGCAGCCCTAAAGCAGAGAGATGAGGAATGGAGAGAAGAACTGATAAAAAGAGATAGAGCTTTGAGGACCGAATTGAAGGAAAAAGAGAGTCTTTGTGAATGAACAAATTAAAAGAGATGAGGATTTGTTGAAGATGCTAGTAGAGAGGGAAAATGAGATGGAGAAAAATTTTCTGCAAAAGGTTGATGCATTTGGTTACCTATACAAGGAACACCAAAAATAAATTATAGCCACAATCCAGAGGAGAGATGAAGAGATGAAAGCCTCGTGTTCATATAGGAGAAATCAGGACTAAGAGTCTAGATATCAACCTAACCCGAGAAACATGTGTACAATGCTCAAGGAGAGTTTGAGGGTACACTCAACTCCATTAGGGAGAGGCATAATGAGCTGATTAAGAGTAATGCAAGGATGTTGGAATGGGCTACAAACAAGCTCTTAGGTGATAAAAACAACTGAAAAGCCCCAAGTCTCTATCCCTGAATTTGTTCCCTCTCAAGCTAGTTACTCATTTGAGCAAGTTAACATCAAACTCTCAAAATCCCATCATAATAAAAAGAAGTGAACTAGATATATCTCTCTCTTCCTTTGTAATTTTGAGCTTTGTAAATGAAATTGTAAATAAGGTCAGTTTTTTAAATCTACGCATAGTTGTGTCTATTTCCTTCATTTCTTATTTCCTATGCATTTTCTTTTTTGTAATATGTAAGGCATACTTAATTTAGAATGTGTTGATTGTTGTAATAAATGATTGGGTATTCAATTGTACTAAATATACTGAAATTGCTAAGCTGAAATGAAATGATAAAGGCGGAAGTATTTGTGTTAGCCGTTAAGACAGAAAAATGGGAACTCCGAAAATGAGGAAACTAAGTTTAAGGAGTCTCAAAATCAGTTGGGAACAATAACTAAGTTGCAATTATAGGACCATTTAAAACTTTAATATCATGGGGTGTTCCATACTGCTAATACAGTTTAGTTCTTAGTATCTTGGATCAGACACATGGTTTGTGCTTTAGAACTAAAATGCTAATTAGAGAAACATTATGAGATCAACAACATCTTCCATTCCATAGGTCCCAGGTCTCAGTTAGAAGATTTTCCAAGACCAAATCCTCAGATCAGCTCATCCAGGAAATGCATTTGTGCCATCCTTGGAAAGTTTGAGCCTATTCATTCACCTAATGCTGACATGTGCATTTGCATATTTCCTTAGTACCTCATTTTGAGCCAATGAAGCCTTATTTTCTTTCTTGAAACTAAATCACACACATTAAACCATTCTCACATCATTAACCTTCAGTAAAGAACCTAACTTACCCAAAATATGCTGGACAAGAAGGAATTAACAAACAGATGGAGAAATAAGTCTGGAGTGGAAATCTAGATGGTCAAAATGCAAAAAGAAGTTGAGGTGTTGATTAAGAAATTTGTCACAACAATGAAGGAATACAAAAGAAAGCAAAATGTGAGAAATAACATGTCGAAGAATGCAAGCCTCAGAGCCTCTTTTACCCAGAGTTATTAAGTCCTGTGTGGATGTTTCAATGCTCCAGCACCCAAATGTCAACTGGCATGGGGAGTTGGCCGAATTCAAAGCTTGCTATGTGGTAGGTGGAGCTGCATTAAGGCTTGACATTGCACTACTCACTTGAACATTTCCTCAAAAGTCAATGAGAAACAAGATGTGGTTTGTGAAGAGAATGTCATAAATTGTGAAAAATCAATGGTAGAAAGGAGAAACAAGAAGATGTAATTCAAACAAGTCTGGGGGGGAGTATATTTGACAAAGACAGAAAAAGATGTAAAGAAATGATAGAAAATGCACAATGGGTAGAAAAGAACACTGTATATTGTATTCAAACCTAAAATTCCTATTCAACAACCCCATAAGCCCCACATTACAAGCTTTAAAGACCTATTCGACTAAGGTCGTGTCATGCTTACATTAGTGGAAGACAATCTGCTAACAAGTCTATTAACAAATCATATCAACATCCAACAACTCCCTATATTCACAAATACCTAACTTGGGTTAATCTTTCAATAGCATTAAATCAAAGACACACTCAATCATTCAAGAACAATGAACTAAAGTTGTATGCAAATGTGAGAGCTATTCGTATGTGCTTAAATTGAAATACAAGTAATCCGATCCTATGAGTGAAGTGTATGTTATAAATTCTTTTCATAATTGATTGATCATTAAACTTAAGTGCCATCATTTATGCAAACTGCTATTAGAAATAATGGGCCATAAATCTATTTTCATTTTGGATTATCAGCACAATCAAATTTTCTTTCTTTGCTTAAGGACAAGCAAAACTTTAAGTTTGAGGGAGTTTGATAAGCATGAATTTTATGGTTATGATTTTATCCATTTTTGCATGATTTTTGATGTTGAATACTTGTTTTAAATGCAAATTATGGATACTTCACCAAATTTAATGTTCTTGTATAAATATCATGAAAACAAAGAAAACAACAAGAAAAAGCAAAATGGCCAAAAGTCCAAAGTCGCCAACACATATGAGTCGTCACGCACACATACAGTCACAACACGGTGAAAAGAGTTCCCAAACAGCAAGGTCAAAGTCACTACATCGGGTTGAAGGATGCAATATAAAGACTGTGAAGTCATGATGATCGTAGAGAGTCGCATGATTAGAATTCGACAACATTCAGAGTTGCAACACCTATCAGAGTCGTGACATTTAGGAGTCCTCGACACCACATTGGGTCGTGGATGACTACAACAAGGCTGCAAACAGTCGAATATCACTAACCTCGAGTTATAATCACAGTAGCGACATCATAACAAGTCGACATTGTAATCGATGCCAATCATAAATCGCGACACCAAAAGTAGAGTCGCAACATCACAACAGAAGAAAAATACCACCACATCACGTCACTAAAAAACATCAAAAAGATCAGCAAGTGCATCCTGGGCTTAAGTTCACATTATCCGCCCATTTTCAAGGCCCACCTATTAAGGCCTATACTGCTAAGTCCTAAGGTAGACGACATGTACTTTTGGGACCAATTTAATTTCGAAAAAGAAGCCATCATGAAGAGAGCTTCAAAGCTCGCCTAAATTATTTAAGGCCTTTGTTAGTAAGTAGAGCATTTGAATCTTTTTCATTTTACTTCATGTCCCTGATTTTGGAACCTTGTGAACCTGTTTTTTCTACTAGCTTGGGATTGATTTTGAGATCTCAGTCGCAGTTATCAACAAATGATTATTGAACGATCAGTTCAATCTCGTGATCAGATCCATCACTGCCTGATGATTGATCGAGTTTTATGAGTGAATCAGATTTGTTTCTCTTAAGCTTCAGTTATTCTGTAAGAATCTTAGCTCTTAGTTGTTTTGCATCTCTTCTCATAAATCCCATCAAAGTGACAATTGAGGTGTGATTAAGAGCCATCCTGGGGATTATTTTTGCTTCTAAGCCAATATTGGAGTACTGTTTTTCCTTTTTAGTTCAAGGTATCAAGCTCAGCCTATGGAGTTTAGACATGAGAACCAGACCGAGGGTAGTGATTTCCGGGCTTAGAATATAGGGGATCGTTCGACTTGGTTTGATATTCAAGTCTCATCCAACTCATGGAATCGGCAATCCATCTGGCAATCATTTTCCATAACCTACTCTACAAAAGAAATGTCCCTTGAAAGACTTGTTCTATGGTGTCGAGAGCTGAGTTTGAAAAGAGTTTATATTTGTGTAAATGCTTAGTCATGATTCAACTAAAGTACGCTTTAAAAGACCATAATTAATCAAATCACTACACTCTTTGGGAACTTGTCAGAGCTGACGCACCAACCCATCTAAAATTCATCATTATTCAAGACCAAAACATTGAATAAGAAAACAAAGAACAAAAACATTTATTTTTAGTATTAATTTTGTCTTTACACTCAATTTGTAGCTCAAATAGTGACAACTTGAGTAATCATACCAAGTCAAGATTCTGCTAGACCTCGTGAATTATATATCCCACTCTTAGGAGTCCACTTTATTTGATTTGTAATACCACTCAGGATGCCCCAACCCAGTCATTTTGTACTTTTTTTCTTTTTTTTAACAGCGCCCATGAACAAAGTTCGTATTATCTATGGCGATCTAACGACAAAGGCAATCAGAGCAACCGTCGCGGCAAAGTGCTGGGCATTAACGACCGCCACGCCGTGGTGCCCTATCGCTCGGTGATGTCGCGCTTCTGGCCGCCAGCAGGTCATACACACTGGGGCCCATTTCCAGATGTTCTTGTCGCGACACGTGGCACACTTATCGCCATAAAAGGGTCTCGCCGAACCTGCCGTCGGGCCCCCAGCTCTATCCGTGCAGTCACAGAATTTAGCTTCACGCGACGCGGGTTAACAACTCTCTATCACAACGTAGAAGTCCCTGTCATGAATGTGGAAGTCTGGTCGTGACCTAAACCTCCTGCCTGCCCGGGAACCAGCCACGATTCTTGTGACACAACCGCCCATCGCTAATCGGGGCAACCCATGTCGGCATAGTGGACCAGTTGCTACATGAAATCCACCATCTTCGTCATGCATGTAAACCTCTGCCCTCGGCAGTCCTTCATGCACCCAGCACTATCGCTGGCGCCACGCCGCCCGCGGCACTATCGCGCACAGAGTTTCCACTGCGGCGTGCATGCGTTCGCTCATGCTTAACGCCTCTTCCATCACGACACCACTATAGTGTCGCTGGTTCCAAGAATTCGAAATGGGTAGTGTTTCACCCTAATTGGGATCTCTGCACTTATTTTTTTCCTTTTTGTTCTACATACTATAAAACCAACAAAATTTAGCCTTATTCCTACAAAGGCCATTTGAACCCAGAAAACTTGCCAAAATGTATTTATCATTCAAAAAAAAGTTTAATTACAATCTCGTTTTCACAAGACAAAACTCGGGTTTTCTACCTATAAATTTACATTATATAGAATGAGGCCTAATCTGGCCTTTCTCTCATCATGTCCCCAGATGGTCCATCCCTGTGCACCTTCAAGATTCCAAAATTTTTATTCCCATCACTGGTGCGAGCAATGCCTAGTAGTCGAATTTACCTATAAGAGCTACTCCCCTCCTAAAACAAGACGAATTAAGACACCATAATCATCCACATTACATACAATTTACAATTTACACATGGAATGCTTTATATCATGCATGAGATGAAACCACTCGCGACATACCCCGAGTCCCGACTAACTTCCTCACACATGCCATACCAAGTGTGAAAAATAGTCATTAGTGTTCCACCAAGTGACTCACTCATTAGACCAACCTCCAATACACATTTGAATGTTGTCAAATTTTGTGTGTTTATTTATTCATGGGCCACGTCTTTTTGGGGTCACACCGCAAGATCGACATACTTTCCAAACATTTTTACCACTTCGCTCACCGAAGATCTGCTTCAACCGCATGTGAATTTCAGACTTTCACCCTCGGGGGGGATCTACCTAACTTGTCGCCCAAACACACGTGATTTTTATTATTATTTATTTCTTTGTTTCCAATTATGGACCGTGGGTCTCAACCTTGGACATTGTCCCATTTCCGAGCCCATCACACCCATTAACCAAGGAATGGGTGAATTCAATCACAAATTCTCCCTTCAAGACCCGACTCGATGCGATGCTACATGCTCTGAATGCAATCATGTCAATTCATATATTCAATTTGTTCACACGTGAATTATATTTTCATATAATTCAGACAATCATATACATGAATTTAGTACGCACTACAATTTCATTCTCCACACATCAAACATGTTGTCCATACTGGCAATGCACATAATCAATTTCATGGACAATTTCGGGCCCAAAATCAGTCTCGATCGCTTTAAATAGTCCCAAATTGCTATGGATCGCCCAAGGACAAATTCCCCATCAAGCATTCGGCTCCCATTTCTTTGGGATCAAATACATGGTCATTTCTGCTCTCAACTCCAAACCAGTCGTGGCATTTTAAAACTTAATAACCGAGTAGGAGAACACTCCTGAATTTCTTGGAGTTTGTCGAAACTCCACGCAACCTCGTCTCGGTGCGAAGCCCTTGCGTTGAGGATGAATTCTTCCTCTGTCTTCGCCCGAAACCGCAAGTCCGATCGCTGGGAAATCTGTATATAAGGTGGTGTCCCTCAAAACTCTATTTTTCCTTCCTTTTCTTTTTCTATTCCTTTCTCCCTCTCCTCTCCATCCCACCGTTTGGTCCAAGTTGGGCCAAGTGGGAGAGTACTTCTTGCCACATGTCAGCCTATCATTGGCTCATTTGGATTACCTTATCCCTTTATCCATCCACTTTGATTTATCCAACCCATGAAGCATATGTCCCTATGGCCTCATCTGAGTCATTGTTTGAGGCATCCCAAGCCCTGACACAGTGCCACACAGCCACCTAACAGTGCCAAGTGTCCCCCACATCCCTCTATGCCCGAAATGTGAAATTCGACTATCTCGAATTCAATGAAATTAGATGTGGTAGCTAGATTTTGCGACTAATCTAATGAGGAGAACTGTTTCACATCCGAGATCTAAAAAAATTCTAGATCTTCAACCGAAATTATCGTTTTACCCTTTCTTAAGAAAATTTGAATTTCCTCGGGTCTTACATTCTTCCTCCCTTAAAAGAATTTCGTCCCAAAATTCCACGCAATCACATCAAGCCACATGCATACACAACGTGCACTATTTCATGCATGTAAACTAGTCATTCAATTACTAAACAACTAAACCACGTACCTTCATTCCTAAACAATAAGGGATAGGTGGCCCGCATCGTGTCCTTCCGCACCCCATGTCGCCTCCCTCCACCCACCTGCCACAACACTTCACTAGCCCTCACCCGGGCCCAAGGCCGCAAACCCGATCTCGATTATCCATACGCACCGTCCCTCCGAAGGTCCCATCCGTGTCAATCAGAATCTCTCCCCAATCCACTACATGAGCCAACCGAGACTTCCTAACATGGAGATGTGGAACACCTCATGGACACCGACATGCCAGGCGACAGCCAACAAGACGCTACAAAGGCTCACTTCTGATCTCGCATCCGATGAACCTCGACGACGCTTTTCCGCTTGCAAACCCCGACCACTCATCTCTTAGGCACCACCTTCAAGAAGATGCGACTCTGTCCACAACCTAGGGGTCGATGTCGCCATCAAGCAGGCTCTCTTCCGCTTGACCGAAAACAGAAGACGTTGTCATATCAAACCCACCTTCCTCCGCGAGGTGTCTCTAATCGATTTGGACTAGCAATGGAGCCTCCCACCGATCCACCAACCTGGATCGACATGGCCTCCTATACAAGCCCTTATAAAGCATTCAGATACCGCCTCGATAACTATTGTCAGAGGCGATCCCACTCACATAAAAGTTTATCCAAATATCTTATGATCCAGATCGCATTTCTAACATGTCCTCTTCTAAAACTGTATCGTCTTCCGTAACACCATCCGCTTGTGGATGCAGCCGTGCGGTCATCGCAACCACGTCCCCATGACCCTTTAGAAGCTCTTCCAAGTGTGACGTAAATCTGGGATCTTTATCCGACACTATGGATACTGGCACTCCATGTAGCTGGACAATCTCTCCCATATACAACCGGCAGATTTCCTCTAATGTGAAAGTCATCCGCACAGCTAGAAAATGTGCCGACTTCGTGAGTCGGTCCACTATCACCCATATCGCATCATGTCTCTACGGTGTTCGTGGCAAGTGGGTCACAAAATCCATCGTGACGTGCTCCCACTTCCATCCCGTACCCACCATACACGAAAATGGAGTAACCCCGCTAGTTGCTGGGATGTTCCGCTCTTAACCTACTCGACACACCGGGCAGATCTCCAAAAGTCCTTCACGTGTCTCTTCATCCTGCCCACAGCAATCGGGCGACGCAAAGATCCCAGCAGCCCGTGCCACCCGATACCACAACCTCCGGCGTGGAACTCCCGAGGGATCCCCTCCAGGTCGCTATCAACCGGGGAACCACCACCTGTCCTCTATACCGAAGACAACCATATGTGTGGATGGTCCAACCTTCACACTGCATTCGACCATACCCAAATTCCCACGGACACTATTTCTGCATCCTACCCCTGGACTCGATCACTCTACTCAAGAGGGACGGTGTAGCTACCAAACTCCCTAATGTACCTTGAGTCTGCTCAATATACCGTAATACAAACTGCCCCACGGTTTCTAGCATCTGCCACTCCCGGGAAGCTATACTAGCCAATGCTCCCCATGACTTCCGACTGAGTGCATCAACCACCACATTTGCCTTACCAGGGTGGTAATGCAAAGTGAAGTCGTAATCCTCTAGGAACTCCATCCACCTGCATTGCCTCATGTTGAGGTCCCGCTGTGTAAAGATATACCTCAGGCTCTTGTGGTCTGAAAATACCTCAAACTACTCACTATACAAATAGTAGCGCCAAATCTTTAAGGAAAAGACTGCGCTCACAACCTGCATCATGTTTAAGGTAATTCCGCTTAACGATTCTTAGTCGTCTAGAACCATAAGCTGCACCCCCGAATATATAAGAACACATCCAAGTCCCGCCTTCGAGAACTACAATACAATGGGTACCGTCCCATTCTAGATCATCGTAATAAAAATGAGTAAGCTCTCTTCAGCTCTCCTGCACGCCTTCTCGCACCGATCATCCCACTCAACCGACTTCCTTCCGGGTCAGTTTCAATATAAAGTTCAGTTGGGAGAAGTCCTCAGATGAACCTCAGAGTACCCTCACAATCCCAAGAACCATCCAAGACCGACTTCGATCTCTCCCAACTCATCACAACCCCGACCTCTCGGGATCCGTTTCACTAACACTCCCGGTCGACACCACGTCTCAAAACCTCAACTTAGTAAGCCAAAACTCAGACTTATCGTAGCCTGGCGTACACCATGAGTCCTCAACATCCTAACAACCCGCAAATGATCCTCATGCTCCCTCTCGGGAGTAGATCAAAATGACATCACGAAGACTACAAAAATCGGTCCAAATAGGGGTCAGTCAATTCTATGCATGAGATCCATGAATGTTGTTGGCACATTCGTTAACCCGAAGGGCATCACCGTGAACTCAAAGTGCCCATACTACGTCCTGAACGTTGTCTTAGGGATATCTACCTCCCTAACCCTCAGCTGATGGTAACCCGTGCAAAGGTCTATCTTCGAGTAGACTCGCGCTCCCTTCAGCTGATCGAATAAGTCATCAATCCTCAATAATGGATACCGATTTTTGATCGTAACCCTATTCAACTGTCGATAGTCAATGCACAGTCGAAGGGTCCTGTCTTTCTTCTTTGCAAACAAAACCGGAGCCCCCCATGGTGAAGTGTTCGGCTCCATCGAATCCCTCATCAACAAACTCTTATCCGACCTCAGTTCCTCGTGAATCAACCTGGTGCCATCCTATGAGTCATGTAGATGGGCGAGCTGCAGTAATTCAACATGTGGTCTACAACCTCTGTTGGAGGTAATCCCGAGAAGCTCGTCTGCAGAAAAGACATCATCGTACTTCAAGACACTACCGGTTGTAGATCCAAGTCCGATCTCACCTTCTCCTCCAGGGTAAGGCTAGTCAGCCAACCCACTAACTGTTCGTGCCATTTAGAATCGTACACGATCTAGGGAAAAGCATCGTGCTTGTCCCCCTAAAACGTAACACAAGTATCGTCCTGTGTGTAGGTAGTAACCCTCCTACACTCACAATCGATGACGACGTGGTATGCCGTCAACCAGTCCATCCCAAGGATGACGTCGAACTTTGACATCTCCATGACCCTCAAGTCCCCTGTGAGTATAATCCCGAAGATCTCTAGCTCGCAACCTCAACATATCAAATTTATGCACGCCCTAGTCCCTAGGGGAGAACTCACATACAAGGGCTCCTCCAAGGTCTCAACCTCCAAGTTCTCGCACACATGATGCAACGATGAATGAATGCGATGCACCAGAATCGAACAATACTCTTGCTCATAGGCGAGATATTTAAAACGCATTCCTCGTATGACCGGCTCACCGGCGGGTAAGATTAGCGCAGACACCAGTCCCCGATGTCCTCCTTCCGGTGAAGCCCCGCTCCTCGACTGACCGCACCGCCTCTCCGGCCCATATGTACAAGAGCCGCCAGGCAGCACTGGGACCGGAGCATGTTCCTTTGACGCCAGCACAGGTGCAGGAACAAATCGCGGTCCAGCCTCGCCTCACCGATGGTGAAATAATAAAGCGCTCGTCTCTGGCTCGACCGGGAACCGATCTAACTCGTCGATGGTCGCAGCTCGAACCCATCGCAAATTAAGCCTCGCTTCTTTCCCCCGAATCGAAGACGACGTTCTCCTTCTCTTGCCAGTCACCGTGATCTCTGATGCTTCGCGGTACTATCTCTCTCTATGGTCATAGTCAGCCCGACTAAGGTAGAGTCCATGTCCTATAAGAGAAATTCCTATTATCTTACTCGAATCTGACACCCAAATTTCATTCTCAAATCTTTACCCGTCGATATCCTGTGGCCACGTAGTCATCAGCAAAACGGGCTAACTCTGTGAACTTAGCCACCTATTCCATCACTGTCATACCTCCCTCGCGAATTTAAGAACCCGGGCTCACCTGTCTAGCACACAAATACTACCATGAAGAGCTCGTGGAACCCTACCAACTATTACCTCTAAGTCCTTAGAGGTCTTAGCCCATTCCCACCATATCCGGATTCAATTCCTCTAGCCTTAAACTTAGCTATAGTCTCGACCTTGTGGCATCGGAGGGTGATCCCCATGGCCTCTCTAAAACCCTTCAACACTTGCCGAACCAATGGTCGGGCCACACATCTGATCCCCTCCCGAATGATGTGAGGATGGTGTGCCATAAACCTCTCGGGAGGTCACCTGGGCCTTCCCACCCCACCGCACTAGCTCGTAATGGCAAGAATCACACACCCACGCCTATAAAGGCCCACTAAAATAAGTGGTGTTTGCTAAGACCTCGTGACTAATCTGGCGTCCTCGCCTCAAACATCACGTCTACAAGTGTCAAACGGCAACAAGATTATCATCAAAATTTATCTCAACTAATTAGCAAAGGTACATGTCAATCACCAATAAACTTAGCCATCATGAACTAACCCGCTCATTCTTTTTTTTTTTTTTACAATTTATGTAAATATGCCAACATGCATCTTATAAAATAAACATGTATGTAACACCCACGTCAATTTATCAAAAATGCATGATGAATGAAGAAACGAACCCAGGCCTCATCGAGTACTAGGTATTCATGTACCTAAGCTCTTATACAAAGTTGTAACATTTGTAGTTCATATCGAGTTCCGTGCACAAAGGCCTTAGCTCATACTGTCGTGACGACCCAAACTTGGGGTCATTGTGATTTTTTTTTTCTTTTCTTTGAACAAAGGTCTATGCATCACAGTCTCATGCACAGATCCATGTACGCTGACCCAGTCAGCACAACACAAGGCACTATACAAATGTTCGTGGCGCAAAGTGCGCTCACACCGGCCTCGTGTCGCCTCACAGTACGCTACGCTGCGATCGCGCCCACCCTAAAGTCCGTCACCAGATGGATCCCGCTCTGTTACGCGCCAACAGCTGCCCTCGTCGCGATAGAGGGGTCTCTGTCGCGACCCAAGCCGCTCAATCCCAGCCCCATCCCTGTCGCGACGAAGGGCCAACAACTCTTTGTCACGACAGAGAAGTCCCTGTCGCAACCCAAACCTCCCTGTCTAGCTGGGAACCCTGTCGCGACATATGATTCTTGTCGCAACACAGCCGCCCATTGCCACCGAAGGCCCATGTCGCGGACACAGCGGCACTGTGTCGCTACATGAAACTAATTATCTTCCCGCTGCGCACGCAAACTCCTTCGCCGCAACAGTGTTCTTCCTGCCATGCACCTGCCATGTCACGCACTAGAGCCGCCGTGTGCAAGCGCTCATTACGCGTAGCGCCGCCTCGCCGTGACACCACCGCAAAGGTCGCGATCCAAGATCGAAATAAAGTGCAGATCACCTCACTAACTCTCGCACTATTTTTTTTTTTTTCTTTGCTCACATACCGCATAACCAACAAAACGCTTCGACATTCCAGCTAAAGCGTTATTGAAACCGCAACCGCTAAAATACGACGGTTTAAAAAGCTGTCACAACCTCTCTGCTCTTACATGCAAGATAAAAAATCGTTTTCACCCAGAAATTTACATTATATAAAATGAGGCCTAATATGGTCTTTTCTTCACCACTATGTCCCCGGATGCATCCCATCCCCAAGTGCACCTTCAGTACCTGAAATTGTTATTCCCAGGACGGGGTGAGCAATGCCCAGTAGTCAAATTTTCCTACAAGGGCTACTCTCCCCCTAAAATGCGCATGCAATGGCACACCACAATCATCCACATTCCATACAATTTACAATCCCATATATGGACGCTTTTATATCATGCATGAGATGAAACCACTGGCTACATACCCTCGAAACCCGATCAACTCCCTCACACATGTCATACCAAGTGTGAAAAATAGTCATTGGTGTTCACCCAAGATCACTCATTCGGACTAACTCCAATACATTTGAATCGCTAGTCAAATTCCGTGTGTTTATTTATTAAGGGCCACGCCTGGGGTCACACCAGACATCCACGCATTTTCCCGACATTTTTACTTACCACCACGGAGATCATATTCACTCGCATGAATTTGGGACTTTCACTCCCGTGTGATCACCCAACTTGATCTACCCTTAACACACATGATTTTTTTTTTTATTATTTATTTCTTTGTTTCCAAATATGGACCGTGGGTCTCGACCTTGGAAGTTGTCCCATTTCTGACCCATCACACCCATTCACCAAGAATGGTGAATTCAACATCACAATTCTCCAGACTCGACTACGCGATGCTGCCATGCCTATGAATGCACCGCGTTGACCATATTCAATTTCGCGTATTTTCATACGCGCTATATTTCATATAATTCAAACAATCATGTTAACACATCAATTTAGCATGCATCAAATAGTCCTGTTCTCCAATAACTGCACATGTTAATCATATCGCAATAAGTAAGCACTTCACATGGACAGCCCCGTCCAAAATCAGTTCCATACTATTTTAAATAGTCCCAAATCAAGCCGTGGACTCCGCCCAGACAATCCTCATCGCTATCTTACCCATTTCTTTAGATCAAATACATGACCGTTTCCTACTCACAACTCCTGCAAACCCATTTTTCATGGCATTTTAAACTGCATAACCGAAAGTAGAGAACACCCCCACTTGGAGTTTGTCGAAACTCCACAACCCCATTTCTAAGGCGGCCTCCTATAGCTGGAGGATGAACCTTCCTCTGCTCCGCCTCGGGAACACCCATCACGGAAATCTAAAGATAAGGTGGTGTCTCTCTCTCTAAAACTCTCTATTTTTCCTTTTCATTTTATGTTCCTTTCTCCCTCCCCTCTCCATCCCACCGTTTGGTCCAAGTTGGGCCAAGTGGGAGTGTACTTCTTGCCATATGTCAGCCTATCATTGGCTCATTCTGGACGTCTATCCCTGTCCATCTGGCTCAGATCATCCAATCCCATGGTGCCACATGTCTCCTATGGCCCACTTGAGCTCATTGTTCGAGGTGTCCCAGATTTGACATCGCACATTGTGAGCCACTCATCGTCGTGCCGAAAACTTGCCACTCGTGCCTTTCCGTAAACGGAAATTTCGACTATCTCGGAATTCAACGAAATTCGACGTGGTAGCTAGATTTTACGAGACGAATTCAACGGTGAGGTCCATTTCGTCATCCGAAATCTAGAAAATTTCCAGATCTTCAACCGAAATTACCGTTTTACCCTTTCTCAAGAAAATTTGAATTTCTGATTTTACAAAGACTTACGCACGCTCGAGGCCTAAATAATTTAGTTTACAAAGAAAAATATAACTCGAGAGGCACTAGAATGCCCCGTGTCGAATACCACTTGTTCTGCTATTAATTTGTCTCAGAAAGTGGTATAAGTCAAGACCTTGGAAAGAACTATGAATTGGGTTTCTTAAAACATAATTGTAGATGTGATGTCGTGACTCCACCGTACCAAGACGACGACAACCACACACGGACATAGGCGACAACAATCATACGTGCACTAAGATGACAACTAAATCACTAAAAAACATATAAAAACCTAGATCTGTGTGGAAGAACCACTTTATTAAAAAAAAAAAAAGATTGAAAGAGGTGTAGAGAGGTGATTTTAGGCTAAAAATAACCTAAAAAACACCCCTCATCATTTGAGTTAAAAGACTTACAAAGAAAAAGTGAGAGAAATGAGAACCTAACACAATTTGATTACTATTTGAGATACAAACTATACTCAGTCTGTTCTTAATTTCTTTGAAATTTGATTTGAGTTTTAAAAGTTCTTACGTTAAACTTGATTTGTTAAGCTTTTTTTTTCTTTTCTCTCGCTCTTTGGAATGTCGACCATCTATGTGGTGTGACGCCCCAAAACCCGGGGTCCGCTTGACCACCAATAACCCGCGGACCCATACATCTCGTATCACGAGACGATACCCTCGAGCAAAAATACGCCTCTAGGCCCCACAAACCATCATCAAAATAAATATGCAACCATCTATAGTCTCACGCTGTCCCACTGCTGACTCATGATATCCTTATAAATATTTACTTAAAGCCACATTTCGGCTTTCTTCTCACAAACTACCTCTACTGAGTGCCCCTGGGATTACCCTTCCACCCCAAAAATGAGTTCCGCGACTGGGTGAGCAAAGCCCAAAGATAAAGTTTCCTACTGGCAGTCACCCCTCCCACTCAAAAGCCTTGCCACACCGCACAAAGAGAACAATCAATCACATTCCATGCCAATTATTTACTATTATATGAAATGTTCATATCATGCATGAGATGCAACCTCATGCTCACTTCAACTGAGTCCCAACCGACTCCCTCACACCTAGAATGCCAAGTGTGAATAAAACCAAATACAGCACTACATTCAAAACCATTAACCTCCAACTATTAACGTCCTCTCCTCTCTTTGTGGGGGCCACTTGATTTCCGGTTTACACCGCAGACGCACGCCTTTTCAACATTTTCACTAACTTACATCGTCGGGATTCATGTCTAACTCGTGAAATGTACCACTGATTTCTCACCTCGGGGGATCTACCCCAACTTGCTCCGCCCATGACATGTAATTTATCATTTTGATCATTTACACACTCGTGAATCTTTACCTTGGACTTTGTCCCATTTTTTTCGAGTTCACGACTCATTTACCAACACTGGTAAATAACCCATACCCTGCACCCACACCCGACTTGACGCGATGCGACCGTGCATATGAAATGCATGATGCCAATGCATTTTCCTCATGTTACATGCATGAATGAGCACTATACGAATGATTTGCCGTCCCACGAGCAATCATGAACCACAGACTAACTCCATGGAAACCATTATTAACATCAGGCACAAAAACAACATCGTTACCTATTACTTGTACGTTGAGTCTGCGGTCATGAACATAAACAACAAAGGTCCCAAAACATGACTATTCATCAGGTAATTTATGGCTCTTCGCAATAGATAAACCGGTTTTGCCCAACTCGTCACACGATCTAACAACTGGCTACACTTAGAAACTTTTGTTTCTAGTTCAAACCCTAACTCCCACAATCGGTGACTGTGTGAAACCGGTCATGAAATCCATACCCTTTAATTCCAAAGCTTGAACTGACCATATTCTCATGGTTTCCACGCGTCCCGCCTATCGATAAAAGCCCTTTGCCAAAGTAAACTGGCGAGGGAAAGATCTCACTGGAGTTTGTCGAAACTCCAACTTTGGTGTCCACACGATCCATCAAGGCGGCACCAACTTTAGTACTGAATCGCCGAATCGCCGATCGTCTGAACCCAGTATGTGTCCCTTCCTTTCCTCCTTTCTCATTCCTTTTCTCTCTAAGAACCGCTTCCTCTTTCCCCTCTTTCCCCTCTTCTTTTCCTTCCTTTTGCCTTCTATTCCTTTTTCATTTCTCTCTCTCTCATCTCACCTCTTTCATTTTCTTCTTCTTCTCCCTTGCCATTTTCTCTCCCTCAATCATTACTAAACGTATTTAGCCAAAGGAGTAATTTCTCCTCCTATTTCACCCATTTGTGGCTATCTCTCTTTCCATGTTTCTTTTTCTTATCTCACCCTATTATGACAACACATGCACTCATATGCTGCCTGTCGCAAAACATGAGATTCCTTTCCACATTACTACTAATCGCGAGCCATGCTTTCAAGTGGACCACATGGCTCTGCCAAGTGTCACTCTCCTAGGATGCCATGGGGCATCCCCCAACCTTGCCATGTGTCATTCGACACCCTACGCCTCGAAAAACGTGAAACCCGACCACCTGCAATCCAACGGTAAATTCGACGTGGTAGCTGAATTTCGCAAGACGAGTTCAACAGAGATGTCCGTTTTGTCATCCGAGATATAGAAAAATTCCGGATTTTTACTGAAATTACAATTTTGCCATTTCGAGAAAGCCTGAATTTTCTGGTTTTAAGCTAGGTCAACTATCCAAATTGCACCCCTACTTTATCTAATGCCTTTGATGATGAAAATTAGTAATTAATTTTAACATATTATTATTTAAGAATGAGTTTGTCTTTTGAATAATTTCTTGATATTAAATCATCTTTAACAATGAAAAAGTCAAAATTGCCAATGAAACCAAAAGTAAGGGAGAGTATCCTTTTTCTCAAGTTGAGCTATTATGTTTTTTTTACACTGTCCTAATCTGAGGTGTTAAGTTTGTTCTTCCAGTCTAATACATAATATGTTTACTATAATAAATTGACATATAATATGTTAATATTTCTCATCAATCTAATATTTTGAAACAAATTCTTCGAAATCTAATATTTCAATAACAATTTTGTCCTTATTTTAACAAAATATTTTTATTGTTTTCTTGTAAAATAATCATTTCTTTTCAAAGATACATGTAAATATGAAATTAAAAAAACATTTTTGTCCATACTAGATTTACAAATTTTAATTTATTTGAGGTCTTTTAAGTTTTAACCAAATATTTCTTAAAGACAATGGCTTGACAAGACTTTGTCCTTCAAATTGCACTCGGGACTGAGTCGTCTATCGCGACGGTGAAAAAATAGTCGAAGATCTCGAATAAAGCAACCAGTCAGTATCATCCCACCCACAGCCTTCGCCAACAGCCTGGGCTAATTGGGTTCTATGAAAGCAATCTTGGCCCACCAATCAGTTGGTGGGCTCTTGACCCACCATGGCTGGACCTCCGTGACTGTGTGTCGCCGAATTGGGTCGGTTTTCGAGGCTTAACGAGTTATCAAGTAATGAGGATTGAAAGTTCCAGTGTGTCCTATGGATATATTTAAATTTGTTTAAATTTACTGACCTTTGCCATTTCAAAAACTCAGCATTTTTATGAAAACTAAATACTGAAATATATATATATATATATATATATATATATATAGAGAGAGAGAGAGAGAGAGAGAGAGAGAGAGAGAGAGAGAGAAAATAATGGCCAAAAGCCTTGTTTTAGATCCATCCCCTATCCAGGCCACTCCTTTTGATTTTACTGAATTGAAGGTGGTGTTTATCTCCTGTTTTGGAGTCAAAAGAGCGGTTGCTATCCAAAGATAATAAAAATAAGAACAGAAGATAATTCAAAGATATTACCATATTATTAAACACAGCCTACTGGGTCCATCAGCCACAACATGTATATAAAACATTAAAACAATGTGTGATAAATCAAGTAAAGTAGACCCTAATAACATATAAAAGTGTAATATTAAATTATTTTTTTCTTTACAGGAACCTGAATTATTGGATCATTGGATACCATGAACCTGATGCTTTACATCAATCGGCCTATTCTTGATTAATATACGTTACACCAACCTAATAATACTATTTACAAGCCTAATATTAAATATTCCAATGAGATACACCAAAATTTTTTCTTTCTAAATATAGAAAATAGTCTGCATTGATTCAAATTAGTAACAAATCGTAGAAACATAAAATCAAAATCGCTAAAAATTATAAAAGGTAAATAATATCTACGCACAATATAACGAATCGACTCAAAATTCATATATTACCGCGTCAAACTACTACCATCACTTTGCCACAACCCAAATACTCTACATTTTAACTCTATAGATATCGACGCCATTGATGACCGATTATCTTTAACTGATAGCCCTTATCTGTCAACCTAAAAACAAAGAATCCACGACGACATTAGTCCAAGACATTGTCGCCTGCATCCTGTCACAACCAACCCCACTCACAAGACAATAACAACCACACACTTATAAAGACGACGACAATCAATACGCGCATTCGCGTGACGACAAATGTTTAATAAATAAATAAAAACCAATTTGCTAAACAATTGAACAGTAATAAAGGGTATGACCGAAGTTATGCCAGACGTGAATTTGGAGACTAAAAATGGTTGCTTCCTTACAGAAAAGAAATGTTACTAGAAAAAGTTGAAGTTCAAGCACAAGCTGAAACCTGACTGTCATCAACATAAAAAAATAAAAATAAAAATTGTAAAAAGGGTTTATCAGACATTCAGACCTGTCTCACCCACTGTCCCACTTCTGTTATTATATATGTCACGCTATAGTCTCTGTCCAATGTTAAATGGATGAGATGAGCATAAAGAGCATGATGATTCGCAGCCCATCAATGTTGTGTTCCTCATGATTGTTTTCTGCTCGCCTCTCAGTCCCTCCCATCTCCTTCCAACCCAGATTCATCTAACTAGGTCACCAGATCCCTTCATCTCCACCCTTAAAACTCCGTCATCCCCGAAACATTTCTCCAGATCCATCTGCCCGTATAGCCATGGTGACACTGCCTTTCCTTCTGTCCATGGCTTCTGTCTGACTCGGGCTGAGTCTCAACTCATGAGGTGCCCTTCCACCCCAGTCCTCTCTTTCTGAAACAAAATAATCAGCTCCAACCCTCTCTCATCTATTTCTCACAATTCAAAACTCACCATTTTGTATTTTTTTGTGTGTGGGACCGCGGACTATTCCCACGCGCATCCCTATTCCCTCCTTCTTCTTCTTCACCCACCTCACATAGTGGTTGCTTTGCTCAAGCTTTCTTTTAATTGTACCGAAAATAAGAGATTTAAATTGCAAAAATTTTTATTATTAATTTAACAAGTATTTGGTTAAAAGGCTTGCTCATTCTACCCTTGCCAAGAGCATTTAATGTTTCACAAAGGCATGCGTAGAAAAGAGAAAGGTCCTGAATTTAATTCCGACAGTTTGTTATATATATAATATAACTAAGGTATTTAATATATATATATATATTGTTATGCAAGATTATTAGATATTATGTTGTAAAATATTTTAAATAACTCTAAATTTATTAATATAATATTTTTCATGTTTTTTTAAATAGCCTATTTTAAATAAAATTATTCTTTTCCATTCTATGTATATTTTTGTAATAAAGTTCTAAACTAATGTCTGCCTGTCCTATAGTAGAGCGAGCCGGCCCATCCAACAATTCTAAACTAATGTCATCGTGAGATCCAACATGAGATCCTGCTCCTTATATTGTCAACACACAAGGCTGCTCGCATAGAAGACTCCCTGACTGACTCCTTCAGGTCCAACCACCGGTGGAAGTCTCTCGACCTCTCATCATACGAACAAAGATCGGGTTCAACTCAAGGATCTCTTGGCAAAACGATAAAGCGGGATAACGTGGTGGGCGCATTCCTAGGCCAAGGAGCTTCTCGAAAATTGTTGGGGCATACCCAAGAATGGGTATGTCCTAAAACTCTTCATACAGTTCCGTCGTTGGGACCTTACCGGAAACTAGAAAGCGCGCATTCAAAACAATCCTTATAAACGAAATCGAAAAAATAAAACCCACCAGGAGATTGAAAGTGGTCCGAAATTTTCCGAAATTTTAACTCCTTAACGCTTCCAAAATGCTTGGGAGGATAGCAAGCGATCAAAAGGATTAGCAAGCGAAAGTTTCTAGCAGACAAAGAAAATGTCACTTACTACTTGTCACATATAGGGCAAGGCGTGAACAGGCGCATTAAATGCACTGACAGGTCAGCCGTAATATCGGGAGACGTGCTCCTCTCCCCCTACGCTTGGTATTGTAAGGCGTTTCATCTACTAGGGCACCAAAACAAATGAGCTCATTGATGGCAGCACTTGACTCTTTGGATCACAGTAACCCGCAAGCCCTCGAACCTATGGGTTACAGGTTCGTTTGAACATTGGGCCTAGGTTTGCCCTCTCGAAGCGACCCGGGGTGCATGAGCGGGTGTAGAGCCAAGCAATCCCATCTGAAAAAGCTAAAACCCGTCCCAAGCGTGAGGCTTCTCAGAAGCCAATTTTAGATCATAAGCTCCCTTAGTCGGCATACGAAGAAAGAGTGAAAAATAGAAAGCTCGACGTACAAGTATGTCAAAAGCTAAATCTTATTAAAATATATACCCAGGTGTGCGAAAGTTACATAAAACAAGACAAATGTATCCAAACAACCTAGATAGATCCATTACAAAGATGTCTAAGTAACTGAACCAGACTAATTGCCAAAAAAAACAAAGGAAGAGGTGAAAGGAAGAAGAAAATAAAGAGGAAAAAGCCGAAGAAAAAAAAGAGTCTAAGACAATTCGCTTGAAGGCTCTCCAAAGACGCTTTGCTTGAAGGCTCTCTAGAGACGCTTTGCTCGAAGGCTCTCCTTCTCTCGTGGTAGGTACCTGTGATACTTCACCTTGGAGAGCCCGACACGGCGAGGCACCTGGCCCCCGACATGGAACCACTGAGAAGGGCCAGTTGCATGTCGGGCCCCTTGTCAAATGACCTTGAGGCCGGGTTGCGAAGCTTTAACAAGGCCTTGAAAGGTGACGTTGGCTTAGTTAGGCCTCCCCTCCAGGACACCTGATGGGCAACACAGACATCATCTTCAAACACACAATATCCATTAACGTGAATAGGCTGTGGGGGCCTCTGAGAAAGCACTTTCCCTCCATAACCTCTCCAGCCAGGGCTGTATGGACGGGTGAGAGAAGAAATCACAATAATTAGAAGGGGGTTTTGTATATAGAAGAAGGGAATGAAGTTTAGCAGCTTTATTAAAACCGGAGGTTCGACCAGTAGCATATATAGATGTGGAACCTCAAAAGGCGCGTATATATAGGGTTGCATACCTTTCCCTCGTGGGGAGCCTTTGGTTTATATTTGAATTTATCCTTGATTTTTGGAAAGATAATCTTGTGATTTTAGCGAAAGAATCACTCCTTCCTTATCAAAGACCAATTCTCCCTGATTTTTGGAAAGATTATCTCATGTTCTTGGTAATAAAGTTTCTTTTTCCTTATCAAAGATCAATTCTCCCTTGTTAAGGATTAAATTTTTTAAGGTGTATCGGATTTGGATGTTAGGAGATCCATAGATAAACATTATGTGCGTAATTTTGTCTTTAACATATTTATTTTCCTAACCCTTTCGTATGCGGTAGGCAATGGCCCGGGGACTCAGGGACCTCGAGGCCGGGTTCTAGAGGCTATCTTGTCTGGTCGGTTCTCATGTGGTTTTTTAATATAATGAAATTTTTACATCTTGAGCGCTTTATGTGTGAGAAACCGATCGGTGGAGCCTCTGTGGTATTGGGCGCAATGGTGAGTCCATGCCCAAAGGCCACGATACTCACAATGGGCATCCACGACCAGATGGACCCTAAGGTTTTCGATTTCTTTAGATTGGAAAAAGTGGTTGAAGGTTGCCAATTCGTAGCAACTAGGAGCTGTGCCGAGTTAGAGGCTGACTCACTGAGTCTCCTCTAAAATCTCTACCAAAAACCTGTCATTCCAATAGGGTTGCTTAAGTGTGAAGGGAAACTGAGGGGCGAGGCTGGGACTCGTTAAGGCAGGTGGTTACGGCGAAACCCAAAACTCCGTCCTTTACATTGCACTCGATACTGAGTTGACTCTAAGCCAGGACCAAATAAATGATTTGGCTTCTATAATAGATAAATTCGGCTTACCCTTCGTTTAGTTGGTTAAAACTAGAGACGATTTGATCATAACCGGGTTTGAAGCTCGGGTTTTAGACCGTGGTTTAGTTTTTGACAATTGGGCTCCTCAAAAGAGGATCTTGGCCCACCATCAGTGGTGGGTTATTGACCCATTGTGGTTGGAGCTCGTGATTGAAGGGCTCTGCGGGTTTGGTCGGTGTTGATTCTTTCCCTATAAGCTTCCTCGGATCTCAAGTTGGTGGCGAGAATGCTTGTGGATAAGCGAGTCGGGTTGGAGATACCCAGGGGATGACCCGGGATGGGTGGTTTCACAGGCTAACTCGGTCATTGAGTCGATAAGACGAGTTATTATGAAAGAAGAAGGAGAGGAACTGAGAAAAAATGCATGGGCAATGAAAGAGATCTTTGGAAATATGAGATTTACAAATAAAATGCTTGCCAGATGAGTTTGCTTGTGTCCTCGAAAATGACGCTAAGTGGTGATTAAATCCATTTGATCTCTAATAGTAGGGTCAATTAATATCAACTTTATCATCATTATTATTAATTTTAAAAATAACAAAAATTTGTTAATTATTGAAAACCCTAGTTTCATTTTCTCTACTCGCTTCTTTTCCTTTAAGTAAAGATAAGTGATTTTTCGACCATTATTAGCCTAGAATCACGCATCTACACCTCTCTCCATCATTTTTTTCCACAATAACGTGGTTATTCCACAAAATATAGGTTTTGATTTGTTTTTAATGTTTTGAGTAAATGCGTCTTGATCATGACGTATGATTGTCATCATCTTAGCGTGACGTTTGTTTGTCATCGTCGTAGTGTAGCGTTTATTTGTGTGAGAGCGATTGGAGCAAGCAGTATATCCAGTGTGATAAAAATCGAATCAGGTTGTCGATATCTTGCATGACCCCAGAGATCATGAGGTGTTCAAGTCACAATAGTAATATGAAATGTGTGGGCTCAATTATCAAATGTATAAGCTTTGTTCCTTATACTATTAACCTGAATGCTATTTCATCATCTATGATTTTAAGCGATTTTGATTCTATGTTTATATCGATGTATTATTAGTTTGAATAAATAAAATTATTCTTCTCTTAAAAAAAAAACGAAAATATTTTTGTAATATCAACTTTGACTATGAATGTCTTGAAATTTTCTTGTTTTATTTATCTTAATTATAAGTTCATTCAATATAAACATGTATAGATAGGAAAAATAATTATATCGCAATCCTCAATACCCCTTTTTCTTTTTTATGGGAGAGTTATTATAAGCTTGAGTTTTTTATCAGCCAAACCCTTCTTTTATTAGCAATAACTTTTTTCTATCATAAAATTCTCCTTTATTGGTTTAGTTTAGGTAATTGGGTTCCACAAAGGACTTTTGCACCCATTTAAAAGTGGTTCTTTGACCCATTGAGGCTAGAGCTCCATCAATGGTCGGGTGTTGATTCATGTCCATGGGATTCTATGGATCTTGGTTGATGGTAAGACTATAGTTTTAGATGCATATCAATTTTATAAAATATGATTATATAAATTAAAAAAAATTAAAATTCCTTATATTTAAAAATTTTAATGAAAAAATATTTAAAATATATAAATTTCCAGCAATAAATATTTAGAAAATTCAAAAAATAAAATTGTTAAAAAGGAAATTATAATTATGTGCTTCTTGAATAAAGCACATACCTTGAAAAGAGATGAGGAACGCTATTGTAGACCAAAAATTTGCTCACGTATTATTTTATTATTATTAATAAATTTTATTTTTTGATTTTTTTTATTATTATTTTTTTGATTTGATTTGATTTTCTTTCAAACCCCCCCATTCCTTACTCCCTATTTCTTTCTTCCCTCATTCCACTATGACCTTCTACCCTACCCACAACTATCCCCTCACCTTTTTTTTATTTTTACTCATACTCAAGAAATCAAAGACAAAGATCTACCAAAGATAAAGACTCCTTTTCTTCTTATTTTTTTATTTTATTTTATTTTCCTTTTTTCTTCTCATTTTTGTTAACACTCACTACACATTTTCTTTAGCATAAAATTCACACATGTATGTATTTGTGGGATTCGATTTTTCTTTTATGGACTATTATGAGATTTATGTGTATGGATATGAAAAATTGTTATTGGTGAAACTTATGTGAAAAATTGTTGTTGGTGAAACTTATGTAATTAGCTTGAATCTTACATTTGTCTCTTACTTTACTATATTTGGATTTAATTTGTGTTATTTGTGTAATTATATTTTTGTGTATTAATAGTTAACTTGAAAATTTTGTATGGACTTTAGGTTGTCAAATATTAAATTAAGTTTTTTGATGTAATTTATATTTTAATATGTGAAGTAGTCTTGAATAATGGAAATTAAATTTTTATAATATTTGAATTTACCTAAGCTATCATTTACACAATTGTTAATTAGCATAATTTTATTTAATTTAGTATGATTGAATGTTATACTTTTATTTTGAATTATGGTTAAATTATTAAATATTCAAATGATGTCAAACCCATTAGTTTAAGCTCCTTAAGTACATGTTCGGCTGTAGTTTAAGATTCGAGCTAACTTAGAGCTGACCTTTATTGTTCTAGGCCCAACATTCTTAGACCCAATCCATTAGTTTAAGCCCATTAGTCTAGGCCCAACATACTTAGGCCCAATGAATTAGTTTAAGCTTAATTCATGAGCTCAATCCGTGGTTTAAACATTAGTCTGAGGCGAGACGTCACTTTGCCCCAAATCAATTGGTTAAGCCCGATTTACCTAAACCTAACATGCTTGGCTCCGGCCTGAATTTAGTTTAAGATTCGTTAGTGGGCTAAACCAATTGGGAACCGACCGTTAGTTTAAGCGGTTAGTCTAGGCCCAATATGCCAGGCTCATCCAATTAGTTTAAGCCCATTAGTCTAAGATCATTAGTCTAGGCTCGATATACTTAGGCTCATCCAGTGGTTTAAACCCGTTAATTACAGGTCGTAGATTAGGGCTCAATCCGATAGTTTAAGGCTCGTTAGTCAGGCTGGCTTTATGCTTAGGCTCGTCGATTAGATTAAGAAGCCCAATTTATAGGCCCAACATATTGGGCCCAACTCATTGTTTTTAAGGCTCCCGACGTCACTAGTGAATGCATTCTGGCCAAAACTACTTGGACCAGACCTGTGGGTTTAACTATCCCATGCTGACCGCCCAGGTTGGTTCACGAGTCCTCTGGGTCGTTCGTAGAGCTTTGATAGCGATGATACAATCATTTCTTTTAGCGTCAAATTTGCGTCATTAATTTATTCGATTTCCGTTTTCAAATTCAATTTTTCAGTTTAAATCTTAAAATTTCAAGTCTACCAAAAATTCAAGTACTAAATTTTCATTTCTCATTTTTTTAAAATTTAAAAATCAAATTTCAAAAATTCAAATTCACATTTTCTCACTTAATCTTTCTAAAATTCAAATTTCAACTCTAAATTCAATTCCCTTAATTTTCAATTTCATTTTTTCAAGATTTCATTTTTTTCAATTTACAAATTCTCAATTTAAAAATTTCAATGTCATAATCTAAGAATACAAAGTCTCCTAATTTCCAATTTCAAGTTTTAAAGTTTCCAATTTCGAATTTACAATTTCTCAATCCCAAAATTCAAAGATTCATAATTTAAAAATTCAAATGTTTCAATTTTTAATTTCTAATTTCTAAATTCCAAATCTCAAATTTATAAAATTCAAGTTCTTAATTTAAAAATTCAATTTCCAAAATCCCAATTCAAAATTCTCAAACTTCAAATTCACTTCAAAAATTTTCAATTTCCAAAATTTCAAACTTTCAATTTTCAAACTTGCAATTCAAATCAGTTTTCAAAAAATTTAGAAGCAACGTGATTAATTATAGATTCACCGCAAAAATGGAATCTTATGGAGTTAATTTGTGTAACATATAAATGATCTCGGGTGGGGCTCGACATCTCATATATCATTTTAACAAATAATTTGACTTCCTGATCTACCAACGTTTTTTAGTTGAATGTAGATATTTTATACTAGCCCAGTATCGAGGTAACATGATTTTCTATTCATAGTGCTCTCGATTCGCCGCGAGGTATACATTTCTTCTCTTTATTTTCTCTTTATTTGTCATCTACATGATTTATTGGTATCTGTAATTAATTGATTGATTGTCACGGTTCCCTAAACTTGTTTAGTAGAGACCGTTTTTATACGGGCTTAGAAGGGTGTTACGACACTGCAGTACGTTCCCAGATAGGTAACGACCTCGGTCGGACTTGGTTTTAGTGGTTGTCTTTTTCCTAAATAAAAATTGTAGCTAGGGTTTTATTTCTCATTTTGTTGTCCCTTTAAAAAAAAATAACAAAAATAAGTGGCGACTCCAAAAACCATTTTTTTTAAATGGTTTTTTTCAAAGAAAAAAAAAAAGTGAGTCTCACCATCGAGTGGGGATGCACGTGAAAAATATAGGTCCACAAAATGACAATTCTACTGGGGATTTTAGTGGGTCAAGCTTGAATATAATTTGAAGAAAATGTGGCAATTGATTGATTGATTGTTTGATATCCACTCTTTGTTCTAATAATACATTGAGTGTTTTTTTTTTATTAATTAATTTGCTTCATCATGATGTCTTCTTATTGTATATTTTCTGCATTTTGATTTATTGATTGTGTATAGATACTTGTGTTTCGCATGATTGCTTATTCTATGACTACCCCTCTCTTGCTTGACTGCATGTTGCTTGTCTATGTGGGACACACATTTATCCCCTTATCTCCGACTCCTTAGTCTCAGTCGACTTTGTCCCTTCTTTTGTTGCGTTTGATGTTTGATTGAAGACTTGTTGCTCCTTGTTTGATCTGCGACCGAGCTAATGATTGGGAGTAAGGTCCAACGATGGGTTATATCTATGTTTGGGAGCATTCCAGAGGTGGTCAACATATTGATGCTGAGGAGTCCAATCTTTGAAGTCTTGTATAGCCTAGAGCTAGATTTCAGGATATTTGTATGGCCAGTGTGCTTTTCCTTGTGTTAGATTTATTAGGTTTTTTTTTTCGGATGCAACCACACATTCACTGTACACTTAGTTTAATCCTGAGTGCTGAGAGTAGTAAGAGCCTTTACCATAGGCTGCCCCTTAAGATGTCAAGGAAGTGCATGTGTGGAGTTGATGACATGACATGGGCGCCGGAATCTCTTCGAAGGCGTGTAGGAGGGTTTTGTACCGGAGGGTACAATTGCTCTGTTAGGGACCTTTAAAGACCTACCCACCACCCTTGGCTTTTAGAGCCACCTGACCTTAGGTTGAGTTTAGATCCCTCTTGATTAGGACTCCCATCACGTGGGTGCATCTATGAGCCTTGGCTGGGTTGATCATGATATGGATCAGTTCACTCTATTTGGTTTCCTCTTAGAAGGTATCGGAAATTTGATCGGAGTGTTGAGTTTCGATTAGGGTAATTTTTGTGCGCCAGTGATGGATTTCTTATTTCGGTTTCATTATAGCAACATTAACTTTTTGTTCGACATGGACTCACATTATTTGTTTGATTTACACTTTCGGGGATTCAACGGCATAGGCCAGGACATCTTCGTGGCTTAGAAGTTGAGTAGGTGAATGCGTGCATCGAGATAAGACGATTTGGATCACATGCAGCGGTTATTGAACGATTGCTACGGGCGTCGCCATGCTCCGGGATCTGATACCACGACCTCGGTCGAAACATTGATAGGCAGCATGCCCAGCTAGATTTAACACGGGGAGGATACCGGAGTTTGACATGGGGGCACCACCTCCACCTCCGTTAATGGCTCATATATCACCTCAGTCTATCCCTAAGGGCACTCATTTTGTCATCGGAGGGCTGGAGGTGATCCGCCACATGCGATTATTCGAGTTCGGGGCCAGTAGTGTTTTACATTGATCACATCGCCACGAGAGAGTAGAGCAGATGCTTAGATAGTTGAGAGTTGCAGAGGGTATGGATGTGTGGGATGGATTTGATAGTGCACCTGTGACCCCACTGTCACCTAAATTTTGGATGCCTGACATGGAGAGGTATACATGCAGAGGATGTCCACGTACTCATTTGAGGATATATAGTCAGTTGATGAGGGGCATGGGTTTGGTTGAGGCTTAGTTGATCATGTTGTTCCCTTTGTCACTGAGCAATGTGGCACAGAGCTGGTTTGCCACCTTAGATGCTTCGCGCAGGCGGACTTGAGAGGATCTTGCCCATGAGCTTATCCGATAATTCTCTTTCAGCATTGTCACGGATGTCACTAGGAGAGAGCTTGAAGTTATGAGGCAGGGAGCTCATGGGGCGCACCTCATTCATCTCCGTTGGAGGGAGAAGGTGTCGGATGATTGATCGTCATCGGAGAGAGCAGATTAGCATGATCATGAGGAGTTTACAACCCAGTTATGCTAGACATCTTATGGGTGTACCGATTATGGATTACAGAGCTTTGATAGAGGCATTGTATGGTATTGAGGATGGTATGGCATGCGGTTTATGGTCGGATTCTTCCTCTTTTGATAGTAAGGGGAAGAAGCCATCTGGATCATATAGACCAGGGGAGGTAAGAGCCATCAGTTCCTTCAGATAGGGGGCACCTAGGCCTCAGTATGCTTCTATACGGCCACAGGACTTCCTACGCCTAGAGTTCAGTTCAATATAGACCTTCCATACCACCTCAGCCGCTTAGGCTACCAGCTCCATGCTTCTCCACCACACCGGTTTCGCTACGGGTTGTGGAGGGCCATCTACTACTCATCTTAGACCCAGAGCACCTGAGTTCCTACCGGCAACATAGGCGACTTAGACACTTTGCGCCTTTGGGGCATGCCTTTGGAAGGTCTTCTGGACATTGATGACTATTGGATTTGCTTTCGATCTGTAGCACAGGCCATTACCTTCGTTGTCCACCCTCATTTCGAGGATGGACCTACATTGTGCTTATCATCGAGGGGCCCTGGACATACTACCGAATCGGTGCACTTCTTTGAGACATGTTTGTTCCTTGACTTGATTGACCGGGGTATTGTGCGGTTAGGACGACTAGCATTAGTTCTAACTTGCCAGGCTTACTCTACACATGCGGTTCCTCTTCTAGCTGGAGGTATTCATTCTATTGATTTTGCGAGTCTAAGGATTGCATCCATATATTGTCATGGGATGATCAAGGGTCGATTCCCATAGCATTTGATGATGGTTATGGCGATGACGGGGTTCATGAGGAATTCTCGAGCCAGTAGATTCACTCACATGGTTGTTTCGCATTATTACTCAATTTGGATCCCCACATGAGGCCAATCTCTTTTAACCCCTGGTGTATGGTGTTTAGACTCCTTTTATTTTGACTCCACACCGAGGGACAGTTGATACACCAGAGATTCAGTATGTTATCAGAGGAGGTAGAGTGGTCGAGCCAATGACCTCAGTTCCATCTCGGCTTTATAGATCCACGATGCTACTAGGCGAGACATTGAGAGAGGATGATGAGATCCTCGAGAGCCCGCAGTGCCGCAGGGCTCGTATCTTTGTTGGGTTTGTTGGCTTCCTCTACCACCTATAGAGACTTTGATTAGGGCTTTTGGCGGATTCGAGTTGGCACGACCATGCGAGGCCACGATACATATGCTCATAGCTGGTCGAGCTAGTTGCATTGTTTTTCTCAGAATGAAACACCTGGAGGGTTCGGACCACACTTTCGACCTTTGCGTATATCAGTTGGTTGTTTAGTCGTCGTGTTCCATACATCCTCTTAGGCGATGTATATGCCTGTGTCTTTGTCCACTTGCCCACGCTATTGCTTTAAGATATGGGCTGCAGATTTTGAGCCATCTACACAAACAGTGAGAGCTTATGACAGTATTCGTAGAGAGGTGATAGGCACCTTAACTCTCGAGTTGATGATTGGGCCAATCATTTTTCAGGTTATGTTTCAAATTTTGAGGATCCACAGCCCATCCTTTAACCTACTCTTGGCGCCCGTAGTTCATAGTCTTTGACATCCCATCTTCCACTTCATTTGAAGATGAACTTCGTCATGATGTTGGTGATCACTATTTCATCTGGGGAGGGGCACATTTGACTTACGGCCCGGTGTGGAGATTAGCCATAGGGGTGATGATTTGCTTATGGCCGGATTAAGCTTTTGATGAAGTCTGGATCGTGGAGGCCAGAGGTTTTATCAGGTCAGTACCCATGTCATTTGATCAGCATATCAACACGGTCGTTTTGGACATGATGAGAATCATGTCGTACATGCCTGGTTTAGGTTTAGGGCGTCGTTAGCATGGTTATAGCGAATTTATCACAGTTTTGGACCATGACCCACCCTTTGGCAGGGTTGTACCCTTAGAGCGGATTTTGATCACGTGGCCACGAGTTGGGTGGGGAGAGGGTCAGATCTCGACTTCATCACATTCCATTTGACTATCCTCTTCGTCCTTACAATTTGAGGTTGACTGAAGTATTTTGTGTGAGACTAGTACTATTGCATCTCGATGGGTCAGATTGGTGACTCTTGATATCGGTGTTTGGGTTGCGTGAGCGCCACGGCATCGGTTGCATGGTGGGGCTCCTTACACTTCTACCACCTTGGTGTCACTCCTTTACTGGGATTCACAGTGTGCTCACTAGTAGCACTAGGACTAGATGGTTGAATAATGGGGTATTCATGGGGTTATGGATCGATGATTAATATTGAGGGCTGCAGGTATGAACATTAGTCATTAAACGGATCTGCGCTTAGTTATTTTCGTGTACTTGCTTTGTGAGAGATGATGAGGATGCTCCTTACATAGGATGATCGATTCAGGATGATGTTGTGATATTGCATCTCCTAATATTCTAGGACATGTTGTGGGAGAGTCCTATTCTATGGGCCCACCATTTTCTTTTGATGTTTTGTCGGGATTTGTCTCACGTTTCGATGATGTACTTGCCTTTTCATCTGTAGTTTAGAGCATTTCGAGTATTCACACGCCTCTTTTGTGGTGATGTTGATGCATGTGCACCTCGTTCACTCACATCATAGATTCATGATATTGATGATGAGCCTTTGCGGCTGATTTTGATAGCCGACTACCGATCTAACTTCAGATCATAAGCTTTCTTGCATTCAGGCGAGTTTCACCTCCTTTTGATGACCTTGAGACAGTTGACGTTGGTACAACGAACCAACATAGAGAGTTGAGGATTGGTACCACTTTGTCTGCAGATGAAGGGATGGTTACTCGGGTTACTCACCATATCATACAGCAATGAAACTTTGCGTGGTGCTATCAGGGACCTTGTCCTTCAGAAGCCCCGGAACCTTCCATAGACTCACAGCATCATCTCAAAACTGTGCCACATCACTAAGACCCGGTTAAACACTGAAATTGAGGTGATTACACCCCCGATGGAGTTTGCAGGTGAAGGGAGGTCAGCAACTTAGTGTTGGCTTCATATCGGTGTTTGGTGTCTAAATTGGATTCGTGGCCAGTTCTGAGGGCGGCCAAGGTTGGGATTTGTGTGGGCTTTGAGAATCTCCCGGCGGGCTAGCCCCGGGGATGATTTTCTCTGCCGACATGTTGGTTGATAGTACTCGAACATATAGTGCTTTGTCTTTATGGATGGATTCTCTGGTTATAATCAGTGTAATTGTGTCCAGAGACGGGAGAGACATCTTTATCTCAATTGGGGGCACCTACTATTATAAAAAGTCATGTGTTTGGGTTGAAGCCTTGAGTCTTTACCTATGAGAGGCTTGACTACTACAGTTTTTATGACATGATGTCTGAGGATGTTGAGGTCATGTGGGTGATATGATGATTGTGAAGTCAGGTGATAGGGAAAATCCGCTAAGCAACTCTAGGCGCTTCTTCTAGAGGATCGGATGCTTTAGATTGAGGAATTTGAATCCTAAAGTGCACTTTTCGGGTGACAGAGGAGCTCTTGGGGCTACGTGATTGAGTGAGAGAGGTATTGAGGCGGATCTGATGGGTCGAGCTATCCTTGTGGCATGTCTCGCCTGAGGCCAGAGGGTGAGATTCAAGGTTTCTTGGGTAGGTTGCAATGTATTAAGCGGGTTTATTGTTAGGCGACGGATGCGCGGCCACATCTTGACCCGAGGAAGAAATAGCCTAAGGTTTGGGATGATCAGTGCCAACAGGCGTTTGAGAGAATTGGAGAGTATTTTCTTTCCCCTCTTGTTTTGGTACCTCCTATGCCTAGATGATCTCTCTTGTTATATTTGTCAGTTTCAGATATCATTTTAGGGTGCATGCTAGCCCAGCTTGATGATTCCGACGGAAGCGCGACTTCTCCCATTATCTGAGTAAGAGGATGTTGGAGTATAAGACAAGGAATTTTATTATGATTGGCGTTTCCTTCTTAGCTTTGGTTTGGGCCACTTGGAGATTGAGACATTACATGATAGAGTATTAGTCTGACTGGCTCTGTTTAGATCTTTGAGAGTGTCTGTTTAATAAACCCGATTTTGTGAAGCGGACTTATGAGATGGCTTGTACTTTTGACAAAGGTTGATATTTAGTATGTCACTTAAAAGTCTATAAAAGGGAGTGTATTAGCGAGATCCACTTAAACCTCCACTTCTAATTCACCAAACCGGTAGAGTGATTGATGATTTTAGGATGAGGAGATCGCGGGGGTGACTAATTTGTACGGTTGGTGCATGTACTTTGATGGTCTTGACTAACACATTAAGATATGGGATAGGTATTCTATTGATTTCTCTGCATAGTGATCAAATCTCGAGATTAGTTTGTTTGGCCTTTGCGAATTGTTATCCAGCCACGAACAACATTGTTGAGTATGAGGCATGTATCCTTGGGTTAGAAACTACACTTTAGCTCAGGATTAGAAGGATGGAGATGTCGATGATTCTAATCTAGTGATCGGGAGACAGATCCGAGGTGGTTGGAAGGCCCGGAGGTGTGAAGCTTGGACATATCATGCTTATTTAGAGTTAATAGTAGGAGATTTGTGACTTGAGCTACACTCACCTACCTAGAGCGCGAAGTGTTCTCTTGGTGCTCTAGCTACTTTTGCTTCCATGATTGACGACTCACGAAGGTGTGGTGGCGGTTGCCCCACCGCTGGAAACTAGAAGTGTTCACAGTTATTATGTTGTAATTGACGAGTCAAAGATTTGATGATATCAGTGCATGTATCATGATATTTATGTATGGTTTTGCTAGATATGGCACATACCTTGAGGCGAAGTAATGACCCCGAGACGAAGTTTTGAGACAGGTTGGCCATTTGGTTTGTGATACATGAAGAACCTTGCTCTCAGGCATTTGGCTGATGGTGTGTTAACATTTGTGCTTAGATGAGGTCGACTGACAGGGCAGTGAGAAGGTGTGCCGAGTTTGTATAGACTCCCGGGAGAACATATGTTGGCTCGTAAGATTATGAGGACTAGCTATTTTTGGTTGACCATGGAGACAGATTGTTGTTAGTTTGTTTAGAGATGTACAGAGTGTCAGATGCATGGAGATCTCATACACGTTTGATGAGCTTAAAAGTCATCTATTTTAATTAAATTTTCTGTGTTTTGATTTAATGTAAAAAGGGAATAATTAAAGATCTCACCGAAATATGAAGAAACTCACAAATTTGTTATTCTGAAGTATAAAAGAAAGAAAGAAAATGCGTGGAAAAAATCACGACAGAAATGGTGGAATAAAAAATGCAAGAGTGGTACGACGGGAATGAAACAATGATTGATTCATTGATGCGAGTTTTGGTCTTGCAGTCGGTGTAAGTCGCGTGGATAAGTGAAGAAATAGCCAGCCGGGTGCGACGGGAATCGCCAGTGCGGTAGGATTAACGGAAGCTAAGGAGCTGATCTGTCGCGGCCGGCATCGTGATGTCGCGACAAGGGTTGATGTTGCAACTCGGGATGGAGGTCGCGACAAGAGAATCGCCTTGAAGTATGACAGGTTTGGAAGGATGAAGGCGGGTTAAGCGAGAAGAAGTACGGTATCGCTGACGGCGAAGTCGGCGTGCGGCAACGGTGAAGCCTCGAAGACATAAGGCGATGTCGGCGACGAAGAGTGAGGTTTGCGACATCATGAGCGATCAGGTTGAAGGCTGCGAGAAGACTTGAGGGCGATGTCGCGACGAAGATATCGATGTCAGCGGCGGCGGGAAGACAATTGAAACCTGCGGCATAAAGTGATGTCGCGACGAGGGATCGAAGTCGCGACATCGGGCGTATTTTTATCGATTGAAGAAGTTTGTTGAGAGTTAAAGTTGATATGCGACGTGAGATCGATGTCGCGACATGGATGATGTCACGTGAGGGAGTTGGTCGACTTGAACAATGGCAGGCGATCCACTTTTGGAATCCTGAAGACTACATTGGAATTAGAGATTTAGGCGAAACCTTATAAATAAGCGGCTACCCCGGATGAAAGCGGAAGCAAGAGGCACGGATGAAGGAGATGCGGGTATTTGAAGGCTCATTTTCTTTATTTTTCCTTTTAGTTTTCTTTTTTCTTTTCTTTTCTTTTCTTTAATGTTGGTAGTTAGAGATTAGATTAGATTTATGGTTCTAGTTTCGTTTATTTACGGATGCGGGTGTTATCGTTTTTTGATTGAGAAGGCTGAATGCGAGAATTCTATTTTTTCAATTACTACCTAGAATGTTTGAAGTTGGTCAAGTTTAAGGTCGGCTCTTGATTTCCAATTGCGGAGTTATTCTTGATCGGAGAATCTTTGTAGCGTGTAATTCAATAATTGAAAGAATCGACTTCCATTAAGTGAATGCTATAGTGTTGAAATTATCTTTCATGTAGTCGTTTCCGGCTTGTGAATTTGAGTTTATGAATTTTACTTACGGTTTTGGGTTTAATGTTTTTGGATCGAATATCGGTTTCTTATACGGGTTTCAGATTTGTTTCATTACTACGTGAGATTTCGGGAGGTCCTCACGGGTGACCCGCAGAGAGGAACTATTCCACGAGAGTTGTGAACATTTCTTTGAAGGTATGTTGGCACGCTGTGGGATCTAATGAGATTTGTAAAGTTTACTTGGATAAATCCTCTTCTCCTTGAAATCAAAAAGCAGGTTGAACGAGGTTATCAATTTAAACAAGCAAGAGAGTTCACCTCGGTCGGATAGTGAGGAATTAGAATAAAGGTGTTAATTTGAGATCTAATCCAAGGAGAGGGTGATCTATTCTAATTTCGAGGAAAGTAGCACAAGGATTGTAGATTCTTGCTTGACCGATAACTTGGGAGCTAAGGTTTCTGATCCATAAAGTAGTGCCAAGTATTGCGAAAGAAAAATACCCGAATTAAGGAAATCCTTTTAAAAGTAATTATCTCATTCCCTGTCTTGAATGGGGAAAAAATTAGATAATGAAATGTGGAGTGTGGAGAGATCAACTTCTTGCTAAACACCTTGGGCCAGATTTTAAGAGCACAGAAATATTCAAGAAGTTTTATCGGTATTAACTACGAATTGGTACTTCAACATAAGCGACATACTTGATGTATCCTCTTTGAAGAATAATTGATACGAGTGTCCATTTATTTTCTTAACTATTCTTTATTCTTTATTCTTTATATTCGGTTTATTTGATTGTTCATTTATTTTACTCGTGCTAGTGCCAATTTCCGACTTCTTAAGTGCGGACTGTCCTTTATGAATTCAAATAATTATGAAGCTTGAGTAGTCGGGTGGATTGATTTAAATTCTTGAGATCTCTGTGGGATCGATATCTAGACTTATATCCATTTTATTACTTGTCGACCTGACACTTAAGGTATATCGTGACAAAATTGAAAATGATTAAAAGTTTTTGGTCTCAACAAGTTTTATGGTCACGGAAGTTTAGGGGATTAGACAGATAGTCCTTTGGTAATTGTCTTGACTAAATTTGTATATGTTTTGAGTTTGTTCAACAAGTTTTATATGTAGTTCTTAGGGATCGAAAGAATTTGATAGATCAATATTCGGTGAAGAGGAAATATAATTTGGACATTTAAAGAAAGGCAAAAATTAGTTTTCAGCGGTGGTTCATTTTGACCTTCTTTCTGACGAACCATATTGAATATATTATTTGTTTTGACTAATCCTATTAATGGGAGTGTGTTTGCTGAAGAAAAAGGCTTTGGTATGACGAAAAGCGTCGATTCAGTGATTAAATTAAGAAAACACTTGACTTGAGGAAGATAAGAAAATGAAAAACTTCCCAGCCACTGGCGGATGAAAGACGGGATCAGGAATGAAGCACATAGAAGCGGTTAGAAGGCCTCGATCATTTGATACTATAAGAGGACTTACTGGGAAATCATTCATCAGGAATGCAAATATTTGGCGGTGAGACAACCGTGATAGATCACGAGTGATTTTGAAGCGATCCGATACTGATCATGAAGTTAAACGAGAACAGTTGATTCTGGGGTATCATTTGAAGATCCGAACATTTGATACAGTATCTTAGGATAGTCCAATCTGATCAAATTGAATGGTGTAAGGCGAAAGTTATCGAGCACCGTGTTGCCGTTGCTGAAATGCTGGCGCTCCCTGGACAACCAGCTGCGCTGATTATTAACAGCGGAAAGGCTGGCAGCGTATTTGTAGGATTTTAACACGTTTTGTTTCTAAGGCGAAATTGCGAGTTACACTATCGTTAGAGGAAGATGATTATATATACTGCGAAGGATTGAAGTTTGCCAGTCGGGCTTTTCAGGGATTATCTTCTGAATCTGGAAGAAATCAATGGTAGTGAAGTGTGGAAGAATGGTGATGTGCGTATCATTATCAGACCGTGGGATGCATTAATTACGGTGATTGAATCAAAAGTTCAGTGAAATAAATGAAACAACGATAGAAAGAATGTTGGTTTGAGAAAAATCTCTGATTCGTTTCGGGATATTGACATATTGTGGATTAGATAATCGAAAGAGTTTTTCTCATTCTTTCTCGTCTTTTTATTTTCATATGGTTGGTTGAAATAATTGATGGATTGATATAACGTGATTACAGTCTGGAAATTTATCTGTGTTATTGTTAACTCTTGAATGAAGATGTAATAGTTGTCTCGTTCTTGCATGATAAAATGAGTGGTGTGGGTTTTGACGAGTGAATAAATTTGATCTTCTTTGTAAAGTGGATTATTATTTTGTTTGGGACTAACTTGGTTTGAGAGGGTCATCAGAATGTTAGTCTGATCGAATGATGAAATTTAGTCATATTTGAAATATAAGAAGGAAAGAACATTCCACTGTCATGACTTAAATTTTCAAGTCTGGCATAGAAATAGAAATTGGTGACTTCAATGGCCCGAATGTCGTGACTTAATGACTCGATAGTTAATGTATAGAATTCAAAGGGAACGTCAAAACAAATTAGACAGTGTCTCTAGTCTCATTCAACATCAGGGACACTACAATTCACCAGGAATTTTCAATTTGTAGAAATAAATAGTCTCAATGAAACAAAAATTCATCTCTTGATCTAGTCAAATAGTGGAAAATTCTCGGTTTCAAGGGCATAATCGAAGGAGAGTTAAAAAAGAATTCATTTCATCTTCATGAGAACTATGATCAAAATTCTCATAGAAAAGCCAAAAATCGTAGTTGGAAATATAAGAAGGGGCATAAATTGAGGAATCTCATTTCATCTTCCCATAAAAAAATTGAAGGAAATAATAAATGACGTTCTTCTTCCCGAGAAACTTAGCTCACTATAAGATTGGAGGGTAAAGGAGAAACAGTAAAGGACAGAATGAGGGAGGATGAGGCAGAAAGTGCAGTTGGCGATCGCTGTTTTATGGGCGAATGGAGTAACAAACCAATTCCATTCTTTGTTCCATAAAATTAGTGTCATCCAGAGAGCGGTTGATGGGAAGGGAATATGGATTAGTTAGAATCCATCAACGAAAGCTCAGAAAAGGAGAAAGCGACCCAATTTGTTGAGCGACCTTGATACTTGATCGAATCACTCTTCAGAGCTCAGTGCAGTGAACAAATTTTGAAGCGGGGGCTATGAAACCGAAGAAGATATAGGATTTACTGAAGCGGAAATAGAGGAGTTTTTCTTGAACTTAGTTACAAAAATGTTTATCAAATGAAGCAGTTTGTACAATATCGAAGCCCTTTTTGATATTTGAATAAAATTTACATTTGATTTTACAAATTGGTTGATCATGATATTTGAATTTGTTTTATTGCTAGTTTAATTTCTGTGGAGATAAAATAATACTTACAATTACGTTCCAATTATAGAAAAGAATAGAGGCATGAATAAAGCTTTGGAATTAAGAGTATTTATTGTGATGTTTAGATTCAGTTTAGGTGGAAAAATTGAGAAATTGGTTATTACTGATGTAACAAAATACTTGGTTAAACTAATGTAAACAGACAGTGAATGAACGCAAGTCTTGAAGGAAATAATACACCTCGGTCAACAACACCTTTGAAACTTTGACTGAAATTAGGAAAATTTTAAGGGTCGAGAATTATAATCCATGGTCCCTAGAACTTGTTTGAATATTGATTGAGCGAAATCTGGGTGAAGCAGTGGAAGCGAGAAATGATAGAGGCCATTCTTGAGCAGGTTGAACTATTCTAGACACCATTATATATATGTATGCATACGCCTTAGTCCCAATTTGAGCAAGATGTTTCATATCTTCCAAAATAAACCGAGTGAAAATCCCGAGCCACCTTTATCACTAATCTTCTTAAAAAGAGCCTATGATGACCAGGGGAGCTTCCGAAATAGGGAGAAAGAGATAAAAAGTTTGGGGGGAGTATAATTTTTTTTTTTTTTTTTTTAGGCTGAGAAGAGATATCTGAAAAGGTGAAGAAAAGATCAAAAGTAGGAAAATACAAAAGAAAAAGAAAACTTAAGGAATAGGTTTTGTCTTGTGGCCTAACTCTCTTGAACAATTAAGTTCTTAGGGGTGTTTCGACACCTAGTACCACTAATACCATAGGAGTATGGGAGCTACTAACCCAAAGTTAGCTAAGGTGTTAGAGAGAAGCCTAAAGGAACAAAAACATAGCTGAACTTGAATGGTGATAAGAAGGAAAATTTCCCGGAGTTTGAATTCTGAAGAAAATTGGGAGCATACGGCTTTGAAAAAGAAGAAAATCAGGTGGTATCCCGAACATGAAGTTTGCAGGGAGTTTTTTTTAAAGGGTACAAAGAGGAAATAACAGTTAGGAGAAAAGAGTTTGGGTAATCTCAACCTAAAAATTCCATTCATCCACCACTTTTTCCCAAGCCAACATTACAAGGCCCAAAGGAACTGATTGATTTTGAAGGTTGGAATCACTATTAGTGAATCAATATGAGCAAGCATATGGGACTTTAATAAATAGTTTGAGAAAAACTCCCGGAAGATTGACTAAATCTAATCTGAGAGTGAAAGATTGTGAGCACGCACACACACACAAACAAGGCTTAAATAATAAAAATTTGTTTTACATACATTGGTTTATCGGGAGATTTTTGTAATAGAAGTATGCAAGTGCTGTTCTTGCATTTTTAAAGCGAATTTTTAGAAATAACCGATGATATTTTTAATTCCCGGATTAAGAGTGGAAGGATAAGCGCAAAAGCCAGAGCAGGGAAAAAATGTCCTATTTGTTTGAGGACAAACAATTCTTTCTTTTTCTTTGCTTGAGGACAAGCAAATTTTAAGTTGGGGAGTTTGATGAGCTTAAAGTCATCTATTTCTGAATCACATTTTTACATTTGATTTTTAATGTAAGGAATAATTAAGATGCAAAATATGAAGAAACTCACCAAATTTGTTTATTTATAGGGAGTATAAAAGAAAGAAGAAAATGCGGTGGAAAAATACGACAAATGGTGGAATAAAAATCTGAGTGAATTTGGGCGGGAATGGAAGTAAATAGTTGATTCATTGATGCAGTTTTGGTCTTGCACAGTTATGAGGTCGAGACATCAGGATAAGTGAAGGAAATAAGCAACTGGTCGCGACAGGAATCACCAGATAAGCAGCTGAGGATTAACCAGAAGCTAAGGGAATGATGTCGCGACAGCATCATTCTTCGCGCGACAAAAGATTTATTGTCTTCGCGACTTCGGGATGGAAGTGCGGCAAGTCGCTGCCGAAGCTATAGCGGGTTTGGAAGGATGAAGGCGAGTTAGCGAAGAGTACATTGTCGCGACGAGGCGAAATGGCGTGCGGCGCAACCGGTGAAGCCTCGAAGACGCGGGCGATGCCAGCGACAAAGGGTGAAGGTGACATCATGAGCGATCGGTTGAAGGCTGCGAGAGGCTTTGAGGCGTGTGCGAACGAGATATCGATGTCGCGACATCGAGGAGAAGACAGTGAAACACGCAAAGGCATAAAGTGATGTCGCGACAAAGGGATCGATAATGGCGCGACATCGAAAGGCTGCTCGATTGGCATTGAGTTAAGTTGATGTCGCGACGTGAGATCGATGTCGCGACATGGATGATGTCGCGACAAGAGATCAATGTCGCGACATGAACATAAACATGGGCCAACTAACTTTGAAATCCACAGCAGAATGCATTGGGATTAGGGCCCAACTGAGAAACCTTATAAATAGCGGCTACCCGGATGAAAAACGGCTTGGCGACCGCGGATGGAAGTGCAGGTAGTGAGAGCTCATTCTTTATTTTCCTTTTAGTTTTCTTTTCTTTTCTTTTCTTTTCTTGTAATGTTGGTAGTTGAAATTAGATTAGATTTATCGTTCTAGTTTTTCGTTTTATTTTTGGATGCAGGTGTTATCGTTTTGGCATTTGAATGCGAGTCTATTTTTTTTCAAATTACTACGGAATGTTTAGGAGATTGAATAATTCACGGAATTCGACTCTTCGATTTCGAATTGCAGTTATTCTTATGATCGGAATGCGTAGCGTATAATTCGATGGTGAGAATCCGACTTCCATTAAGTGATGCTATAGTCGAAATTATCTTTCTGGCGTCGTTTCCGACTTGTGAATTTCAGTTTGTGAATTTACTTCTGGTTTTGGGTTTAATGTTTTACGGATCGAATATCGGTTTCTTATACCGTTAAGATTTGTTTCGTACTCCGGAGTTTCCAGGAGTCCTGCGGTGACACGAGAAGACATTCACGAGTTGTGAACATTTCTTTAGAGAATATGTCTTTCTTATTCCAGATATCTAATGAGCTTTGTAAGTTTACTTGGATAAATCCTCTTCTCACTTGAAGAAATCAAGAGCGAGTTGAGCGAGGTTATCAATTTAAACAAGCAAGTTCACCTCAATTCGGATAGTGAGGCCAATCCAGTGTTAGGCGAGATCTAATCAGGAGAGGGTGATCTATTCTAATTTCGAGGAAAGTAACCTGGAAGTTGTAGATCCTTGCTTGGCTGGAGCTTGGGAGCTAAGGTTTCGGTCATAAAATGGGTATGAAGTATTGCGAAAGAAAAATACCACAGTTAAAATCCCTTTTTAAAAGTAGTTATCTCATTCCATGTCTTGAAAGAGGTAGGAGAATTAGATAATGAAATGTGGGTGTGGAGAGATCGACTTTCTTGCTAAACTCCTTGGAATGATTTAAAACTACAAGTATTCAAAAGTTTGCTCGATGTAACTCACAATTGGTACTTCACTATAGCGGTATACTTGATGTGTCTCACGAAAGATAATTATTCGATGTCCATTTATTTTCTTAACTATTCATTATTCTTTATTTTTATATATTCCAGTTTATTTGATTGTTCATTTTATTTTACTCGTGCTAGTATAATTTCGGCTTCTTAAAATTTGGACTATCTCACTTTATAGTTAAATAGTACGGAGCTTGAGTAGTGTGGTAGTTGATTTAAAATTCTTGAGATCTACGGCAGGATGATATGCGGACTTATATCCATTTTGTATACTTGTCGACACATTGCACTTGCGTATATGCGGCGAAACCAAAATTGAAAATGATTAACTCTAGGAGATTTTTGGTCTCAACAAGTTTTATGGTGCAGTTTCCGGGGATTAGACAATAGTCCTTTGGTAATTGTGCAACTAAATTTGTATATGCGTTTTGGTCGGTCAACAACGTTTCACCATTATAGTTGCATGCATTGACCTCACCTTGGCCGTTTTCAGTATGGGGCATAGATGTTATTGGGAAGATTTCGCCGAAGTGTTCTAGTGGTTATGAGTTCATTCTGATCGCTATTAATTATTTCATGAAGTGGGTAGAGGCCACTTCTTATGCAAAGCTAAATGCGACCAAGGTGGCCACCTTTATCAAATGCACATTATACACCAAATATGGGGTTTCATATGAGTTGATATCGGATAGAGGAATTATTTACACATTTCGAGGGTGAGGTTGACACTTTATTACAGGAGATATGGAATCGTATCCACAGTTTTTTATTATGGGCTGTAGACAAATGGGGCGATGAGGCGCGAACAAAGAATATTAAAGAGGATTACGCTCCAAGATGATTGAGACTTCGGTAGTGAGAAAGGCTTCTTTACGTATGGGCGTATCGCATCCTTTCCCACCGCTCCCAGGAGCCACGCCTCTCTAGTTTATGGTATGGAGGCAGTTTTTCCCGTTGAGATAGAGATGAAATCCTTGAGAGTAACCTTAGAGCAACAAATTCGAGGCGGAATTAGGTTGATCACGGTTTGATGCGTTGCTATTAAATGAGGAGATTGAGAGTTATTGATACATTCGGAACACAAAGGAAGATGTACGCTCTTTAAGAGGTCAAGCCTAGACCACTACAGCAAGACAATTTGGTTTAGAGACTCCTCAGAGGATTAGTCATCGACCCTAGAGGGAAGTTTAGACCCAATTGGAGCAAACCTTACATTATTAGAGTTGACTGAGGAGGGGCGCATGGTTGATCAGCTGAAAAAGTTTTACGTTTGAAGTTGTGGTCGGTAGGATGGGTACCATGTCGTTTTGGTTAATACATATACCTTATCACTTGTTACTCACGTTTTTACCTTTGCTAGCTCATTGAGCCTCAGCGGCATGTTTGGCGTATTTTTTCTCTTATAGCCACCTTTGCCTTTTCTACGCACGGGATAGGGGCCCTGGTGTGTGGATTCCTTAGTTGAGGGATCTTTTGAGTTATAGACACATTGACATATTCTTTACATCGCCTCACCACATTCACTTCATTGTATCTACTCCATTTCATAGTTTCTATGTTTTCACCACTTCCTTTCTATCTGACTTTTTGTTCTATCTCATTCTTAGATTGGTGATCTATTCATTTTACTGCATGGGGGTTTGTCTTGTCAGTCCACTGCTCATTCATCGACATTTATTCGGAGACTTTAGTTTGAGAGGCTTATGTCATTTAAATTGGAGTTGTTTTATTGTACCTTCTGCAGCTTGGAGATATGTTCGTTTTATTGCCATATTGGTTTTGTCTCTCATTGTTTTATTCAATCTATGCTAAAAAAAAAAATTATATATATATATATATATATATATATATATATATATATATATATATATATATAAATAATACTGCGATGTATATTCGATATAGTATTCCTTGATGCATTATGGATTCGTAGGATCATTGTTTTGAGTGTAACATGTATTACTTGTGGGAGTTAAGTATGTGAGGAACTGAGATGATATCATGTGCTTACTTTGAGATTTTATTAGTGGTATATGAGATGACCGATCCTTTCCTAGGGGCTCCGAGTCAGTGTCATATTCATCATCCAATTTGTCGAAGACATATCTTCCACATGTAGTGATTTAGGTAGATTCATCATATCATCATCAGTTTTTTTCCATACTATTATTTATCTTCTTGACTTCATACCTCTCATTTTCACATTTATCACCCACATATGTTTATTGATTTCGAGTTTGATGTTCCACTCACATCTTTTCCTCTTACACCATCTCACCATGTTACACTTTTTACATCACATCATTATTATTAGCACTTAGTTGGATGTTCTTGTGTCCATGGCTCGTAGGACTTCTTTATGCATGGCTTTTCCATACAGAGGCATAGGGTTGATCGTGGAGTGTTTGAGCCTAGTTTTCCCTTTGTTTCTTTTACCTTATGACCCTAGCCTACATTACAGTGCAGCGCCGTAGACCACCACGAGACCATGGGATTTAATGTTTTCTTTGGCCTTTGACCTTATACTTTGATAGGTATTTGAGACTTGATTGAATGTCTGGACATTATTATGTGGCTTTTTCTAGGAGATGCCTTACTAGCGTTTGGATCCATTTTTAGTTCTTGGTTCTAGATGACCAAGGGTTGCCTTTTTTGTTGGTAAGGGGGGATGCGGGATTTCGCGATTCTCGATGTGCCCTCTTTGGAACATACCCACATATGTCGGGATCATCTAGATGTGTTTGTTTGTGTAGACAGATTCTTGCTTAGATATCGAGCCATATTTGATATTTGGGGTTTCATCATCTCCTGATGGATGACCTTTATGTCATACTTGGGGCACACATCCTCCATCACAGCGGGATCATCGAATTTGTTTGTTTACGCTTCTGATGTCGTTATCCCCAAGAGGATGAGTCTTGTTATTAGCCGATTTTGGGATTTAAATCATGTTTTGCATAGATGCCATACTAAAGGCATATCCTTATCTTTGGGATCATTTGGAGGTGGTGGTTTGTCCAGGTAGTTTTTATCGAGGATATGAGCCATTGTTATGACATTTTTGGACCGTCATGTTACATTGGATGTCATGCTAGGGCATACCCCCTCCCCGCCGCGCTACTATCTTCGGTTCGGGCGTTAGGACGCGTCTTCTACATATCAGGCGTTCAGATTTTGCCTTCATATGGATTAGATGTTCAGACTTCATCTGCATCACATGTGCTAACATCGCAGTTTAGCCATTTAGACCGTCCTTGCATATCGGCGTTAGACCACGCTTCATGGATCAGATGTTGGAACCATCTGCATCACATTTGCTATACGATGATGAGGCGATTCGGTTGCCGTCTTACACGCCTTATCGGGCGTTAGACTTAGCGCTATATGAATCAAATGTTCGAACTCATCGCATCACATGCGTAGCACAACCATCCAGATGTTGAACTTCATACCGCATCACATTTGCTAGCCTGATGATCAGACATTGAGCACCGTCTTACGCATATTGAAGTTGAGACTTAGCCTTCCTTATGGATCCAGAATGTTCAGACTTCATCACGCATCACATTTACCTTGCAGCGGTCGAGGGCGTTCATACGCCGTCTTACAGCATGGGGCGTTCAAACCGCCTTTATAGATCAGATGTTCGAACTTCATTTGCATCACATTTGCTAGCCGCGACGCCGCCAGACGTTCAGACTTTATCGCCACCGCATATCAAGCGTTGAGTCGTCTTACGCATATAGAGGCGTTTAGACTTACGCTAGCCGTATGGATCGGATGTTCAAACCGCCGCGCATCACATTTGCTAACCTGATAAATCGGTGAGACCGTCTTTTGCATATCAGGTGTTCAGACTTCGTCTTTTGCATATCAGGTATTTAGACTTCGTCTTTTGCATATCAGGTGTTCAGACTTCTCCTTTATATGGATCAGATGTTCAGACTTCATCTGCATCACATTCACTAACCTGACAGATCGGACGATTGGACTTCATCTCTTACGCATATCGGGCGTTCAGACTTCGCCTTCATATGGATTAGATGTTTAGACTTCATCTGTATCACATTTGCTAACACCATAGTTAGACGTTCAGACTTCATCTTCTGCATATCAAGTGTTTAGACTTCGCCTTTACCTTCTACATCTTGAATAAAGGTGTTTAGGCTTCGCCTTTGTGTTTCCTCGTTTCAGGCTAGACATTCTGATGCCTTCACCATAGTTCAAACTCTCAGATTTCATCTTTATTAGAGATATCGCTACCAATATTCATGGTCGTTATCATCACACACTTTGATCACATGATTTATTTCAGTTGTCATACTCTTCGCTTGCTAGCTCATGAGTTTCTCCATGATGGGTGTTGATCGCTATACAGTGCATATGACCATTCTATCACCCATGGGTCGACCAAGTTTCGCTTGTTTCAGGTTTCGATATAGGTTTTACCTTTGGGAGGACCTTCATAGAGAGAACTTGGATCGATGTCATGACTTTGTTGACCTCCATGTTGTTTTGTCATTTTGTTGTTTGCTTTTGATTTTTTTTTAGAACTCATTTTAGCTGCTTGAGTTTGAGAGAGTTAGTGTTCTTTATGGACACTTTTGGGGGTCTCCTTTATTCTTCGATAGAGTTCATCTCGTTTTACTCACTTTTCACTTTCACTGAATTCCACTATTCACATTCGCTACACTAATGAACTCTATCGAAAATTGGCATATTTATAGACCCCAAAAATTTTAACCACATTATTACCATTATTATTGTTAAACTAAATTTTACTTTTGATTTTGTTTTATTACTATTTTTATTTTATTATTGTTATTTTATTTTTTATTCTTTTTCAACTCTTCGTTCCTTACTCCCTATTTCTCTCTTCCCAATCCCTGTGACCATACCACTGCCTAACTACCCCAGTATCTTTTCTCCCTCTGATAGGGTTGCTCCTTCTTCTCTCCTGGCTCTCCTTCTTCTCCTTCTCCTCTTCTTCTCTTCCCTGCTTCTCATACAGTCGCCACCCCCCCTTTTGATTTTTTCCCCCTCTCCTCTGACTCCCTCTTTTCTTCGTCTTCTCTTCTTCCTCTCCTTCCTTCCTCTCTTCTTTTCTTCACATCCTAGTTTCCTCTTCTTTTTTTTCTCATACTCAAAAAAATAAAAAACAAAGATCACAAAGGTAAAAGACTCATACCTTCTTTATTTTTTTTTTTTTTTTTTTCTTCTCATTTTTGTCAACACCCACTATACATTTTCTTTAGCATAAAATTCACACATGTATGTATTTGTGGGATTCGATTTTTCTTTATGAAATTTGTGTGATATTTATGTGTGTGGATGAAAAAGATTGTTATTAATTGAAACATGTGAAAAAATTGTTGTTGTTAGTGAAACTATGTAAATAGCTTGAATCTTACATTTTTCTCTTACTTTATTGTAGTACAGTTTAATTTGAGTAATTATATTTTGTGTGTTAATAGTTAACTTGAAAATTTGCATGGACTTTAGGTTGTCAAATATTAAATTAAATTTTTTTTTTAGATGTAATTTAGATTTTTAATATGTAGAACAGTCTTGAATAATGGAGAAATTAAATTTTATAATATTTGAATTTACCATTTAAGTTATCATTTTAAATTAATTGGCATAATTCTTATTTAATTTAGTATGATTGAATGTTATAATTTTATTTTGAATTAGGGTTAAATTATTAAATATTCAAATTAGGTCCAACCCATTAGTTTAAGCCCATAAGTCTAGGCCCAACCCATTAGTTTAAACCCATTAGACTAGGCTCAACCCATTAGTTTAGCCCATTGAGTCCTTGACTTAGCCAAGGGCTCAATGTGGACAGCTCATTAGTCTAGACTCATCATGCCCGGCTTAGGGGTGTAACCCCGGCGAGTCGGCCGTATTAGAGCGGCTCGGCTCGGCTCGGTTTAAAGAGTGGCTCGAGCTTGTTCACGAGGCTGTTCTGGCGTGAGCGAGTTTGAGGGTGCTCGGGTTTAGCTCGTTTAACTTATGAGCCTGTTCACGAGCTTGGTTCACGAGGCTTTGTTCACGAGGCACAGTTAGCAGGCTTGTTTGAGCACAGTTAACGAGCTGCTCGCGAAGCATATTCACGAGCACATTCACACGGCGGCGAGTTTGAGGAATTTTCGGGCTCGACTCGTTAACTTACGAGCCTGAAAATGATGTTAGAATTAAAGAAAATGTTCATCTAAAATAGCCAACATACAACTAAATTAAAAAGATAAGACAATAAAAGTTCAATTAACTTGATTGAAGTTCAAGAGTTAAAATATTCATCATGTTCATTTGTAGGAAAAATTTGTTAAGCATCAAGCTTGTTCACGAGCTTGTTCACGAGCTTAGTTCACGAGCCTGGTTAGAAGGCTTGCTCAGGCCTATTCACGAACTTTGTTTGAGGCGGCAGGCTAAGTTTGAGGTGCTCGAGGCCTCGGCTCATTTAACTAGAGCTTGAGAAATGATGTTCGGGCTCGGCTCGTTTAACTTAATAAGCGAGTTCGAAGCGGGCTCCTATGAGTCGAACGTAGAAGCGACTCCACGAAGTGGCTCGGCTCGATTCTGACCCTACTTAGGCTCAATCAATTAGTTTAAGCCCAATTTATCTAGACTCAACATACTTAGGCCCAATCCCTTAGTTTAAGTCCATTAGTTTAGGCCCAACAAATTTAGGCCCAATCAATTAGTTTAAGCCCAATTTACCTAAACCCAACATTCTTAAGCTCAACCCATTAGTTTAAGCTCATTAGTCTAGGCTCATTAAATTTGGCACAACCCATTAGTTTAAGCCCATTAGTCTATGTCCAATATTCTTAGGCTTATCCTATTAGTTTCAGCTCATTAGTCTAGGTCCATCAAATTATGTTCAATCCATTAGTTTAAACCCATTAGTCTAGACCCAACATACTTAGGCCAAATCAATTAGATTAAGCCCAATTTACTTTGGTCCAACATATTAGACTCAACTCATTGGCACAAGTACGGCGTCGCAGGCTGTCTATTACGACTCATTTGCTTGGACCCCCGACCTATTAGGTTTATGATACAGGCGCGCGAGTTGGTTACTGCCAGCCATGGGTCATTCGACCACGTATTTTGATCAGCGCTTTAGCCCATCAAATTTCCATCCTTCATTTATTCAATTTCTCATTTTCTAAAATTCATTGTTTTTTCAATTTCTCATTTTTCAATTCAAGTCTTCCAAAAATTTAAGTACTTAATTTTCATTTCTCATTTTTTTTAAAAATTAAATATCCAATTTTCAAATATTCAAATTCACATTTTCTTATCTTCTAAAATTCAATTTTTCAACTATAAAATTTAATTCCCTTAATTTTCATTTTCATATTTTTTAATTTACAAAATTCTCAATTTCAAAAATTTCAGTGTCATAATCTAAGAATACGAAGTCTCCTAATTTTCAATTTCAATTTTTAAAGTTTCCTCAATCCCAAAATTCAAAGTTTCATAATTTAAAAATTCAAATGTTTCAATTTCTAATTTCAAATTTCTAAATTTCAAATCTCAAATTTATAAAATTCAAGTTCTTAATTTAAAATTTTAATTTCCAAAATCCCAATTCAAAATTCTCAAACTTCAAATTCACTTCAAAAATTTTCAATTTCCAAAATTTCAAATTTTCAATTTTCAAAACTTCCATTTCAAATCAGTTTTCAAAAATTTCAAACACATGATTAATTCTATAGTTCCTATAAAATGAAATCTTATAGAAATTTAATTTGTGTAGCAATATAAATGGGCTACGGTGGGGCTGGAGCATCGTATATCCTTTTAACAAATAGTGGAGCTTCGATACATAACGGTATTTTTAATTGAATGTGAATATTCTATACTGTTGTGTCGAACTAACATGATTTTTTATTCATAGCGCTCTCAATTTGTGAAACCCCGAGAAAAATCTAATTTTCTGAAAAAGGGTAAAATAGTAATTTCGGTCAAAATCCGGAATTTTTCTAGATCTCGGATGATGAAACGGACTTCAGGTTGGGTCGTCTCACGAGTCAGCTATCACGTGAATTCGTCGAGATTCAAGACCGGTGTTCGAATTTGCACGTTTTCGAGGCAACAAATTAATAGTGCGCGGAGACCTTGGCACATTTGAGTGGTTCATGGTGTCTGTGTCGAATGTAGATTCAGTCAACTTCAGGCTCAAGTGTGGGGCCCATGTGGACACATGACATGATGCCATTGGAGGGAAAATCAAGAAATGGATTTGTGGATTTAGTGGATAGGGAATCCTCTCACCCAATTAGAACTTGACATGGCAAAGTGAGGGACAAAGAGCTTTCTTCTCACTTTTGGGCGAATACGTGCGGTAGGGAGGAGGAGTGCCATTTAAAATTGAAGGTTTTTGGGAAGAGCTCGACTTCTCTCTAAATTCGACTTCGGACCCGAGTCGGGATCGCGTTGGGCCAAGAAGTAAAGTTGTTACACGCGGTGGGGCTCGTGTGGTAATTTATTTTTGGGAGTTTCGACTGACTCAAGAGGTAGGGGTCTTCCTGCTTGGTTATTTTCGATTTTGGGAGCTTTGTAAAATGGTTTGGTTGGTTTAAGGCCATGGTGGCCGTTTGATCGATCTGACTTGGGACCGGGTGATGGAATATTTTGAACCCGTTTTGGACGGTTTAGGGGCGTTTTGGGTGGTTGTGCGATATTTATGCAATAAATTATGGTTTTATTGTTTTGGGCTGAAAATGGCCGCATGGATTTGGTTCCCGCTTTGTGGGCAGATGCTAGTGAGTGGGCTGCCCACGGACAGCCCACTGCCCATTTAGGGACTGTTAAAAACAGTCCCGGGTTGCTTGGTTGGACCGAAAATGGTCCATGTGTGTTGTAAGCAAAATGTTGCTTGAATTGGATGGCTTGAATTGTGTGAAAGAAATTGTTAATGCATATAATTAAATGTGTTAACATGATGTGGAATTATATAAAAATATAATTGTGTGTAAGTCATTGGAAATGATGTGATTAGGCTCAGTAGAAATTTAATAATTTTGATGTTATTGATGTGAATTAAATAACATGTGGTATGTATTGTAAATTGAATAACATGCATTGTGAATTAATTTTGTTAATATATGCATAATTGATATATTGGCATGTGTGGTTTGGAAATGGCATAATTCATTTCATATGCACCGAGGCAACCTAAAAAAATTAGGTGTGAGTGCATGGCATGAAAGAAATGAAAACGATGTTTTTCTCTCATTTGGCTTAGGCATGCGTGAGGGAGTCAGTGAGGACTCGAGACACGGGATTAGGCATGTAGACATTCAAGTAGGATCATGTATTTGCTTGAATGCGTTTATGTTGAATCATTTCATGTGCACTTAGGTGGGGAAGTGGCACGTGAAAATTATCATTTCACCCAGGCATTCGCCTGTCGAGGGATCAATGGCTTCCAGTGCAGGGCGGTGTCTGCCGGGAGGACCCGGCGCTCACTAGAGGCCGCGTTTTAGAAGAAAGCCGGATTGTGGCTTTGGTATTTTCATTGTATAACATGTATTAAAACTCTAAATTTTGATATATGTTTTGGTTAAGAGTATTGTAATAACTCTTGAACTATTGTTATATAGTTGATATATATTTTATGAGTATTGATGCATGGGCCCAAGTGGTCATTTTTACTCACACATGGACCCAGTGTGGTCGTTGTAAATTGTTAGGACAGGTTGTATCTTGGGTAGAGCTCCCCGTGCAAAGGAGATTCTGCCCGATTTTCATGAGTGGTGTCGGGTTACCCGACATCCACGAGTATTCCACAGGTTGACGGGTTGTTAACGGACCCCCTGGAAATGGGGCGTCATAGCTTGTTATCAGAGTTAAGGTAAACGATTACCTTGGGAGCTTGGTGGGTGTAGAGCTTAGGTAAATGAAAACCTAGGGATTGAGGGAATTGGGCTTAGGCCATAGTCATTAAAGTGTAAGAACATCACAACTTAGTATAGCTCGATGTTGGATACTAGAGTTATAGCTTAGTATCGGTAAGTTAGGTATACGATTTACCTAGGACTTGATGGGAAACGGGTTAGATCATGCATCCTTGTGCATTTTGGTGAATGAAATGTGATGTGTGATTGGATTGTGTGTTGTATGTGTGATTGGTTTGTTTGGTGAATAGCATAGGAGGAAAAATGTTGAACACTAGGGTTGAGAAAATGTAGGTGTTCGAGAATTTTGACAAAAATGAGTCTAATCGAGCGAAAAAAAAATTAATTTAAGACGGTAGCTCGATTTTGAACTGAAACGATTGTGTTTGTGAAATCCTGGAATTTTTTTTTTCTAGTTTTTGCACAAGAAAAGAGTCAAAATGAAACTCTTAAAATTTTTTGAGTTGTATGAATTGCAATGGTCTAGGCTGCATTTCGGGGTGCGGGGAGGCGCCTCTTTGGAGGATTAGAAAAAAAAAAAATGGAAAAATTCTTTCCGGAGGTGGAATGGAGTTCTGCCCATTTCACAAATTGAATCCTGTCGGTAAGGTACGTATTGTGGCATCTGGCTGGTGACGAAACAACGGGCACAGGTGCGCCGGAGGGGGCCGCAGTGGTCGGGCCGCGACGCGATCACGGTCGGTCGTCGTTAACGTCCAGAGCCAAGGGCTGCTACAACCGCGGCCCAGCGGCCGGTGCGTTGCGACCGGCCCAGAGAGGAAGGCCATGATACGATCATGGGGCTGCGACCGGCTGGTGCTTGATACAGCGGCCGGCGCGTGGCGTGCGCAGCCTGGGGCAGGGTGTGCACCACTGTGCACCAACCTAGTTTTATTTCGGGACCTTTATTTGTTACGAGTCAGCTGTACCTGGTTTCTTGTTCATGAGCAGCATTTCACCAGTTTAAAAAAAAAATAATAAATAAAATAAAATAAAATATTTTTAAATGAAAAAAAAAATAATAATAAAATTTTTTGTTGAATATGATTTAATATATGAACTTATTGTCTTGCATTACCTATGAATGCATGGACATTGTGTATGAAATGTTTTTAGTATGTAAGTAGTGTCTCGAGGCTGTGTTTACACCTTAGAATCTTGCATTGAAACAACTTGTCATTTGACATGTGTAGATGGCTAGTCGGGAGAGGACATAGAGTTATCCACGAAGTGCGGTAGGGCCCTGCCGACTTATGACCGATGGGCGCTTTCTTGGAGCCGTAAAGGATTACGGTCGTCATTGTGCACGAGGCTTGTGCGAGTGGTGAACTTGGTAGGTTAAACGACCTCAGGCGTTTAGAAGCACATCGTCCTCAATGGTTAGGAGGAGTGGACTCTAGATTGGGGCGACTATGACCGCGGAGAGGAAGGTAGATGTTATTATGTGAGGCATCCGGGATATGGGTCTTGATGCTTAAGAGGAAGGAAGATCCATCTTCTTCCAACTTGGAAAAACATAAGACTTTGTTTCTAGGGATATCGGGACGGAGACCAAGGTTATCGGGACCAAGGCGGGATGGGACATTTAGTCGAGGAGGCGAGGGCGGATGATGTGTTATTTCTAAGGCAGAGGCTGAGACACTTTTCGTAGGGATTACCCATGGAAGCGGGAATCCCAGTTATGGGACACCTGGAGTCCCAGTCGTGGTGAGGCAGTTCAGGGTTGCCCGAGTTAGTGCAGGCGGATGATGTGTTACCATTCTTTGGTGAGCTGGACACATGAGGAGGATTGCCTTTAGGCGGGGATCCCGGGTTTAGGAATTGTGCCCGGTCCGTCGGTTGTGGGACGGCGTGAACAGAACACGTTCTTCCACCCCTAGTATGGAGTGAGGAACGATCGGTTCGGTGCCACACGGCTAGTGCCGCGAGCGGGTCACATAGGCGGGTTGGGCGTCGGTCGGGGTTGAAACACGGGGTTTGAAGGCGAGGTTGGTCGGGCTAAGCAGATGACGTGTTACCATTGTTGCCAGCCTAGGCATATGAGGTGAGATTGTCCTAGGAGGTAGGGTCTCGAGTGCGCGGTTGAGCATCGAAACGACCCGGATATGTAAGGGTGCGTTTCTACTCTTGCACTTTTGACTAGAGTGACGTTTAAGTGGATGCATCATATTCATTCATTAATGCATCTTGTGTGATAGATTTGGGCTTAGAGGTTGAGGCCTTTAGAGAAGCCAGGTGTGGATGTTCTTCCCTAGGATGTAGGGTGAGAGTTGACTTGATAGGTCGGGATTGTGAGTTAGATATATCAGGGTGCACATGGTGGACCCAGGATCGCGTCAGTCGTGTGTGGGTGCACGATATGGTCCATTCACCACTCTTGGTGGTGTGGGTTGGCGAGTTTGTCTTTGGGATTCGATCAATGAGCGCTCATAGTTTCAAATCAGGAAATGAAGAGTAATTAATGTGTGTTGGGTGAAGCAAGAAGGGGCCCTTTAATCCCCTCAGGTGAAAAGCCTAGAATTAGGGTGAGGGAGACCCGAGATAGTATCCGAAAGGTCTTGTGTGGGTGTAAGAGACTAGGGAGATGTCAGAATTTACGTGGGTGTAAGGGCCGAGGAGATATCCTAGAATTTACGTGTGTGGGTGTGAGACCCGATGGGGAATATCTCAATTTACGTATTGGGTGTAGAGCACGGGAGATATCCCGAATTTGTGTGTGGTGTAGAAGACCCTTGGAGATATCGAAATTTTTTTGTGTGGGTGTAGGAGCTCGGGAGATATCCACGAGATTTCTATGTGGGTGTAAGGGCAGTGGAGATATCCGAAATTTACGTATTGGGTGTAAGAGACCAGTGGAGATATCAAGGGGTATTTCTATGTGGATGTAAGAGACTTCGCGAGAGTAGGCCGAAAAGTTCAGTGCCCGAGAGAAAACACCGCGTCATGGATTTATCCGTAGACTTAGAGTTGAGTGATAGGAGTCGGGAGTGACTCGAGATTTGGATACCCATTGGAAATTGCATTTGGTGTTGGTGAGCCGGCAAGGGCTCGGTATATGGATGTCATTCATGACATGAATTAGGTTGACGACCCATTGGATTGTTAGTGATTGTGACCTTGGAAAGGTCAGCGTTTGCACACCAAGCAAGGACTGTGTAGGGTTACATACACACGTGGTTGGATGCGTATGTGTGTGGAATTTTGGGACGAAATTCTTTTAAGGAGGGGGGAGAATGTGAAACCCCGAAAAAAATCTAATTTTTTGAAAAATGGCAAAATGGTAATTTTGGTCAAAATCCGGAATTTTTCTAGACCTCGAATGATGAAACGGACTTCACCGTTGGAATCGTCTCACGAAATCTAGCTACCACGTCGAATTTCGTCGAATTCCAAGACAGTCGGAATTTGCACATTTTTCGAGGCAATGAGCGTAGTGCGGGACACTTGACACATTTTGAGTGGCTCACAGTATGCCACGATGTCGGAGTCGATTGGTGTAGGCTCAAGTGTGGGGCCCATGTGGACACATGGCATGATGCCATTGGATGAAAATCAAATAGTGGGTGGATTTAGTGGATATGGAATCCTCACCCAATTAGAACTTGACATGTGGCAAAGTGAGGAACAAAAAGAGCTTTCTTCTCCACTTTTGGAGCTGAATACGTGCAGTAGGGGAGGAGAAGTGCAGATTTAAAAAATGGAGGGTTTTTAGAGAGAGAAGCTCCAACTTCTCTCTAGAATTCCCGGCTTTCTGACCGTCGGATCGCGTCGGGCCAAGAAGTAAAGTTGTTCTACGCAGTAAAGGCTACGCGTGGGCACCAATTTTGGGAGTTTACGACAACTCAAGAGGTAGGGGTCTTCTCTACTCGGTTATTTTGTTTTTAAGGGCTTTACAATGGTTGGATTTGGTTTTGAGGTTGTGGTGGCCGTTTGTTCCGGTCCAAAGTGGGACCGGGTGATGAATATTTTGAACCCATTTTAGACTGACTTAGGGACTGTTTTGGGTGGTTGTGTGATGGTATGCAATAAATTATGGTTTAGATGTTTTGGTAGGAAATGGCCATGGATTTTTAGTTCCCTGAAGTGGAACCGATGCCAGTGAGTGGAGCTGCCCACGGACGACCTTACTTTGTTTGAGATTGTTAACAGTCTCGGGTTGCTTGATTGGGCGAAAATGGTCCATGTGTGTTGTAAGCAAAATGTTTCTGATGTTAAATTAATAATGAATGTTAATATATAATTAATGTAGTGTTGATGTGGGAATTATATAAAAATATAATTGTGTGTAAGCCATTGGAAATGAATTGTGAATAGCTCAAGTGAGCTAATTTTGATGTTATTGATGTGAATTAAATAACATGTGGTATGTATGTATTGTAAATTGAATAACATGAATTGTGAATTAATTTTGTTAATATATGCATAATTGATATATTGGCATGTGTGGTTTGGAAATGGCATAATGCATTTCATATGCACCGAGGCAACCTAGAAAAATTAGGTGTGAGTGCATGGCATGAAAGAAATGAAAACGATGTTTTTATTGCATTTGGTTTAGGCATGCGTGAGGGAGTCGGTGAGGACTTGAGACACGGGATTGGGCATGTAGACATTCAAGTAGGATCATGTATTTGTTTGAATGCGTTTATGTTGAATCATTTCATGTGCACTTAGGTGGGGAGTAACCCATGTAGGAAATTATCACTACTGGGCATTGCTCACCACAATCGAGGATCACTATTTGGTGCAGTACATTGTGCGGGAGGACGACACTCACTAAGAGGTCGCGATTTTAGAGAAAGAGAATCGGATTAATGGCTTTGGTATTTTCATTGTATAACATGTATTAAAACTCTAAATTTTGATATATGTTTTGGTTAAGAGTATTGTAATAACTCTTGAACTATTGTTATATAGTTGATATATATTTTGTGAGTATTGATGCATGGGCCTAAGTGGTCATTTTTACTCGCACATGGACCCGATGTGGTCGTTGTAAATTGTTAGGACAGGTTGTACCTTGGGTAGAGCTCCCTGTGCAAAGGATACTTTGCCCGATTTTCATGAGTGGTGTCGGGTTACCCGACATCCTGGTATTAGCTGGGTTAATGAGTTGTCAACGGACCCAGAAATGGGCGTCACACTGTCGCCGCTAAGGTACATTTCTTCTCTTTAATTTTGCTCTTTATTTGTCATCTACATGATTTATTGGTATCTGTAATTAATTTATTGATTGTGCGATTATAAGCTTGTTTAGTAGAGGCCCAGTTTTATACGAGGGCAGAAAGTGCTTCTGACTTATTACCATACCTTCCCGATAGGTAACATGACCTTCGAATTCGGACTTGGTTTTTCGTGGACACGTCTTTTCCTAAATAAGGAGTTACACTAGGGTTTTATTTCTTATTTTGTTTTCCTTTTAAAAAATAACAAAAATAAGTGGCGACTCCAAAAACCATTTTTTTAAATGGTTTTTTTCAAAGAAATTTTTTTTAAAAAAAGCGAGTCTTACTATCGAGTAGGGACGCACGTGAAAAATGCGGGTCCACAACTATAATTAGAAAGTTCTTGTACGTTAAATTCAGGGAAAATTAGTATCAAAATCCTGAACTTTTATGACTTTTTCATTTAATTCTATTTTATGACTTTTGCATCTAAATCATGACCAAAAAGTTTGCTTTTTAAATAGGGAAAATTAGTGTTAAAATCCTAAACTTTCATGGCTTTTGTATTTAAATTATGAACAAAAAGTTTGCTTTTAAATATAGCGAATTTCATGAATTTTGTTTTTATATCCTCAACTTTCATTTTAATTGTAGTTCTAGCATCAAAACGACATTGTTTTGTTGTGTTGTCGTACCACGTTGAACATGATAGAGGTTTGGAGTTTTGTTGGGATATAAAAACAAAATTAATGAAAGTTGATATATTTAAAAAGTAAACTTTTTGTTCAGGATTTAAATGCAAGGTCATGAAAGTTGAGTTTTAATACTAATTTTCCCTTTGAAATATAACTCTTGAATTTTGTTTTATATCCCAGCAAGGCTCGAGACCTCTACCATGTCAACATGTACGATGAAATGATGTCGTTTTGTTCGATAAATATAATTAAAATGAAAGTTGAGATCGCAAATTCATAAAGATTACTATATTTAAAAAAATCAAACTTTTGTTTAGAATTAAATACAAAAGTTATGGTTAAGTTACAATACTAAATTCCACTTAAATTTATTATTATTATTTTTTTTTGAGGAAATCTAGAATTTGAACATAAATAGTTGCGGAACAACATGCTCTTGTAGATGGCCTGGTGCGGCGAGTTGACAATCTATTTCAGCTATTATATTGTAATAATGGGTATTGTGGAGTATCGATTTTGCCCCTCGACACTTTGCATTTTGTCACATGGGTGTCACACTCACCCATCGTTCTCTCTCTCAGCACCATTAGGGCCCTTTTAGGCTTAGTACGTCTCACGAGCCTCGAGTGGGTTTGTATGTAGTCCGTTGAGTCATTATGTAGTTCACTTTAGAGTGTCATCATGGCTTATGTTTTTGGTTATTGGCATCGTGCTATAGGAAGCAAGTGGGGCCCCCTCGAGGTTTTAGTTCAATCAAAGTTTATTAGAGTATGTCAAATTCGGAGCACTTGACCTTGTTTCGATCATATCTCCCTTGTCCGAAATCAGAATTGTTCACTGTTTGTTTTGTTGGATTCCTTATTTGCCAAGGAGGTTTTTTTTTAAAATTCATAATTTTTGTCAACCGTTTGACTAATCGATTTGACTGGTTCATCAGGGCAATACGTATACAACACAATTTTTTTGGATGATTTTGGTGAGCACTCCTCCTTGTTTCAATCATATCTCCCTCATCCGAACTTGGAATGGTACACCGTTTTTTTGTTGGTCTCCTTATTCTTCAGGGAACATTCTATAAAAATTTCATAATTTCCTCAACGGATGGGTGGTTGGCATACGGGTTGACAGGTTGTAGTCGGGCCGGCTTGTGTGGAGAGCTGTTTTTTGTGATTTTGGAGCCCAAAACCTATTTGGTTCGGGCCCATAATCTCCATCTCGACCTTGGGAAGTATTGTGGGTCCATTTTGGGCCTTGGCTTAAGTTACATGCAGCCCACCATGATCCTGTGGATACTTGGTGAAGCAAGCGAAAACTTAAGATATTCATTGCATGGAAAATGAGGAGAAAGTTAATGGGAAGCTATTTCCGAGACTGATTGAGGCTCTTTCCAAAGCAGAAGTGAAAAAACCAGGTAGGCTCAGAGGGCTGAGGTGGGAATGAGTACAAAGGGAGAAAAAGATCAAGGAGTGAAGGGATCTTTTGGCGAGACACTTTTAAGTTCAGCGTACATTTCACCGGGTCCTTGGATGTAGTTTGGTGTTTCTTCTCTAAGTTTTTGTGGAAGAGGTAAGAAATAGACCACAGCTCCTCTATTCTTGAAGAAAGAGATATTCTGATCAAATTTGAGGTTTTCTCCTCAGCCATTTGAGCAGGTTTTCACACTCATGCGTGGCCAGGTTCAACGATTCTATTGGGCGGTTGGGTAGTTTGGTTTATTTTGGTTGGTTCTCACTCATCCCGGTAAAGTAGATACCGTTATTTTAGATTTATAACTCTTTTATAAAGTTACGGAAAATTTTGAGAGTCTCTCTCAACGATTTGGGTAGTTTGAAAACCAGATCGGTCGGTTCATTTAAGTTGGGTTTGCGAGAAGCGGGTTTGCGTAGTTTGGTGGTTTTAGTTGGTTCTCACTCATCAGGCTGAGAATCCAATCACCCGTTTATTTTTAGATTTCTAACTCTTTTATAAAAGTTCTGGAAAATTTTGAGAGTCTCTCACTTGATTTGGACTGGTTTTGAAAATCGAATCGGTCGGTTCATTTAGGTTAGGTTGCGGGAAAGGCAGTTGCGTAGTTTGGTGGAGTTTTGGTTGGTTCTCACTCATCAAGCTGAGAATCGATCCTCACCGTTTGTTTTTTAGATTTATAACTCTTTTATATTCACGGAAAATTTTGAAGTCTCTCTCAACGATTTGAATTTGGTTTGAAAACAAGATTAGTCGGTTCATTGGGACAGGTTTGCAGGAAAGGCAGTTTGTGTAGTTTGGTTGGTTTTGGTTGGTTCTCACTCATCCAAGCTGAGAATCAATCACCGTTTGTTTTTAGATTTCTAACTCTTTTATAAAATTTCTGGAAAATTTTGAGAGTCTCTCTCAACGATTTGAACTGGTTTGAAAACCAGATCAGTCGGTTCATTTAGGTTAGGTTTGCAGGAAAGGCAGTTTGCATAGTTTGGTTGGTTTTGGTTGGTTCTCACTCATCCGAGCTGAGAATCAATCACCGTTTGTTTTGTTAGATTTCTAACTCTTTTATAAAAGTTCTGGAAAATTTTGAGAGCCTCTCTCAACGATTTGGACTGGTTTGAAAATAAGATTAGTCGGTTCATTTAGGTTAGGTTTGCAGGAAAGGCAGTTTGCGTAGTTTGGTTTGGTTTGGTTGGTTCTCACTCATCAGAGCTGAGAATCGATCACCGTTTGTTTTTTTAGATTTCTAACTCTTTTATAAAAGTTCTGGAAAATTTTGAGAGTCTCTCTCAACGATTTGGACTGGTTTGAAAACCAGATCAGTCGGTTCATTTAGGTTAGGTTTGCAGGAAATGCAGTTTGCATAGTTTGGTTAGTTTTGGTTGGTTCTCACTCATCCGAGTTGAGAATCGATCACCGTTGTTTGTAGATTTATAACTCTTTTATAAAAGTTCTGGAAAATTTTGAGAGCCTCTCAACGATTTGGACTGGTTTGAAAACAAGATTAGTCAGTTCATTTAGGTTAGGTTTGCAGGAAAGGCAGTTTGCGTAGTTTGGTTGGTTTGGTTGGTTCTCACTCATCGAGCTGAGAATCGATCACCGTTGTTTTTAGATTTAATTCTTTTATAAAAGTTCTGGAAAATTTTGAGAGCCTCTATCAATGATATGGACTGGTTGGAAAACCAGATCGGTCGGTTCATTTAGGTAGGTTTTGCAGGAAAGCGGTTTCAGTGGTTCGGTTGGTTTTGGTGGATTACTCACTCTCATCAGGCTGAAGTCAGTGCATTTATTGTGCTGATTCCTGACTTTGTAGGATGGTTCTGAAATTTTTTAAATCTTTTGTCAACCGTTTGGACTGGTTGAAACAAAACCAGCCGAGTTCATTAGGATTCGGTTCTTTGGAAATGATAGTTTGGATACTTTTCTTTGTTTGGGTTAGTTCTTGGTCATTAGTAGGAATCGCATTCCTTTTTGTTTTGTTGGATTCCGACTTTGTGTGAGAATTTTCTGACAATGTTTCAAAAATTTTCTCAATCGTTTGGACTAGTTGAGAACAGATTCAACCGGTTTTGCAAGACAGCTCATGGGCAGCCCCATATTTTAGCATGTTTCAATCCAGAATCTATCTGTAAGCGTGCTCTTAGTTACGAAACACAGCCTTTACCTTTAGGGTCAAGTTCAGTTTTAGTTTGAACAAAGTGAGGTAGTGGGCAATGGGATTGGTATGTATGGTTTGGTTGTGGGATTTTAGGGAATGTGTTGTGCTAAAGTAAGCAAAGCCCACTTTACCTTAACTGACTGCTTCCTTTCTTTTGGTACATAGGATCGATATTTGGTTTTAAATGCATGATGTATGATGTATTATTTGCCTATCTATTCTCTTATACATGGCTAGGGATCTCGGGTACATGTAGTCGTTGACATTTGTATTCGTAATGCGTACATGGTGTTTGGATTCTAACATTTGTGATGCATTTGAGCTTTTTTGACTGACCTCTTATGTAGCGCTTGGCTAGGGACCACAGGTATGTGCTTTAATGTTGGGTAATGAATTTCACATAGATGCTTTGTGTTTGGGTGGCATGCATGCTTGCTGTGTTTGTTGGCCCCAACCTTTTGATGTAGCGCGTGTGGGGACCGCGGGTACAGATTTGCCCTTTTGGTTGAGTGTTTTTTAAGCATGCTAGATACCAATTAGGTTGGTGATCCTAAGTTATATGTTTAACTGGAGGCCTGTGATGCGTGACCGTATGTCCCTCGTACGATTCATTAGTAGGAGCCGAGTTTGGGCCTGAAGTCTTCACCTCATATGAAATTGCCTTCTGAATGGGTAACGACCCTGAGACAGGAAATCTAGTTTTATGAACCGCTTATCTTAAGTCAGTTCAGGTTTTTGTTCTTCTTGGTTTCCACTTTATAAAATATGACAAAAGTAAGTGTGACTCGAAGAAAAGCGTCCTCCTCGGGGCGGATTTTCCAAATTAGAAAATCAACCCACATTTTCCTTCCATTTAAAAGCAGTCGTAGGCCAGTGGATGGATTGTGGTCACCAATTGGCGACTCAGGATCGGACAGAATCTACAAGTTTCATGGAAGGGATCAACTTGAACTTGAATGAATTGATGCAAGGCACATGGTTCTACGATTGGTAGCTCTTGGGCTACATAGATAATTGATGATCATACACTTGGTGGTATTTGGCACATTTTGTGATTTGTCTGTGCTTGTGTATTTCACCTTTTGGATTATAGCATGCTTTCTCATTATTGATTGATATCTAGATATAACATTTGGGATTAGGCAGAGGATCGAATGTATATTTTTGGTAACCTCTTTGTGCCGTTGTTTGTGCATGGCCCGCTCCTTCCCTGCATGTTGCTTGCCTATTGTGTTTGTGGGACGCGGTTGTATCCTTGTTTAAGATCACTAGTCTTGTTGAATTATTGTCATTGATTGTGAGTTGTGAGTGATTAAGCTGTTACCTCGACCAGCTAGGGTTTTTGGAATAGATCTATAAATTTATCTTGATATCTTGAACCTCATCAGATGGCAGGATGTCAGAACAATGAAGACCTGTATAGCCCAGGCCCGATTCATGGATACTTGCGTGGCGGTGTGTCACTTGTGAATTGATTGATTATTGATTGGATCTCGGGTTTGTTGTATCCTTGTGGAGTAGTCTCATAGCGCCTTTAAGACTTGCCTCTTCCCTTTGTTAACCGACCATCTTACTAAGGTATTACATGTGAGAATCTAAAGCTCCACCGCATGTGAATATTATCAGGAATTAAGTGCTAACATCACATGTCGACTCATTCCCTTGAGATTTCATTATGAGATTGCATACTAGTTGATTTAGGATTGATAGTCACGGGGCCCGACATGCCCTCTTTACTTAACTCGAGATTATTGATTAGAGCGAGCTGGGTTCCAGAGCTTGAATTGAATCGGTAGACTTGTTGAAATTCGAATCCTGGTCAGTTAGAGCAGACGTCGAATCATAGAGATATATGGACTCTGTTACGCTCTTTTGTCGGCTAACTAGGCGGGTCACAGATGCATGGCATCTCTCAGCGTCTTATGTCTGGGGCCCAGGAGTGGAAGATTGATGACATCAGACAACCATTGCCGGCTTCGGGAGCACACTTGACTCTACCCACCTCGCATGACCACCATCATCGGACCTTATTACAACGAGGATTACATAGTTCCACCTCCCATACCCCGCCGTGCTGCGGACCCATTTGTCTGACCCAGAACTATCTGATTCCACCTCCGCACCACATTTGGATTGATGACCATGATTAGGAACTTTGTTCTACATGGTGGGCCGGGACATACACGTGTTGACCACTTTGCAGTGCCCAGTGATATAGACTGTGTCGATGGATGACGAAGGGTCAGTCTATGTTTTAGATCAGGTTATAGTTGAGGCAGGATATGTTGTTGGTGTATGCCACTAGTTGAGTTCGCATGCGAGACATTGAGGTATTTTCTTGGGATGAGTGCCCAGTATTCACTTCACGATTCTTGCGCTGTATCATGTTTCTGATAGAATGAAACCTGAATGATTATACTTTTTCTCATCCTTTGAAGTGGTGCGCGCTCGCGTTGGTTTTACATCCCAGCATGGGATATCAGGTGAATTTAAGGACAAAGTTTATGTTGATGTTCTTTGTCTTGTAGTGGGCGTATCTGGAGAAAGATTTGACCCTCGGGCGAGCCGTGTCGGTGCCATTTATCTCAAGTGGAGAGAAAGATAACTGAATGCTAAGATGAGCCCTCGAATGTGATCGAGATCGGCATGATTATGCATGATCTTGACCCTGCTTGCTAGGCATCTCATGGGCTTCCCACGGTGAACTTTGGATCCATTGGTTGACCCTCTATGGCATTGAGGAGGCATATCTACAGGATTAACTGATGGCTCTTCTCGCGAGACTCAAGGGAAGCCGGGAGTGGGACGGACCATCGAGATGTTAGTGCCATTGGCATGGCGGGACATGGGTCCCCGTCACCCTCATTTGAGCGGTTGTTACTCTTACGGTGTCGGCGGTCGATCTGGACCAGCACTCACTCGCGCGGTTGTTGCACCATCGCCACCGCGACCCGTTATATGCTGAGCGCCTCGAAGCCATATGTCACGATGCCATCGGCGGTATAGAGCACCACCTCCCGTGGCTGACGTTTCCTGACTTCGGTCACCGCTGGCGACATTTCAAGAATTAGTTGAAGGGGTTTGATTATTCCTACCCATGAGCCACCTCTGACCTACCACACAGTTGGGTGAGATCTTCTGTATCATCAAGAAATTTGGTCTTTGTGTGCAGAACAAGTATGTACCATGACTGTATTATTAGGAGCTTGAGTTGTCGGTTTGAGTTTGATTTAGGGCGATCTGCTTGTGACTCTGATTCCCTGCCCACTCAGCGACACAAATTTGTTGCCTCCACCCAGAGTGTACATTGATTGAGTATTTAGAGATGAGATATTCATGATGGGATGGGATGGAGGCTCTCATTGATGGTTGTATCTGGCTGGATTTTGAGTATCTCACTTGAAATTAAGTGGTCTCAGGTCATTTGGGGTGGTTGGAATGATGTTCTGACGAACAGCCAATCTCGCGTATCTTGCAACATGTTCCTCCATGACACCTTCATTACATTCGGTATGGGCGATGCATAGAGATGTTCGGATTGTGCGAGAGTGGGAGGGGTAGCTCGACCCCATGATAGACCTTTTCTTTGGCATTGATGCTAGAATGAAATTAGGAGGAAGATGATGAAATTTTATGTAGCTAACACCACTCGGGCGCATTTCATTTGGAGCTTATTGTACGTCCGGCCCACACATAGAATCTGTTGATCGGGGCTCTTAGTGATTGGAGTTGACACTACCAGAAGGCGATCACTTCTCTTGGATAGGGCTACATGCATAACATTTATGACAATGATTTACCACTGAGGATTAAGCCATGTTGTTTTATTCATTGATGTTGCTTGTTGGTCGAAGGTGCCGCCGGTCTTATAACTGGTATTGAAACCATACTAGCGTTTTTGTCAGCGCAGTTCTTGCCATTGCTTTAGGATTTTCACCATCAGATTTTGGGCCATCCACACGAATCGTCAAAGCATGATGGGACTAGAGGGCGGTTTTGGGTACTCGGCACGCATATCATGATTGGTCAGGTCATATATAATACTCTTTCGGGTTTGAGGATCGTCGTCCTTTAACCTCTTTCTTGATGCCCTTGGATTCATGAGGCCAGATTGCTATACCATCTTCCTTCATCGAAGGTGAAGTTCATACATGAGGGTGCATTATCTTGATGCGATGATAGAGATGTTATTACTTCCTCACGAACCGATTACTCTGGTCGACCGATGAGGATGACTACATTGTGGGTTTACATTCAGCAGTTCGGGTTGTTAGCTTTAGGGGATGGCCACGAGGACATGGTACCCATGTCATTCGACCAATACAATAGCACTTTGGTGTAGCATGATGAGAGGCATGTCTTATATGCCTGGTTTGGGATTGGTCGCGCGTAGTTTGCGAGTTTACTATTACGATTGATCATGACATATCTTATGGGTTGGGTTACATCCTGAGGATGTCGACATAGCACGGCGCGTGAGAGAAGTGAGATCGCATATCGCATTCGACCGATTATCATAGCCATACACTTTTGATTGGTTGACTATTTACCGGAAGGCAGGTTGCACCGCCTGAGAGGGAGTTGACAGTTTCAAAGATGGTGAGATTAGGCATTGACATGCCACTAGGGCAGTTTGTTTGAATTACGAGACCACGAGCCCGCCGGCGGTGGCGGTTGCACCCCCGTCTGCAGGATAGAGCTAATTATTGTTTTTCCATGTGCTCTGAGGAGATCACGACTATGATCTACTGTGGTTGGGGATGAAAGCGATGGAAGCGACTTCTTCCTGATACCTACATGGACGAGATGGACATGATCGGCACTGGCCGTTTCCTTGATCTGACACTGTAGACCATTATGCTTTTGACATGTTTGGAGTTTCTATGATTGATTCGTGCTGTGGCACTTTGCTGACACTTGCAGCGTGTGATGGGCATGAACGCGGCCGCGTGCGGATGTTTCCCACGAAACCCAGGTCGACGATGTGTTTGGAGTGTTATGCTTGAGTTTGATGATGGGTTGTTTGCTCTTGATATTACTCATGATCTTGTTTACGTTGAGGAGCGTCCAGAGCTCTGTGGACCCAGCCCATCTCTTTTGACACTAATAATGGGTTTGTCACCCGCTTTGATGGCATTGATGGTAATAATGACGTAGTATTTTTAAGTGACCAAACGTGTCCATGACATTTTCCTTTGATTTTGACACGCATTTTATGTATCTGATGTTAATGATATGGGAACCTGAATGACCCACTAGGTGGGTGATCATAATCTAGTATGTCTGAAGGGCCAGAAAATTCCACTTTCGTTTACGAGCCACGAGTGGATAGATTTTGGTGTGCGGATCGACCCGAGAGAGATTGAGTTGGCTCTTTATCTCCCGGAGTAGAGAAGAGTAAATTGATTGACATGCTTAGGTCATACTTAGATGTATTTGCATGGTGCGTATGAGGACATGCCAGGCAACCCCACTAGTTCGGCATCACACACTGTTGCCACATGTTGGAGCGGTTCATGAGAAGTGAGAGAGCTATACCCTCGATGGGTCTGCGGGTTAGGAAAATTCATAAGCAACTTAAGTGTTGGCTTAACATCGAGTGGTTGAGAGTATCTGGGTGTTTGGCTAATGTAAATCAATTCCCAAAGGATGGCAAGGTTGAGTTTGTGTTATTTTTAAATTTGAATAAGGCTAACCTAAGATTAGTTTTCCTCCACACATTGATATGACAGTTGAATGATCTTGCGGGGGCACTCTGTGTTGTCCTAACCCCATGGATGGGTTTTCTGGGTATAATCAGATTTTGATGGCTCCAGAGGATGTGGAGAAGACTTCCTTCATCACTTGAATGGGGTACTTATTGCTGGGTTATGCCATTTAGGTTGAAAAATGCAGGGGCCACCTATCGAGGAGAGCGCTACTGCCACATTCCATGATATGATGCATAAAGATGTTGAGGTATACGTGGATGACATGATAATGAAATCGAGGCGAGGCGGATCCTTAGCGGCCTTCTGATTATTTGAGGAAGGATCGGACAATTGATTGAATTGAATAAAAAGTGCACCTTTGGGTGCAGGAAGTGGAAGTCACATTGTTAGTGAAGCGTGGTATGAGGTTGATCCGAGAAAAGACCAAGGCCATACTTGACATACCGGCTCGGCGAGAAAGAGATTAGAGCTTTTTAAATGGACTACAATTCTTCGATCATTTCATTGCTGAACTAACGAGACATATGCGAACCTATCTTCGTCTTACGAGGAAGAACCGACTGCGGTTTGGAATGATGATTGCCGACGTGCTTTTGAAGATTAAGTGTTTACTTTCTCCCCCGAGTTTAGTGCCTCCCACACTGCAGGCGACTGCTTATATTTGTCGAGTTTCGAATATGGCTTGGGATGCATAATGCTTTCGGCTCGATGATTCGGGAAAGGAATGGCATGACGCTAAAGCAGGGGTCAGTTGACTACCCGTCAACTTGCGAATACAAGTGGAGGGTCGGGTTACAGCATGCACTTTAGAAAATGAGGCGAGTCTCCTTTGTGCAGGGAGCTACTTGATTACAATTCTTGTATAAAACATATCTGTCCCGAACAATCCAGCTATATGCAATATAATTGACATGGTAAAATGCCTCTTGAGCAAGCAATACTCATAAAAACATACCTTTATCCTCAGTATCTCCCCAATAATTCATAGTTGATTTGCACATACAGCATATGTGCTTTTATCTACCAAAGTAATACATGTATGTCCCGAAAAAAACATCAAACCATGGCAAAACTGCTTTAAAAATGGATTGTCTTTCTCGGCTCCATGTACTGGGGAAATATAAGGGGTCCCACGACGGGGTGACTAAAGCTTCTGATGGAGAATCATACTAGTGGGCTGCTCGCCACCTAAGTGCGGTCTGATAACCAGTAAACACACACCGAGTAAATACGCGATCCTGCCGAATGTCTACATGTCATCCATGTCTGAGAGTCCTCACCAGAGCTCACTCCCTTGCCTAAGCCATGTATGAAAATAATCATTTTAAAAACAAAACTTTTGTTCTTGAAATATCTCTGAGTATTCGGTAAAGTGTCAGGACTACCCTCAGGGGTGAATTGGTTAGAAGGCTTTAAAAACAGTCATGGTCTCATCCAGAAGTGATCTGTTGGCCCGTCTCTGACCCATTCTCCCGAATATCATCTGTGAAATTCCTTTGCTTAAATATATCCGTTTTACAAAAATACCTTGTCATGCACTCACTAATTCTGGGCTACCCGTGCATATGAAAATGCGATATGCCATTTCAAAATCATTTACCTCATATAATAACGTATATTTTCAATCAACTATAATTACCGCATGTAATTCAACATCAAGCATCACCAAATTTGCTTCAATTGAGAAATTCATAATTTCATCTCCGATAGCTATTGTCACAATTATATTCCATATAATTGACAAATCACAATCTTGTTCCCGATGGCCTGTCTGTACACAAATTATATTCCATATAATTGTGACCTCATGTTAATCCTCATTAGCGTTAACCTATTGATTTCTACACCACACCAAATCAAGTCCTCATTTTCATACAATTTCATACCAAAACACATGGACAATTTGACCCATTTATCACAAGCAGGAATTTGTTTTTATAGTCTGAAAAACGGAAAATAGTGGGTTTTGTCGCTGAAGCATTACATGTCGACCTCGGTTCCACTTTTTGTAATTTCATACCATTTCTATCTTTATAAACACTTGACATCATTTATTGAATTAAATTATCCGCAAAGGACCCATAACGGTCAGTAACGCGGTGTCTAGATTGCCCAATCGGCTCACAAATCTAACATGATCACATGTTTGGGCGATCAAGCGGCCATTCGACGCTATCTCTCAAACTTGCATTTTAATGCGAATTCCACCTGAACAGCCCTTGATTTTACGGCGATCACGGGACCAGTCGAAGCGTCCAAAAATATTTCCATAATTCGGTCCACGTGTTTTGGGACGATCAATATTTCATTCGACCTTTTCCTATAATTACATGATTTAAAGCGCACATTTTAATGCAAAAATTCCAACACCAACAATATAATGCGGGCAGTCACGGCCATCTCCCGCAATCTCAAAAATTCTAACAATTCGGTCACGTGTTTTGGGGCCGATCAGCTTTAACCCTCGACCTCGAACTACTTAGAAACATCGAAAAACCCTTAAAAATGGAATAGCATAGTAGGAGAAAATCCTACCTCTTGGGTTGTAAAAACTTCATAAACAGGGGTCCACGTAACTGCTCCGCGTAAACAGCTTACTTCTTGTCATCGAAATCCGACGGTCTAGTTCGTGTATTTCTGAAAGTGAGACTCTCTCTGCAGAAAGAACTCCATTTTCGATCACCACAACCTCCTGCTCTCCTTTCACATTTGCTCATCTTCATTTTAACAAAGGACAAGCTTCTTTGTATTTGCTATTTTGTCACCTAGTCATAAATCAAATTCCATAATTACCATTTTGTCACTCTTTCACCGATTTGATTTTATTGTCTGACCGTCGTTTTAAGCCGTTTATACTTCATGCTGCGCGGGTGTACATGGTACTTGTTATATCTTCGTGCATCGAAAACGATTCTGACACGAAATGCGTCTCGCCGAAGCGATCGATTCGTGTCTCGAAAATTACGAAATTTTCTGCGGTGCTTCAACTAGATTCGGCGGGCGATTCGGTGCGTCGGGTGTGGTAAATGAGATCACAGAAAGTCAATTGGTTTGCAGCAGTAATTACAATTTTGTAATCAAAATTACGATTTTGCCCTTATTCCAGAAATTGGAATTTCTCGGGTCTTACACGAGCCATTTATTATCTAAGTAAGAGGATGATGGAATACGAGTGCAAATACCTTATGATTGAGGGCCTCTGTTTAGCATTGGTTTGGGCCGGGAGACTTAAACATGTGAGTATTCCGCCTTTGGTCTCACGATTGGATCCATTGAGATATTTGTTCGACCGACCTATTATGACTGGTAGGCTCATGAGATGGTTGGTTCTATTGTGAGTTTGACGTGACCTGTGACATAAAAATCGGTAAAAAGGGAAGCATTGTTGTAGATCGTTTGGCTTGATACTCGGTGTTGATGATAGATGTCGATTGTGATGATTTTCACGATGAGAAGCGATTTGTTTCAATGACCAGCATTGTAGGATGGCAATTGGCTTCTGCCGATGATGCCAGCCAATCGGTCGGGGTTAGGTATTGGTATCTTATTGATATCACCACGGCGTGATCACATTCCAGATGGTTAGATTAGTATTTTCGATCATCGCGGTTAATAAAATAATATAGTTGAGTATGAGGCTTGCATGCGAACTTTGGCGTGCTGGATCTTTGGCATTAAAACGAGTTGGAGATCCATGAGGATTCCAATTTAGTTATCTGTGGACAACAGGTATCGGAGGGACTCGAGATGAGAAAATTTGAAGCCTACCATGCTTACTTGAACCTGCGGTTATGATTTGATGAGTCAGATATATACATGCTTGGGCGAGAATCAGTTCTTGATGCATTAGCCACCTCCAGCACGTGGTTGAGATTCTGGGAGTGACTATCACGACCATTGATGATTGAGACCAGGATTCGCACCGGCTAATTGTTTGGTGGAAATATTAAGAATCGGGATGGTATGATGAGTGCACGAAACACTCATAGTATACCGCGTCTTTCTTAGGTTTCGCGTTATTTTTATGGTTAAATATGTATTTTCCAGGTTGTTTATCAGTATGACTAAGTCGGTGAATGCGGTGCGGATGATGTGAAAGAGCCTGCTGTGGAAGCAAATTGGAGTAATGAGCAAAATGCGGGGAAGTGTTTTGCTACTGTCATGGGCGTTTCGGCGTCATGACGTCTCAGCGTGCGTGGTTCGGCGTCGCGGCGTTGGGTCGATATCAGAAGTCGTGTCGAAGCGTCAGCGGCGATCTCAACCATCATGACGTCGACCACGAGATCGCACCTCATCATTTAAAGCACGATGGTTGAAATTAGAGCATCGGGCGTGCGAACAAGAGCCTGCGAAAATTCGGAAGCGTGGTGACCGCAGGACTTGAAGAAGTGCAGTGATTTATCTTGTTTCTCATTTTTTGGATATTAGAAAAGATGTTTTTGAGATTAAATATTTTCATTTTTCTCATTCGGTATGTTCTAGATCTATATCTAGGGTTGTGTTGAACTCTGTCATATGTTGATGGATTAAAGTTTAGTACTATATTATTCGATTGTTTACAATTTGTTGCATCACACTTTACATATCTATGATTTCATTATATGGTGATATGCGGCGACATTGGCATGAATCACCTTGGAGATCAGAGATTCGAGAGATGAGGTTATCCGGATGCAGGTAGAGAAGCGACCTTCGGTTGATTCGGTAAATAGAATATTAGATCTGAGTGGCATTTGAGGTTAGAACATTTAAGCTTGTTTCGAATCTTGAGTTAGGATAGAGATATGCTCAACTCTGTTGTAGAATGAGGCGAGTATACCTCGAGAGGATATCACCGTAAGTAAGATCACCTCGCCATCAGTGACTTATAAATATATTGAATAATAATATCTTTAAGAAAATAATCCATTGAAGGCATTGTGAGGAGACATAACCTAGTCTTGATACCCGATAATTCATTAGAATCCGTAAGCTTAGTCGAATTTCACATGCTCGATTTAACCTAAAATACGTCTATTCGGATATTATCTAAGAAGCAAAACCTTTGTGAGTCGACACACTTTGTCCTGTGGATCGTCTCCAGGTACCATTGGTACGGTATATATTGCTGGGGCTGACGCGTGCACTTGCGCCACGTAGGCGTATTTACACACGCGTTTTGACTGTCAAGTTTTGGTAGTGGATTAACGACAGGTTTAGATTGATATAGAGAATAAAGCAATTGGATATTCTTATGAAATTTTCTTTACTTTGTTTATTTTTTACAGTCTTTGATAATTGGTTTTGGTTTGATAAAAGTACATCGTCGAGATCAGGTCTTGACACTGTTTGATGTGATGAAAAAGAACTGCTGCCTGAGTGCACTTAGAAGCAGAGAAACGAACATACTAGAAACCTAGGCTATGGAAAACAATGAGAAAAATCTTAACATTGAGCAAAAGCGAGCCCACGAGAGAGGAAGTGAAATGGGAATATGGAAGGAATCAGCTTCCCGAGGCCTTTTATGCGACCCGGATGATCCTTTCATGCTCTTAAAGATGGGTTTGTTTACCACAGTATTGTTCGAATGACTATCAGATGACCTCCTATTCAAGAAAACAACAACTTGGTGGAAATTCGATCCCCAGTCTGGTCTTGAACATCTTGTTCCATGGACTACCCATGAGAACCGAATATGCATTTGACCAACTTCATGAAGTTTGCGTGCGATCAAATCCTGATAGAGTTCTTGAAGAAGCTCTCGGGTTGGGTGTTTCCGCTTTCATGGTGATAGGCAAGCAGCTAACTAGTCGACCACAGTTCCATTACTACATGGAGCGATTTGGTGCAAAAATTTCGACCAGTTCTTCCGGCAAATTGCACAACGTGCGAGAGATTATCACTTTTGAATGACTAGAGGGGAGAACACGGCGAAGCATGGAACAAATTTCACAATTACCTAGAAATGCCCACACTGCCCAGTGACCCGGTGGATGGATCACGGGTTCATACTTTCTATAATGGTGCAGGAATGCAACCTAGAACAATGATTGTTCTTATTTGGAGGAAGCGATAGAAGAAAACCTGAGACTAAGCTTATGAAATCTTAGAAGATGGCAAGCCCGACACTAATCGGTGGCTTAGAGAAGGCTACGCGGTAAGCGGTGGGTGTACGAATAATGAGGTCTCGGCAATTTGGTTAATCGCCAACCCAGCGCGGTGACTAACGATTAAACGAGACGGCGAGGCGATGAAGCGCCATCTGAGACCCGACCCGTAGAGTTATGTAGATGCAGCGGAGGACGAAGCCTGATAACGGAATGGTGAAACCTACGGTAGAAGCGAAGCCCGATGCGTGTCAGGTTCAATCGAGAATCCAATCACGGCGAGCGGTGTGAGGCAGTTATGAAAATCGAAATCGGGGCGGTGGCGTAATAATGAGATTGAAGCGGTTAAGAACAATCGAGGGTATGGGTGGCCGAATAATCGAACAATAGCCATCGATAAGACCAGTAGACACCCTGCGAGAAAAAGGTGGATTTGGGCAAGCCCTTGCACGAGATGTTAACTTCCCACTGTAGCTTTCATGAATAGAGACGAAGCGAGCATGCGGCGTGACAACCGGTTGAGCGATCAGCGGCCGCGGTGAGAAGTTTGGAAACGCGAAATGGGCGAATGGCAAACTTCGCGAGAAAACGGCGGGTTCCGCTGAAACAGCTTCCGAAATAGAAGCGAGGCAGGCAATGGAGCATGTCAGCCGATTCTGAGAAGTGGTAAAGACTTGGAGACGAGGAAATCCTGGAGTTATAGAGGAAGTATGAGGGTGAAAGTCATCCCGGCGGTGCGAATGATGATGCCAGTAAAGGAATAACTTAATGAGAAAGCGATCGAAGAGAACTCTCTTTGAAGCAAGAGCCCGACCTACCGATTCCTTACCAGCGTCTCGAAGCATAAATGGATAAGCGATTCACTAAATTCATGGATGATGTGTTCAAGAGTTTTTATGATATCCCATTTCTTAGATGCCTTAGAGAAAATGCCCAGTTATGTGAAATTTATGAAAGACATTCTGTCCCGAGGAAGAAGATTGGTTGATTTCGAGAAGCATTCGGCTTAGCGAGGAATGAAGTCATACTTGGAAGAAAACCATGGCTCGAGGCCCGAGGCGGTTCACTATCCACTTGCACCATTGGAAATCGCATCACCAGAAGAGCCTATGTGATTTGGGTGCGGCATTAATCTCAATGCCCTTATCATTTCAAGCGTTTACGGTTGGGGTGAGGCCCTTGACTACGGTCACACCGACTTGCAGGCCAGATCATTGACATAGAGAGGAGTAATGAAGATGTTAGTAAAGGTGGAAACAGTTTATCTTCCACGATTTCATTGTATTGGACCTGGAGGAAGATAAAGAAATTCCATAATCTTGGGTAGGCCAGTTTCTTTGGCGGTAATGATTGATGTTGAGAGAGAAATTAAAATTGAGTACGGGAAGATGAAGTCAGAATTCAACGTGTTTGAAAGCGGTGAGACACCGGCCAGTGATACTTGCTTCATGGCGGAAATAGTAAGAGCTATGGTGTCTGGGCGAAGTGGTATCATTGACGCTTTAGAGCTAGCCTGAGTGGAGAATGAGTGCAGAACACAGTGAAGGCGAAGAATATGTTAAATGGATGGACTCTTTCGGACCTGATAGAAGGAAATACTTTGAATCTCTTAGTGAAGGAGTTAAAAGCAGCGGATCCCATCGGTTCGAAGCGACCACTAGATGGAGCAAAAAACCTCTACGCCCGTTTGGGAAGTATGCATGCAACAGAGATAGAATCTACTTACCGGTGATTATCGGCATCTTTATTGCAATAGAGGAAGAAAGTTATTGGGGTCATGAGATCACAAACATGCACTTGGATGGTCTAGTGATTTAAAGTCGCCCTTCTATGTGCATGCATGCATTTACTAGAAGATGGACATAAACCTTGATGGAGCGAGAGGAGGGTTCAGCCCGACCGATGAAGGAGGTAGTGGGAAAGAGGTTTTAAATGGTATAACTGGGGTGATTTTACATTTCGAGCCGGTGCATGGGTAAGCCAGTTCGGTGTGAGTCTTAGAAGAAGGGAGGAACAGCGTCATCGGAATTTGAAAACATCTTCTTGCCTTCTCGAGCAGTTCTGGGTTGGAGGATTTGTATTGATTAATCGGAAGCCCGAACAAAGCCAGAAAGATCATTCCCATTGCCATTTCTGAATCGGATGTTGGATCGATTATCAGGTCATACTATTGCTTTTTGGATGGATACTCGACTCACAATAATCGCTATATTACAGATCGGGCTGACGTGCGCCTCTGTAACCCACATTACGCATTCGGGCGGATGCCCTTTGAAGTTGTGCGTACGCAGGAATTTACTTTTCAACTATGTATGATGGCGTATTCTACGTGTGGTTGAAAAGACAATTGAGATCTTCGCCGGACAATTTCATTAATGGGAAATTCATTTTGGCTTGTTTAGAAAACTTAAAAATGTCTTTGGCGAAGAGATGTGAAGAAGACCGACTTGTACTCGGTGGGAAAAGTGCCATTTTAGCCAGTGCAAAGTGTGTCCTTGGACGCCGGATTGGCGAGGACAAGAGGTAGTGGGTGAAGATTGAAGCGATTGAGAAGTTGCACTCACCCTCATCGGTAAAGGATTCGAAGTTTTAGGCCATGGCCGGATTCTATCACGGTTCATCAAGGATTGCCATGATTCTGCCAGTTGTCTAACCTCTTTAGTCGAGGATCCCATTTGAAGTTTGATTACGCAATGTTTGCATGCATTCTCGGTGTTGAGATAAGTTGGTTTCAGCTCTTATTGTTGTGACTCCGGTTAGTCCTTTTCCATTTGAACTTATGTGTGGCACCCGGTGACCGCGATTGGCGGAGTCTTTGAGGCGAAAGCGAGAAAATCGCTGAGGTAATCTTATGCTAGTAGAACCACGAATGATGCTGGTAGATATGCCCACTTCTGAGAAGAAGCGTGGCCATTGTCTTTGCTGAAGCAATTTGAGCGTATTTGATTAGCGACAAGGTCGTGGTGCGCAGCGATCATTACTGCCGTTAAGTGCCGATGACTAAGAAAGGCCTTAACGCCGGTAATTGGTGGGTCACATTAACATGAAATTCGAGCGTAGAGATTGAGCGAAATGCCGAAAACTGGTAGCGGTCATCTTTCACGATTGGAAGGGAAATTTAGAATGATATTCCCGGTGAATGGCCAATTTCCCGAGATAGAAACTCTTAGGCTATTGAGAGACGAGGCGTTCCATGGTTATGATTATGTGGGTATTTGGTGGCCTAAAGTAATCCCTCGAATTTAACTATCGAAAAAGAGGTTTTGCACTTGGCTTACTACTATTGGGAGGAGCCAATTCTTCTGATCATTCTTGATCAATTGATAAGGAGATGTGTGCCCGAAGATGAAATGCGATGTCCCAGATTATTGTCACACTCCACCATGGTGAGACACTTTGGTGTGAAGAGCAGCGACAGATGCTTGATCAGGTTTATTGGCCTACCTTATTTAAAGATGCTCATCAATTTGTTTCCACTTGTGTGAATGTCGGCAGATGGGAACATCTCTAGAAAGAACGAGCCATTATGCATCCCATTTTGGAGGTGCATTGTTTGATTTATGGGGATAGATTTCATGGGACCATTTCCCGCCATCGTCTGACAACGCCATCTTGTTGGCGGTGAGCTATGTCTGAGTGGGTGGAAGCAATCCTACGAAGCAGCGTGCCAAGGTCATTGGCTGGTGATTCTGCGGCCACATATTCTCACGTTGCGGGACCCTGGCGAGGCATTGATCACGGATAATGATGCCCATTTAACGATAAGGTAATTGACAAGGTTTTGCAAAAGTATGGGACGTCATCGCTACATCTCTTGCATACCACGCGTCAGATGGCAGAGGTATCAGTCGAGAAATCAGATCATTCTCGAGAAGACGGTTAACGACTCGGGGAAGGATTGGTAAAAAGATTGAAGATGCACTGCGGGCGTCTGCCTTGACATTAAAACTCCTTTGGGTATGTCACCGTTCAGAATCGTTTATGGTAAAGCGTGTCATCTTCCATTAGAATTGGAGCATCGAACTTTATTAGACCACTCGGCTTGATTAAACATGGATATCATTGGCGCGTGACGACTACTCGACTCGGTGAACTGGCCCCAGTCGAGGCGAAGCTTATGAAACGCCCGCATTTATAAAGGAAAGGAACTAAAGCTTTGCCTGCGAAAAACACATTACGAAGGAGTTCACGGCGGAATGACAAGTTCTTTTGTTCGAATTCCCACCTAAAGCGCTCTTTTCAGGAAATTGAAGTCTCGTGGTCTAGAGACCTTTCACGATGTAGGTCTTTTCACCTGATTGGGCGAAGTTACATCGCCAGAAAGGCATTCACGATCCACCACTGGCGAAGTTAGGCGTATTATGGAGCGAGTTTGCTATGACAAATCATTTCCTTTGTGACAACAGACGAGAGTGTATTAGCGATCTGCAGTTGGGTCCCAGAGCATTGAGTTTCGAAGTGCGTCCCGAGCTAACATTGTTAAACATAAGCGGCTTCTTGGGAGGCAACCGTGTTCTTAAACTTTTCCTTTTCTGGCATTACAAGTCCGAGAGTCACCTTTACAAGTGAGGAGAGTTTCTTGTATGGGATCCTCAATGTGCACAAATTTTTGAGGCCCTCTCACGTAACGTCGCGGCGTTGAATAGCGATAGCGACGTTTCAGCGTCTCAGCGGCGTTTAAGCGTGATCAGCGGCGTCCATGTTGCCCGCTACGGAATGTGGCGACGCGGAGTTCAACGTCGCGGCGTTGATTTAAGTGTCTGCAGTAGCGTCGCGACGCGGATTTCCAGCGTCGCGGCGTCATTCTATACTCTTTACGGAACATCTGGCGGCGTGAGTAATCAGCGTCGCGACGTGAATACAGGAGTCTCTGGGCGTCGCGATGTTGATACTCAGCGTCAGCGGCGTTCGATCAATATGCGTAGCGTCGGCGTTGCTCGAGCGTTGCGGCGTCGTTTAGTTCCACTCTGTAGCGTCGTGGCGTTGCCCGACGTCGCGGCGTTGAAGCCCCGACCCTCTCACGTCCGTCGCGGCGTTGCCGACGTCCAGCGGCGTTGCCACTGAGCGTCAGCGGCGTTGCCGCATTTAAGGCTAAAAATAGGCGTTTCTTTCACCTTGCCCGCATCCTGCTGAACCTGGCACCATCCACCTTGGTCGCTGGGCTCCCTCTTGCGCCCGGTCGGGAGGCTCATTGCCCTCCAGGCCTTCTGCGTACCTCGTCACCCTCGCTGCTTGGTTCGATGCTGAGTTCTTGTCATAGTGGCATTCCCACCACATTGTACTCGGTTCACAGCACTAGTGTAGTTATCTAGAGCTACCATTGCATTCTGGTTGGTGCAGGGGTCTTATAGGTTCAAGTTTAGGGTATTATTAGTCTATTTAGGGTTTTGAGTCACCTTTGGGTTAAAGTACCTTAGTAGTTTTAGTTTTTTTGGTGCCTGTGGGTGTTAAGTTTTTGATGCAGGTCGTGGGTGACCAATTGGGTGCCTACCGCGTGAATTCTAAGCCTTTATTAATGCGGTAAAGCAGTGCCTGCAATGGTCGGTCGGCGGACCCGACACCCGCCTGATGTCCGCGCGGTTGAGTGATGAGGTCTGTGTCGGTTCGGCACCATCTGCCAACCGTCGTTCTATAAAGGAGAAAGGTTTCACCGCCCAGATGACTTTTTAGCAAGACCATTGCGGCTAGGGATCGCGGGCCTTGTGCGGCTTTCCACCTCATCCGGCCCGGCGATGGGGTGTGGTCTGCGGAGTTCGCCCGATCTCGCCTCCCGTCTGAAGAAAGTCGGTGCGGCGTGATGGTCGACCGGTCTTGGTAGATCAATAGTTGTGCGATCCCAGAAGCGTGTCGGCGCGGGCCGTTGATCGGCTCCGCGAGCTTCCGACTACCAGGAGTTATACTAGTATTGATGATGGGTGGGGTGAGTGGAAATAGTCGCGGGCCGTGCGGTCCGCCAGTGACATTTTGGCCTCATACCTAGATGCAGCATCTTCATCACGTCGTCTTGTCAAACTGACGAGCGATCATGAAGTGTCGACCCGGCATCTGCGCTTCCAGCTGCGCCGTCATCGAGAATATACTTTTGATGTTAGGCGAGGTTATAGAGATGCCATCCTGCTTGGGGCGCGGGTGAATTTGGGGCACCTTCGCTTATCTTTGGCTTGTGCGAAGCGGCGGGAGTGCCCTCGGCGACAATGAGGCTGGCTCCGCTGACCAAAGGCGTATCTATCGAAGGGACACACGGTGTCATGACTGAGGGTCTATGATTAGGCCATGAGCCCTCCCGGGCGAGGCCCGGCTGCTGCGACTATCGGGCTCGGTATGGATCACACAGGCGATCCCGGAGACATTGGCCAGTCCCCAGTCCGCCCGCCTCGCGCCATCCTAGCGGCCTCGGGAGGCGACTCCCGCCCGTCGCTTCGCCCCGTCCCGAGGACGTGCTCTCCTCCGCGGCGCGATGCCTTGGGGCGAGACCGAACGCAGAGTCCTCGTCACACGAGGATATGGAGGCTCGCCGGTAGCGATATCTCATTATCTTTTGGCCAATCGGTGCCATTCTTCGGCGGCGGCGGGCGCGAGCTAGATCGCCTGACTCTGGCCTTTCGCAGTCTCCACCACCACCACCGCGGTGATCACCGGGGAGTCCCCTTCACCTACACTTTTGTTTGTTGCGGTGGGGACCGCGGATATTTTGTTGGGGGGTGGGCGTGAGTGTGTCCTTGATCCGTTTAGTTATGTTTTGTTTTTGGTATTTGTGTAGTGTTTTGTTTGGATTCGACGCCAATTAGTTGTGTTGTTTGGTTTTAGTTTACTTCTTGATTTAATTGATGAGTCATGTGTTGGTTTGCGAATGGTGTGTGTTCGGTCATTCTTATATGTAGTAGTTGCGTGTGTAGGTGGTTATTAATATGTGTGCCATGTTGAAAGTCTCGAGAATCCCAGCGCTGTTGGTAGATCATTTATTGACATATGGAAAGATCGGGTGCATACAATATTTGATGCTTTCGGTATTAGGTTGAATAGGTGGGAAGGTTAGTGAACCAATGGTAGTCAAGAAACTATTTCTCGACAGATACTATCTCACCTCACACATTACTGACCTTCTGTAGGTGACATGCATAGGTGTCGAGACCAACTACTACAAAGTTCGACAATTGGGAGATTCTAACTATATGATGGGACACCCTAGCAAAAGAGTGATCGCTTACTGAGTCTCCCAACTAAAAAAAAAAAAACAGAAAAAGTGAAAAAAAAAGTCATAGAGTCTTGTGAATTAGAATATGGATCATCCAATTGAATCCCGCACAAACTGAGGCCTTTCAAAGCCTACCGCCCAAGCCACCGGGCCCAGAGTCATTGACTTCACGCCTTCGCCTACATGGGACATGATGGGATTTTTCACAACCCAGGGGCCTTGAGTCAAGAGTACAAGTAGCTCAAGGAACTTAATGTCCATGCCTTTAACCAACTCGGTGGGAGTCACCACCACCCCCGCGACAGAACACCATTCATCTAAACTTTTGGCACTAGAAGGTTCTCTCAATTTCTTTTAGGTACTTAGAAGCTTTAGGTATTTCACATGAATAAAAAGGGTGCGTTTCTTATCCTTTCCTAAAGAAGCTTCTTCCAAATAGGTGAGTCAGCCAGTTTAAAGTACAATGGAACCTAGGCATACATTGAGGTCTGGTTCATTATACGCACATAGGGTCATTGGGAAAGAATACCATGGAATTCCGAGGCACTAGTCACTTCCACTTTAATCGAGCTCAGTGCCAAACATCTCGTATGTGCATCTTGTGAACTCTCAGGGAAAATACAGCTAGAAGGTGAAATGGGTCCAAATTGATCCCCTATTTCTCAGCATGTGCAACACTGTCTTAGTGTTAGTTTCAGTATGTCGGGTGTGTGTCCTGTCTAGAGTCCATTCTTGCTTGGGGACAAGCAAGAAGTTAAGTTTGGGGGTGTGATGAGTGCCTGAAACACTCATAGTATACCCAAGTTTCTTCTAGGTTTTTAAGTATTTTTATGGTTAGTGTATTTTTCCACTTTGTTATCCAGTATGACTCCAGCTTCGAATGCGTGCAGATGATGTGAAAAGAGCACACTGGAAGCAACTGGAGTAATAGAGCATGTGCAGGCTGGATAAGCCGTCGTTTCCAAGGGACGCTCATCGTCAGGAAGTTCCAACGCCGCCACGCCACAACAATACGTAAGTCAACAATCGAAACGCCGCGACGCCAAGACGATCTGCACTTCATCATTTCTAAAGCACCACGGTCTAGGAATTCGAGTAAAAGTACTCACCGGGAGGCGACTAATAAGGCATTAAATTCAAGAGAAAGTGAGTGACACGTACTCAAGAAGTTCCCTGGATTCGTGATCATTTCTCATTTTTCGATATTAGAAAGATGTTTTTGAGATTAAATATTTTCATTTCATTCAAGATAAATTCTAGATCTATATCTAGGTTGTGTTGAACCTCGCCATAGTGTTGATGGATTAAAGTTTTAGTATTTTATATTATTCAGCTGTTTAATAATTTGTTTGCATCCTCCGCTTCATATCTGCTATGATTTCATTATATATGATGTCTCGGCCAACATCGCATAAGCAATCACACCCAGAACCGAGATTCTAGAGATGAGGTTATCCGTGGACTGGTAGAGCAAATTCTTACTGATCTGCAATGAGATATCTCATCCGAAGGTGTGGCATTCAGTTGTGAATATTTGCTATATTTCCTGAATAATGAAGTCGATAGAGATATACTCATGAGATAAAGATATACTTTCTATATAGGACATCTCATAAGTAAGATCACCTCGCCATCGGCTAACTTATAAATATATTGAATAATAATATCTTTAAGAAATAATCCATTGAACGGGATGTGGGGAGACATATAACCTCAGTCTTCAAATAATTTAATTCATTAGAATCAATAGCTAGTGTAATTCTTCACACCACTTTTTCCTAAAATACGTGTACTCTATTCGTGATATTATCTTCCAAGAAGCAAAAAACCTTGTAGTCAACACACCTGTCCCCGGTGGATCGATATCCGTGACCATTGAAGATGACATTATATTACTGGGGCTATCGCACTTGCGCATAGGCGTACATTTTACACCTCCGCTGGCCCTCGTCAGAGCCACTCATGGTATCATGATATTTTGGTCAAGCCATGTATGCTGACCTAAACAGCCACACCCAAGGATAAGAACATCGAGACGCTTGGCCACCGTATTTGTTATTTCATGCCCTTATGTGAGATCACCCGATGGCCCATGAGATATTGCAGGTTCCTGGATCGCGCCAAATCAAGTAACTGAGAGTGTTCATGCCTGAATCCGGTGGGCTCCACACACAGGAGGCCACATAGCGCCAAGATCATGAGGATTTGTTACTTTGCTGACTATGGAGACGATTGTTGCGCTATAATGTAGAGATGTCTCGAGGTCGTGAGATTCTATGCATGCCACTTCTCTCGAGCTGTACGCACTTTCTACATCCCCCTCGCCGTTTCAAGATGGGGTATTGATATTATCGGGAAGATCTCACCAAAGCCTCAGTGATATATGAGTACATCCTAGGCTATTGATTATTTTTACTAAGTGTGGGTGGAAGCTACTTTTATACTGACACAGCCGCCAGAGTGGCCACCATCGATCGCACATTATCGATATGGGTCCTCATGAATTGATCTCGGCGGAGGAGCGCATTTCGCAGGCGGCGGATACATCGGGTTCAAGAGTATGGCCCAAGATCATCGATCATCTCGTGACATAGACCAATGTATCACGGGGCGCTTGAGGCCTTGGGAATAAGAATATCAAGGAGATTTTGAGAAAGATGGTTGACTTCCAAGGATTGGTCGAGAAGTTCCCCTTCACGCCAGGCTTATTCATACTCCTTTCACTCAACCTGGGCTACACCTTACTTTTTTGCAGGCACGGAGGCGCGGCGCTTGTTGAAATTGGAGATAGATCCTTGAATAGCATTAGAGCATCGATATCGTAGATTGAGCGTCAAACTGCCATGATCACCAAATTTTTAGATGAGAGAGGAGATTGAGGGCAACCCATCATGTTCAAAGTTTCATCGTAGGAAAATGACTCAGATGAAAAGCGGTCGCCTAGAAGTTTCAAAAGGCGACCTAGTCTTGAAGTCCTCCGGGATTAATCAACGACCTAGAGGGGTGTCTCAAACCGACTGAGCGTGGGCCTATGTCATCCGAGATCTCACTCAAGAGGGAGCACCAAGGTCGATGCACTTTGCATCACTGAACTGGGCCCACAGAGCGCTCAATGGATCACCAAGAGAGGTTTTACGCTCAGATCATGGTTAGAGGATGGGTGGCCATCATTTTGAGTAGCCATACATTCCTTATTGCACACACCTATACATTGATATATCCATTGCTAGCCCTTTTGAGCCTCACGCTGCTATTATAGCCTATTTTTTTTCATTCAAATTCTTGTATGTTTTTTCCCATTCGGGTCGGGGCTACCCGCCCCCGTGGTGCTGGCCAATTGGATCTCGTGAGCAAATATAAGCATTTGTGTCATTCTTCGTTGTTCTTCTCGCATCATTGATTGTTTCTTTTTCTCCTCTATCGGCATCTTCACAATCGGCTCGCCTTATGTCTAGTTTTTCATCATATCTATTCATTTCACTTTTATCTCCTTTGAGTGATGATGACGGCTTCTCATCTCGTAGAGCGTCAGTTTGTCATGCCCTTATTCCGCCTATAGGTTTTGATCCGGGATTCTAGGTTGAGGGACCATTTGGGCTTGGAGGTTTGAGAGGATTTCTTTCTGCTGAATTGTGCTAGTGTGGCATTCGCCCATTTACTGTGCTAAAAAAAAAAAAAAAGTAAGAAAATGGAAACAAAACAAAACAAAAAAAAAAAAAAAAAAAAATTCAGTGTTTTGTTTCATTCAAGTACTCATTTAGGCTCTGAGAGATTTATTATTATTCTCCTGGTGCTTATGGAAGCATTGTGCGATCTTCTCCATGGATTTGGGTAACACATCAATAGGTTCTGTCAGTTTCGCAAGACTCAGTCCCTTTAGATCACACCGCATCACTCCCATCTTATAGGAAGATTTGCTTTGACTTGACGCTCTTAGGATGAGTTGTCTATCTGTCACATTATCAGCTTACTCTGTATCCCACTCATTTTCCTTTTTTCGCTTTTATCCATTCATCATTTCTTATCACTTCAATACTTCTACCTTACCATCACGCTCATTCCCTCTCTTTTTTTTTTTTTTTTAAGCGACACGTGTCCTTTGGTGCACTTCACGGTTACTCACATTGTTCATTCGATGTTGGTCGAGTCACCTTGCTCATGATCCTTTTTGATATTTGACATTGCTGCATAAGTGGCTTGGCAAGATTTATTGGGTATTTCAGCCTTGTTTCCCATCAGTCATTCACTACCCCCGCCTACATAATACTATCCGAGTCGTGAAGACCACCCCGCGAGACTATGATCTCGTGGTTTGCTTCAAGCATTTAGAGTATGGATGTGTTCATTCACCGATTGAGCAATTTTGACGCCTCGACATGTCTCCCCTGCTCTTGGGAGTATCAGGTCACATATTGGCTTCTCCTGATCCGCTTGCTTGCCTCGTGCCTACATGATTAGATACGATGATACGCGCAGAATCGGGCCATTGATAACATCTTACTTGATGCTTGGACACATTCACACCCGGGGCATATTCCATCTTTTCGTGTTGGCTTGCTCTACCCGTGGCCACCGGCGCCCATTCTCACCCAGAGAGGCGCAGATCAAAGTTCGAGTATGCTCTAATAATGGTTTTCGCACAACATGCTATGTTTCTAAGGGCCTGTGGTGAAGATTCGCCATTCACAACTCAATAGGGTACATCGTTATCGTTCCCATATGTTTTCTTGTTCGCTTGTCTCGGGCACGATTGCCCTTCGTAAATTTATTTCAGAGTTTTTTTCATCAAGGCACTTGCATATCGATGTGCACACTGGGGCATCTAAGACAAGGGAGGAATGAATGGATGATTTTTTCACAAATGAGTGATTTGTGATGTTTTCTCAATGACTGACCGCATGTGTAGTTATGAGATTTTGACATGGCGCTGATACCCTAGACCGAGGCATAACCCCTTCTTTTCACCCATGGTCACATTTGTGAGATTGTCCTAAAGTGGGCATACCCCATTTCGCCTTGTTATTAAGTTCTGGTCGCTATCATTCACAGGTGGGCACTTTCTCGACGCCATCAGCATACCCTTTCATCATCAAGGCCAAGATTCTCAACTGCTATATCCTAAGTTTCCCCATTATGCCTAGGTTTCATGAAATATCCCCATTCAAATAGTTCTCCGTTCCAGCCTTTAGTTTCTGGGCATCCCCTATCCCTTTTAACTGGTGGTCTCTCTCAGACTTGCTCTGACTTAACCCTTCTCCGATTTCCTGCAGATTCATTCTGCCTCCTCGGCACTCACCCGTATTTCTCATTTTTTCCTGCAGATCACCCTGCATTTTACCTTCTTCTCCTGTTACTCTCTCTGATCCCACCTTCTCAAGATCGGATCTTACCTTTCCCGGTACTCGCCCGGATTCCCCTTTTCTGGTACTCACCCAGATGATATTTTTCCTAAGACACCCTGGATTTTACCTTCCCAGACTCTCCCTGATTCTACATTTGGTAATCACCATCCCCTTCCTGTACCGCCGTATTTCTATTTCTTCCTGCATCACCCATTTTACCTTCCCAGACTTCCCGGATCCCACCTTCCGCACTGCCTGATCCTCCTCTCTCCTCGACCGCCTTGTGATTTTGATTTTTCCCACTCACTTGATTTTACCTTCTCCGACACTCTCTCGGATTCCACCTTCCCTCAAGACTGGATTCACCTTCCATCATTCCTGATTCCCCTTTTCAAGACTCACCCATTCTATATTTCTCCCAGCACTCACCCTGATTTTACCCTTTCCCAGACACCCTGATTCCCCATTTCTGCATCACCTGTATTTCCATTTCAGACTCAATCTCTGATTCCCACATTTCACCAATCCTGATTCCCCATTTCCCTCACTCAATCCCATTTTACCTTCTCCGATACTCATTCGATTCCCTTTTCCCTGCATCCCAACCGATTCTATCGGCACTCACCCCAGATTTCCTACTCCTTCCTAACTGATTTCACCTTCTGTGACTCAATCTGATTCCCATTCTGCAGACTCCAGATTCCATTCCTGCACCACCTGATTCCCATTTCGGTACTCACCCAAGATTCCCCCATTTCCTAGATCACCCTGATTCTACATTTCCTCGTACTCACCCTGATTCCCATTCGGCACTCCACCGGATTTTTACCTTCCTATTCTGATCCCACACTTTTCAGATCACCTGATCCCCTATTCCAGACTTGATCCTGTATCTTTCTAGTAATCATCTATTCCTTCCACTCTCACCCTGATTTTACCCTTCCCTGCACGCCTGATTACCCTTCTCTTCTGGCAGAGAGAGCCTCCTGACACCTTTTCGGCACTCATTGATTCCTACCTTTCCTGATCACTGGATTCAACCTTTTCATTGCCTCTATCTTTCCTAGTTTGCTCTGATTTCATCTTCCTCCCATCACCCCTGATTTCATTATATCTTTTCCTGGATTATGCATGCCCGATTTCATCTTCCGGTGCATCATGCCGTCTAGTTTTCTTTAAGTCCTTCAATCTGAGTGTGACTGCTCCATTAGTCTCGGTACTAAGGGACAAACTGTCATCTCTGGGTTCTTCGAAGTTCATTTCACTTTAATGCCAGATTTCACACTCCACGATTCACTGCTCATTCACTTCCTGCAATTCAAGAGGGACTTAAGAAGGCCAGACCCTCAATTCTTGCCCCTCAACACTTTATTTATCCTATAAAAGCCACACCTCACCCATCGTCACCACAGCCCTTTAGCTTACTTTGTCTCGAAGCCTGCAAAGTGGGTTTGTATGTGTGTGGTCCTGCTGAGTGCGTATGTAGTTCACTTAGAGGTCATCATGGCTATTTTTTCGTTGTTATTGGCATCATATAGAAGTGGCGGCCCCTCGGAGGTTTTAATTAACTAAAAGTTTATTAGGAGTATGTCAAATCGGAGCACTTGACCTTGTTTCGATCATATCTCCTTTGTCCAAACTCAGAATTGTTCACCGTTTGTTTTGTTGGATTCTTTATTTGCCAGGAGGTTTTTGTTAAAAATTTTATACTTTTTTTCAAACCGCTTGGATTAATCGGTTTGACTGGTTCATCAGGCAATACGTATACAACACAATTTTTGATGATTTTGGTGAGCACTACTCCTTGTTTCAATCATATCTCTCATCCGACTGAATGGTGCACCGTTTTTTTCTGTTGGTCTCCTTATTCTTCAGGGAACATTCTATAAAAAATTTTATACTTTCTCAACCGGATGGACTGGTTGGCATCTGTCTAACCGTTATTGCCCGCCGGCCAGTGGAGCGCTATTTTTTAGGATTTCGGGAGCCCAAACCCATTTTGTTCGGGCCCAAGCTCCATCTCGACCTTTAAAGTATTTTGGTCCATTTTGGCCTTGGCTTGGTTGAGATGCAGCCCACCATGAATCCATATGGATACTCTTAGGAGGAAGCAAGCTTCAAAACTTAAGATATCAAATTGTACATGGAAAATGAAGAGCTAATGGGGAAGCTATTTTCGAGACTGATTGGGGCTCTTTCCAAAGCTTGAAGGTGAAAAAAACCAGGTAGGCTCATAGGCTGAGGTGGGAATGAGTACAAAAGGAGAAAAAGATCAAAGTGAAAGGGATCTTTTGGCGAGACACTTTTCCGGGTTCAAACGCACGTTTAACATCTCTGATGCTTGTTTGCTCTTCCTGCAGGGAAAGAGGCAAAGAATAGACCCTGGCTCCACTCTATTCTGAAGAGATATTCTTGATCAAAATGGAGGTTTCTCCTCAACCATTTGAGCCGCTTCACACTCATACGTGAAAGCCAATAAATGTCAGTCACAAGGGCTTGGGTAGTTTATTTTGTTTGGTTCTCACTATCCGAGAGCAGAATCGATCACCGCTGAAGTAGATTTCCTAACTATTTTGTATAAAAGTTCGAAAATTTTGAGAGTCCTCTCATCCATTTGACCGGCTTGAAAACCGATCGGCCTGCCATTTAGGTTATGGTGAAAGGCAAGCCATGTATTGGTGGTTTTAGTTGGTTCTCACTCAATCCATCCATGCTGAGAATCAATCACCGCTTGTTTTTTAGAGATTTTAACTCTTTATGTACTTTGAGAGTCTCTCTTACTATTTAATTGGTTTGTTCTATAAGTCGGTTCATTTAGGTTAGGTTTGCGGTGAAAGGCGAAGCCATAGAATTGGTAGTGTTTTGCTGGTTCTCACTAATTCAAGCTGAGAATATCACGTTTGTTTTTTAGATTTCTAACCTTTTATAAAAGTTCTGAAAATTTTGAGAGTCTCTTCCAACCATTTTAGAATCTGGTCAAAACAAGATACGGCTCATTTAGGTTACTGGTGAAAGGCGCTTTTCATGAGTTTGGCTGGTTTTGGTCAGTTCTCACTATCCGAAACAGAATCGATCACCGCTTGTTTTTTAGATTTCTAACTCTTTTATAAAAAGTTCTGGAAAATTTTGATTCAATGAGGGACTGGCTTCAGGAAAACCAGATCGCCTGGCTTCATTGTGTTAGTTTTGCAAAGAAAAAGTGCAGCTTTTTTGCATAGTTTGGTCAGGTTTTGTTGGTTCTCACTCATCCGAGCTGAGAATCGATCACCGTTGTTTTGTTGTATAGATTTATAACTCTTTTATAAAAGTTCTGGAAAATTTTGAGAGCCTCCTCAACGATTTGGGACTGGTTTGAAAACAAGATTTAGTCACCCATTTAGGTTAGGTTTGCAGTGAGAAAGGCTATGTGAAGTTGTTGGTTTTGGTTGGTTCCTCACCATCTGATTTGGTGAATCGATCACCGCTTGTTTTTTTTAGACTATAACTCTTTTATAAAAGTTCTTGGAAAAATTTTGAGAGTCTCTCAACGATTTGACTGTTTGAAAACAAGATTAGCTCTGCTCATTTAGGTTAGGTTTGGCAGTGAGCGCGCCATGTGAGTTTGCTGGTTTGGTTGGTTCTCACTAACTGAGCTGAGAATCGATCACCTGTTTTGTTAGATTTAACCTTTTTATAAAAGTTCTGGAAAATTTTGAGAGCCTTCTACGATATGACTTGCTTGGAAACCAGATCGCCAAGGTTCATTTAGGTTAGGTTTTGCGAGCGCTTTGCGTGGTTCGTTGGTTTTGGTTGGTTCTCACCTATCCGAGCCGAGAATCGATCACCGCTTGTTGTAAAGTAGATTCATGACTTTGTAAGGATGGTTCTGAAATTTTTTGAAATCTTTGTCAACCGTCTGGACTAGTTGGGAAACCCACTGTTTTGGTCTTATTAGGTTCGGCCGAATGATACTTTGATACTTTTCTTGTTTGGGTTAGTTTCTGGTCATTAGAAATCGGAATCGCATTTCTTTGTTTTTGTTGGATCTCGAATTTTATGAATTTTCTGACAATACTTGTAATTTTTCTCAACGTTTGACTAGAAGCTGAGAATGTATTCAACCTAAGCAGGTAAGATGCCTCATGGCAAATTTCATATTTTAGCATGTTAACTAATCTATCATGGCGTGTTTTAGTTACCCTTGTGAAACTGAGCTCCCGTTTTTAGGTCCGAGTTCACTTTTGGTTTGAACAAAGTAGTGGGCAATGTGGGATTGGTATATGTATGGTTTGCCCAGGGATTTTGAAGGAATGTGTGCTAAAGTAAGCAAACCACTTACCTCCTTTCAGTCTCTGCCTTCTTTTTGGTATAGGATCCAATATTTGGTTTTTAAATGCATGATGTATGATGTATTATTTGCCCTATCTATTCCCATATACAGCGAAGGATCTCATGCTTAGTCGCTGGTATTTGTATCTCACGTATGCATGGTGTTTGATTCAACATTTGTGGACATTTGAGCTTTTTCACCGACTCTTATGTGTGGCCTGGGCTAGGACCAATACGGTGTAAGGCTTTAATGTTTGCACCTCTACAGATGCGAGGCTTGGTGGCATGCATGCTTGCTATATTTGTCATAACCTTGATGGCGCACAGGTCTCAATGTGCACACGCCATTTGCCCTTTGGTCGAAAGGCAGGTTTTGCTACAAAGCAGATACCAATTAGGTTGGTCTCCAAGTTGTATGTTTAGCCTAGGAGACTATCCCGATCTGTGACCCATATGCTCCTACATACCCAATTAGTAGAGACCGAAGCTGCCTAGAGGGGTGCTACCTCATATGAGTGTACCTTCCTATAGTAGCCCCGACTCCCGAACCCAAAATCAGTTTTCGCAGACTCGCTTTCCATACTGCAGCCATCAGCTTTTTGTTCTTACTTGGTTTCTCTTCCCTTTATAACAACAAAAAGTAAGTGGCGAATTCCTAAAGAAAATCGTCTCTCGAGGACCCGGATTTTCCAAATTCAAAAATCAACCTGCCCACATTTTCCTTCCATTTAAAAGCTAGTCGCGCCACTGTGGATCGGTAATGGGTCCACAGTATAGAGTTTGTGAGTATGAGTATTTTTTTAATTTGGTCATATCCAGTGTTATTATAAATACTCTTTATATAATCTGTGACGCCCCAAATCCCGGGGTGTCCCGTTGACCACCGTCAACCTGTAGAATACCTGTGTCTCATGTCATGAGACTCATACATGAGTAAAAGGGCCACTTGGGCCCATACATCAATACTCACCAAAAATACATCAACTATATTACCATAGTTCAAGAGTTGATACATCACTTCCACAAACATATATTAAGATTTAAATTTTAATACATGTCACAAAAGTATTCACTAAAGCCATACGTCGTTTTCTCCTGAAGGCTGCCTTCTGAAGTAGCCGTCGTCCTTCTAACACCCATGTAATTTTGAAATAATGATCCTATTAAGGTGAGCAATGCCCGTGAGTGATAATTCTCCTTACATAGGTTACTCCATCTGCGCATATGTAATGGCAACCAAACACACTCAAGAAAATACATGATCCTACTTGAATGTCTACATGCCCAATCCTATGTCTCCGAGTCATCATCGATCCCCTCACACATGCCTAAGCCAAATGCGAAAAATTATAGTTTCTAAACAAAAGGTTTTGTTCTCGAAACATACTACCGAGCTTCATAAAATCTGGCTGACAACCCTCCGGCTTTGAACACTGGCTGGTACCCTCCGAAACAATTATGGTCCACGATGTACGAAAACGTGGTGGAGTAAATGTGTACGCCTATGTGCGCAAGGTGCACGTTGTCGCTCAAGTAATATAGTGTACTCATACAAGACGATATCGATCCATTGTGGGATGTGTGTATTGACTACAAAGGTTCAGTTTTGTATTTTAGATAACATTCAAGAGATGATTTTAGGAAATTGAAAGGAATATGTGAAAGTCGACTAAGTTTTAGATTCCAATGAATTTACCGTATTTAAGATCAGGTTATGTCTCCCCTGGCATTTCAATTGATTATTTCTTAATGATGCTATTATTCAATATATTTATCATTTGTCGACATGAGGATCTTACTACGAGATATCCTCTCTCGAGGCATATCCGCCATTCAGTGAATAATAGATTTGAGATATCTCTATCTCAACCTCGAAGACCCGGGGAATGCTGGTGTTTTAACCCCATGCCACCTTCAAGATCGAATATCTCTATTTACCACCGAACATTCAACCTGGAAGCTACACGGTACTGCATCCCTCGGATGACCTCATCTCTCGACCTCGATCTCCAAAGGTGATTATGCCAATGCTCGCCGACATCACCATATAATTAAACTCATAGACGAGAGCAAGATGGAAAAACAAATAGATAAAATACTTGAACAATATACTAATTTTAATCCATCAATACATGACACTAACAAACCTCATAGATAGGATCTGAACATACCTAATGATAGAATGAAAATGTTTAGTATTAAAAACATCATTCTCAAATCCAAAACAGAAATAAGATAAATCCCTGCACTTCTTCAAGTCCTGTGGTCACCTCGCCCGAATTCGCGGTTTCGCTCTCGCAGACCCATCCCCTTCTTCCCGCCATTCGTGACTTTAAACGAGGTGCAGATCTGAGCCGACGCCGCGATTTGAGGCGTCACGACGCCTTCAATGCTGACTTCTCGTGATTACGAAACAATTCAACGCCGATCGCCGACGCCGTAGGACGCCGCGACGTGGGACGTGAAAGTGATGTACCACTTTCTTCGCTTGCTCCCATTGCTTTCTTCAAACTGCCTAACACTGCCCTTTTGTTCCAATGCACTCGCATCCAAACCAAACACCAAATCAGAGTCTAGCCATATAAAACCAGTGAAATTACTTCATAAAATAAACTCGAAATGAAAAACCACGTACAGTATAATATGAGTGTTTTGAAGCACTCATCACACCCCAAATTTGCCGTTGTCCTGCCAAGAACCGATCAAATTGTGAACACACACACTAAACATACCGAAACTAACACTCAAGACAAGAGCTACACATACCGGAGGATCGGGCTGATCACTCACATCACATCGCTTTGCTCGGTTCACAGGATGCATACATGTTTGACTTCTGAAACTCTCACTGAACTAGGTGTGGAAGTGACTGGTACAAATTCCATGTCTTCACAACCTTTCCCAATGACCCTATGTGCGATAATGAATGACCCCGCATGCCTGCATCACCCCAAACTTAAGCCTAATTCACCTATTTGGAAGAAACTAACCATAAAAGGATAGAACAGACCCATTCTATTCGTCAAACACCTAAGACTTCCTGGTACCTAAAAGAAATGAAAGAAGACCTAAATACCAAGAAGTTTTTTACCGAGGTTCCCAGATGTAATCCATCGGTGACTTCCCACCATTGTTACAAGGGCACTGTGCTCTTCAAACTTCACCTTAACACTCAACCAAACTCAAAGGCCCTAGGTCAGGGAAAAATCCATCTTCGTCCCACGAGCTGTGAAAATAATGACTCTCACCGCCGCTTAGTGGCATTAGCTTTGAAAGGCCCCTGACTATACCCCGGATTCGATTGGATAATCACTGGTTCAACCTACTGCTCTTTTTTTTTTTACTTTCTTTCTTCTTTTCATTTTTTTTTTTACTTTATTTTTTATCAAGGGGCTCAATGGCAATCCTCGATTGGGTGTCCCATTAGATGGTTAGAATCTCCCAAGGCTTATCGAACGAACTAAGTAGTCGGTCTTGACACCTATGCATACCTCGCACAACAGAGGAGTGTGATAGGATCATCGAAATAGTTTCTGACTACCCAGATTGGTTCACTAAACCTTCTGCAATTCCATATTCAACCTAATACTCGAGCATCAAACATTATATGCATTTGATCATCCATGCTAATCATGAATTCAGCCTAAAGTGATCCTCAATTTTTCAACATGCAAGTCAAATGTTTTAATTTCTCTTTTCTCTTCTCTTTTTTCTCATGTACACACTACTACACAACACACACGCACACTTAACTAACACATGACTCATCAACCGAATGAAAAATAAAATAAAAATAAAAAAATAAATCAAACTCAATAGAACACACTAATATGCCAATGTAAAACACTTATAACAACACTAAAAACACAAACATAACTAAACAAAACAAAACAACTAAACAAAACAAACGCTGATCACCCACACAAACACCTCCCTCCCCAAACAAAATATCCGTCCCACCGTAATAAATGGGCGTAGAGGGGGCGGGACTTCGTGATCATCGGGCGTGGCGGTGGCGTAAGGTGGAAGGCATAGGCGACATCTCAGGCTCGCGTATGACTCCCGCGTCAAGAATGATGGCCCGATCGCCACGCAGAGGCGCATATCAAAGACGAGGTCGCATATTCGTGATCGCAGGGACTTAGCTCCCGGTTCCATCCTGTAATGCATCGAACGTCAGCGAACGTCTCGATCGGGCGGAGGATCGGATGAGGCCGCTTCCTGCGCCGTAGGCGCGAGGCGCGACGATCGCCACGTCTCCCGGGATCGCCTTCAGAAGCCATATAACGACCGGAGCATGCAAATTATCTCGCCCGAGGGGCTCAAGACCGAATCATAGACTGTTGTGTCGGACACCACAAAAACCCGCTGCACGGAACGCCTTTATAAAGCGAGCTGTGCCTTGGTTATCGCCGAGGGCACTCCTGCTTTTTTTGCACAAGCCAAAGATAAGGGAAGGCAGCCCATCTTTTGGCGTCCTTATGGAGGATTGTATCTCGATAACCTCACTTCACATCATGCGTAGGTATATCCCGTAAGATGGCATAAGCCGAAAGTGTGCGGTTGCAATACTTCACATGACGCTCGCCGTTTAATGAGACGCCGACGTGATGAAGTGCAAAGCAACCTAGAATGAGCGCACACAACAAGCCGCTTCATGGACCCGCGCACGTCTGCACTATGAGATTTTCCACTACCCTCACCATTACCATATGGCACCCGGTCAGAGTTAGGAGCCGATCAACTTCATCCGGGCGGGACATGTTCTGCATCAGACAACTATTGATCAATTCCGCGACCGGGGTCGACCAAAACGCCGCACCTCGACTTTCAAGACATGGGAAGCAGACGCGCAGAACTCGCGACCACACCACCGCCGCCGGATGAGGTGGTTGGCACAAGGCACGCAGATCCCCTTGTAGCCGCCGCAGAATGGTTCGCTGAAAAGTCATCTGGGCGGTGAAACCCCTTCTCTGATGAACGATCGCTTTTGCGTAAATGGTTAAACCGATCGGCATGACATCTCGTGATTCACAAAACTCTACGGATATCAGGTAGTGAGTCGGTCCCCGCCGGATCGACACCGCTTGGTAGGCAATTTTTGCTTTTACCGCGCGTTATTATCAATTTAGAAGACACGCGGGTAAAGTGACACCAAAGCGGACACCTAAATATTAGACCAAAACAAAACAACACCTAGTGGAGAGCACTCAAAACAAACCAAAACTACTAAGTGTGCTAAAAACCTAACTATGATCAAGACCTAAAATAAACCTAATACCTGCAACTGAACCTTAAAAGATCCTAGACCAACCGTGGAATGCCGTGGTGCACTCTAGAAGACGACACAGAGCTAGGAACCAAGTGGCTGGTGGTGGGAATGCCACAATGATTAGGACCCAGCAGTGAGGAGAGCTCGGGGTGCACGTAGGCGGTCGGAGGGCAATGGGAGATCTCCTCCGCCTGGACAGGAGCCCAGAGGTGGAGGACAAAGAAGAGGCCGGTTTCGTGTAGTGGTGTGTGAGGTGAAGAGCAAAATGAACTGTTTGGTCTAAACAAAGGCGCGCGCGACGCAGCGGGTGGTAACGCCGGACGCGGGATGCAGAGTGGCACCAAATGACGCCGACGCGGACATCGACGCCGCGACGCACAAAGACCCATGGTATAAAATTCACGCCGCTGACGTTGAGATCCGCGACGCGGACGTGAGAGAACGCGATAAATAACGCCGCGACGCTGGAGTGGTCAACGCTGCCGACGCTCCAGAGGCTTCATTGAATCCACCGCCAGCGCGAATGTTGGAAATCCACGCCGCGACACCCGCAGAAGGGTCAATTTGCTGCGACGCTCAACCGCGACGCTCAAACGTCGCTGACGCGCTTGTAACGCGCCGCGACGCAAGGCAATCAACGCCGCGACGCTAAGGCAGAAGGTTCCTAAAAAATTTTACACACTACAGCCTCTTGGTTCACATGGCGCACTTGTAAATGTGATACTGGACTGTAATGCTCGAAGACTTGATCCTACACACCATGTCGTCCTCCGAAAAATAAACAACTAGTCAGATAACCCGATTACAGCCAGGACCAGCAACTAATATAACTTAAAACAATCACTAAAACACCGAAGAAATTGGTCACCGCAGAAGAGAAAGTGTATGAAACTTGCTGTCTCAAGAAGCTTATGTTTATCGTCGTTAGCCCGACGACCCTCGACCAATGTGCCTCTGGAATGAACTCAAATGATCGCCATTACACTCTCACTCATGGCCACAAGGAATGATTTCGCTTGTTCGCAAGTGAAACTCGCCACCATACTACGGCGCTTCAATCGCAGGTAGTGATCGTAAATGCCTTTCTTATGTAACTTCGTCACCGTGAAAAGACCTTGGTTACCGCGGAAAGCGCCCGCACTATCGGCATCACCTCCCCCGAAAGCTTCAGCGAAATTGAATAAGAACTTAAGGTCCTACCAGAACCCTTCTCTGCAATGTGTCATCGTGCTGTGCTTTTAGTCTTTTCTCATAAATGCGGCGCTGCCACGTCATAAGCTCTCAATTCGCTCTAGTTCATCGAAGCGGAGCTCGCTGCCGCCAATGTATTATCCATGTTTAATCGCCGAGTGGCCCAATACTTCCATGCTTCATTCTACCTGAAGACGACACGCTACCATAAATACCGAATCTGACATACCCAAAGGAGTTTTTTAAATGCTGGTACGGCGCCCGCAGTGCATCGCCCATCTTTTAGACCGATCTTTCTTGAGCCGCGAATCGCCTTCTCGGAGAATGTACTTGATTTCTCTATTTGATACCTCTCGCTGTCCGTTAGGATCGGGTGGTATTTTAAAGAGATGCACGTGGCGACGCACCCCATGGTAAAACCTTATCACTACCTTATTGCAAATGGGTACCATTATCAGGTGTGATCAATGCCTCGAGGGTTCAAAACGTGAGAATATGTTGTCGCAGAATTGCGCTGTTATAACCTTGGCATCATCGGGTGCGCGGTAGTGGATCGCTCCACCCCACTTTTTGAGACACATAGCGTCTACCGCCAACAAATGTATAAGTTGCTATATGATGCGTGAATGGTCCTATGAAATTCATCCTTGATAAATCAAACAATTCCACTTCCAAATGGATGCATGGGTGGGCTCGCCCTTTCTAGAGATGTTCTATCTGACATTTGTCACACGTAATTGCATTGATGAGCATCTTTAAATAAGGTAGGCCAAGAAAACCCGATCGCACCTTAGCCGTTTTCCGCCACCAAAGTGCCCACCACACGGTAGAGTGTGACAATGGTTTAGAATGCTGTGCATTTCATCTTCGCACACACTTCCTACACCCGACAAGACAAGCATGTTCGTGAAAGAATTGGCTCTCCCAATAAGAAGACTTCAAGTGTGTGCGTAAGCTTTTTCCGCTACGATAGTTAGCCCGAGGGTCATTTTAGCCAACAAATAATTCACATAATCATAACTATGGAACGCCCTCTTTTCTCAATAGCTAAGAGTTTTCGCTCGAATTGCCATTCACCGAACATCATCTCTCGCCCTTCCCAATGCGGAAAGATGGTCTCAAGCACAGTTTCTTCGTTATTTTCTTTTGCCTTTAATTTCTACATCAATTTGCAACAAAGCGGACCCAATCGACCACCGGGGTTTTGCATCTTCTTGGTCATCAAGCACGGCATCAAGCAGGCAGACCACGACTCTGTTACAATCAACATGGCCCGAATCATTGAAGCAAAACACAATGGCCAACAGCTCAGAGTGGCATAATTCACCAGCATCATTCAAGGTTCTACTAGCATAATAGATTACCCGAAGATTTCTCTTTCACTTAATCGCCCCACCTCGCGGGTCGGCGTCACACATGAGCGTTCAAATGGAAAGACTAATCTGTGCCACAACAATAGAGCCGAACCAACTTATCCTTCAACACCGAATGCATTGCAAACATTGCACCAAACTCAAATGGACTCCTTGGACTAGGAGGCAAGGACAACGGTTTTGCAATCGGCTAAAATCCTTGATGAACCGCCTATAGAATCCGGCCAGGCCTAGAAAACTCGAATCCTTTTAATGACGAGGGTGGAGGCAACTTTCAACTATTCAATCTCGCCTCCTATCTACCTCTATCCCTCTTGTCAAATCCGATGTCCATGGATTAATAATTCTCGTACTCACAAAAATGGCATAATTTTCCCAATTGAGTATCTAAGTTTGCCCTTCACATCTTGCCAAAGATACCTCGTGTTCTCAAATTGGGCTTGTCAAATGAATTTCCCATTATCAAAATCGTCTACAAGATTCACCTGTCTTTTCCACCATGTCCAGAATATGGCCATCATACATCGCTGAAAAGTACCGTGCATTGCATTGGGGCCTAAAGGGCATCCTCCGGAATGCACGTACCATGTCGCGGAATGTCAGTTTTCCTCGATCTTCTTCAGAGCCACGCAATTGATTGTGAATCGGAATATCCATCCAAAAGCGCTAAATAAGATTCATAACCGTTAATCGACTGGCATCCGAGGTAGAAACGATAATGGAAATGCTGAGTGGCCTGTTTTTAGCTTTCGATAATCAATACAAATCCTCCACCCAGAACGCTCTAGGACTACAAAGAATGTTGTTTTCACCCGATGACAATGTTCCTCCCTTCTTTCTAAGACTCACTGAATCAATGACCCATGACCTGTTCCCGAAATGGGGGTAAATCACCCCGTTAGCCATTTAGCCCCGGATCACCTCCTTCCTTATTTTTAACTCACGCGTCCACCGAAAGGCTTTATGGGCGTCCATCTTCTAGTAAAAATACGATGCATGCACATAGAAGGATCTAATCCCCCTTAGATCACCCAGAGACCATCCGAGGCATGCTTGTGGATCCTCCCATGACCTCAATAACTCTCTTCCTCTAGTACCAAAGATGCCGAGATAATCACGGTAGCGGAGATTCACCCTACAGCGCATACCAAATGGCCAGTAGAGGTTTTGCTCCATTCGCATTGGCCAATCGATGGAACTAGCTGTCCCTTCGCCAGAGATTCAAAGTATTTCCGTCTATTGTGTCCTAAAGAGTCCATCCATTTAACAATATATTCTTTCCTCGCTCTTCGCCAAGTTCTCGACTCATTCTCCACTAAAGGCCTCCAAAGGGTCACTGACCACTTCCTTGGCAGATAACAGCTCTACTATTTCAACATGAAGCAAGTATCACTCATTGCGGTCTTTAACGTCAAACACGTTGAACTTTACTTCATCTCTCTTGTACCCCTCACCCCTGACTCTCCCTCCGACATCAATCACACGCGCAAAGAAAACGGTTCACCCAAGATTATCTGTGATTTCTTTATCTTCCATATCCAAACACAAATCTGTCGAAGATAAATTTGTCGACCTACCAAGATATGACATCTTCTATTATCCCTCTGGATGCTTCGCAGATCCTGTCGTGTCGGCGGGAAAAAAACGTAGGCCCGCCGCTCACCTAATCCCAAACGCTTGAAAAATGATAAAGGCAAGATTAATGTTTCACCCAAATCATGGTATTTTCAAAGATAGCATTTCCAATGGTGCAAAGTGATAGTGAACCGCCGGGTCCTTCGAGTTTCTTGGCGGCGCTCTTCCTCTCGTATGGCATCGTGATTCTCTAAGTTCACTGCTTTTCTAAAATCGGCCTAATCTTCTTCTCGGGACAAAATAGTCTTTTCATAAATTCATAATCACATCTCGCTTCTTAGAGCATCAACAAATCCGGATATTGATGTGTACCTTTAACACCTCCATGCACTGTGTGAACGCTGTCCAGTCATGTTTCAGATATCGTGGTAACTGAGAAATACTTCTGCAGCCGCGAGAGTTCTCTCACGACCGCTTTCTCCCGAGGCTGCTTCTTTGTCTTATCGCCTTCGTCGTCAATGACCTCTCGGCCTCGAATCGTTTCATGACCAGTTGTAACTGCTTCTTGATTATCAACCGGGTTAAGTTTGCTGCCGATGTTTGCTTCCTGTTCAATCGCAAAGGCAGGGAAGTTAAATAAAGATCCGGCAAGAGCTTGTTCTAAATCCAATTTTTCTCTGGTGTGGTGGTTCATCAGTTCGGCCCGATAACGATTATGTTCCTCATTCGCCGCAACGGTTCCATTGTTCCGACTATTCCCCCCTGTTCTCGATTATTACGCCACCCTTGGCCCCGATTCGATTCCGATAATCGCTTTCCTATACGCCTTTGCCGCGTGATTGATTCGATTAAACTCGACACATCGGGCTTTCCGCCTTCTATCGTAGGTTTCCCGAATCGGCATTCCGCAGAGTTGCGAAGTGTGTGTCCCCACGTAATTCACATAACCCTGGCGGCTGGTCTGATGGCGTCACTGCCCTGCCACTACGAATCATGAATACCAGGCTACATGATTCACCGATTGCTGAGACCTCATTATCACACCACCTTGCCATCGTGTAGCCTTCTTCTCTCTAGGCCACTGGACAGTGCTGGTCGCAAGATCTTCAAGATTTCATGCTTGTCCTGTGGTTTTCACTGCTCCTCCCAAACTGGTTTTGATCAATCATTGTTCTAGCTGTAGATTTCTGTCATTATAGAAGTGGACTTGCATCCATATCCGGGTCGGCTTGCGGTGTACTTCCTGCAATACTCGTAATCGTTCCTCATGCCTCTCGCCAGTTCTCCTCTAGTCAGCCCAAAGATCTCTTGGCAATAAGTCAGGTAATTTCATGTGGAAGAACGTCGAATTTTGCGACGTCATTCCACAAGGTAATGGAATCCGGGTGGTCGACTCGTTGAATCAACACTGGCCGATCACCCGCTGAGAGCTGGAAAAAGCCCCAACCCGAAAAATCCTCAAGAACTCGCGCACTTAATCGTGACGCGCACTCGCTGAAGTTGGTCAAATGCACATGTTCGGGTTCTCGGCGCGGGGTAGTTCAGCGAACAAGATATCCCTGGCTACATCCAGATCGCGGATCGATTTAATTCAAAATTGTTTCGCTTGAACGTGGTCGCCTGATAGCCGCTCAACAATAGTCAGGTAAACGAACCTACGCAGCATGAAAGCGATCATCCGTCGTATAAACGGTCTGGTGCTTGATTCCTTCCGGTGGATTCCCATTTCTACTGCGGGTTCGCCGCCGCTACCCCGTCAACGCCAAGATTTCGCTCTTCGCCATCGCATGATTACCGATTTAACTGCCTTCATCACCACAATCGTGCGTGTCTTTCTCCGCTCGATCAAACACAAAGGTTAGCGCCGACGTCGCATGTACTTCATCGAAACCGCAATAACACACCCAACCAACAAACCAAATTACCGCGACTTGTAAAATAAACAAAAGTAAAGAAAATTCCGTATCAATATCTAATTGCTTAATTCTCGAACCAACTGGCCCTCTCATGAACGCGCCAAAAACTTGATGTGCCAGTAAGGTGTATAAATGTGTACGCCCTATGCGCGCAAGTGCACGCCGCCGCTTCAAGTAACAGGTAGTGTACTCACAAGCATTTTGACATCGATCCACAGGATGTATATCATCACAAAGGTTCGGCTTGTATTTTAGATAATATCCAAGAGATGATTTTAGAAAGAAAGTGAATATGTGAAAGTCGACTAAGTTTTGTAGATTCTAATGAATTACTAGTATCAAGACTAGGTTATGGTCTCCCCTCACGCTCACGGATTATTTCTTATCGATATTATTCAATATATTTTATCATTTGTCTATCAAGAGGTGATCTACTATAGATATCCTTCTCGAAGATATCCGCTTTATCTCGGTGAATAGATTTATATATCTCTATCCTTCAACTCGATATTCGAAATGCTAACCTCAGCACTTTCAGATCTAATATCTCTATTTACCGATTCAACCGGAAGCTACTCTACCCAGATCCCCGGGGGATGACTCATACTCGACCCTTGATCTCCAGTGATATGCCAATGCTGGGCCGACATCACCATATAATTAAATCATATAGACGAGCGTATGAAAACAAATAGATACTAACAATATAAAGTAATTAATTTTAATCCATCGAATACATGACAAATGTTCAACAAAACCCTAGATATAGATCTAGAAATATACCGAATAGATAGAATGAAAATGTTTAGTATTAAAACATCATTCTCAACCAAAAATGAGAAATGGTGATTAGGGAATCCCGCACTTCAAGTTCGTCACTCGTCCACCTACGCTTCTCGTTTCGTACGCCCCGATCCCCTTTCTTCTTCTCGAAAGCCATTCAGATTTTGGGATGAGGTGCAGATTCTTTAGGCCGACGTTCGCGACGCTGTAACGCCGGCAGACGCCGCGACGCTGAGACGCCGCGACGCTGGAGCGCGCCACGACGCTGAGGCGCCACGACGCTTCGGCCGCCGACAGATTGTCACCCAACGCCGTGACGCTGACGCTGGGAGGATCGGCTGCCGCGGATGTCACTTTCTTGCTTTGTTCCCCATTGCTTAAATCGCCTCTACCAATGCCTTTGTTCCAATGCATCTCGCATCCAAACAATTAAATCGAGCCCAGCCACAAAACTATGAAATTGGCCATAAAAATAAACCTGAAAACCGACGCTGAGTATAATATGAGGTTTTATACACTCATCATCCGATGAATCGTTGACAACTCTCCAAAGCAATTCTTCTAAAATCTTCCCTTGAAATTCTTTCACAACCATTTTCATTTTCTTCATTTTTCATGTCATGCACTCACACCTTCCTACCATTCTACGCTTCCACAAGATATAATGCATTATACAATTTCCAAACAATCTATGCTATTATATTTTACATGCATATATTAACAACAAAATTAATTCATTTTAAATCATGTTATTTAACTACAACAAAGCAACATCAAAATTAGCTCACACGGGCTAATAAACATCCAAGCATCTGTATTTTGAATGCCCAACAATACAAAATCATACACACAAATCACGTAGAAACATTAAAAACCCTAGGTCACGATTGTTCACTGGCCACAATAGGGATTTTTTTCCCTGATCTAAATATTTCGAGATCAAACACTGGCCATATCCAGTCTCTGAATAAACTAATATCCATTGCAAAAATGGTTCTTACCAAAGAATAAACCATAGGAGAGAAGACCTCACTTCTTGGATGCTGCTCGAAACTCCACAAAATCAAGCTCCACACATATTCTCAGAATAAGATCAAATTTGCTTCGGGTCTGACGAGAACCGACTATCCGAAGTCGGGAAATCTAGAGAGTAGCTATACTCTTCTTCTCTAAAACTGGTTCTCCTCTCATTGCACAAGTTCAAGCCTTTAGCCTAATGGAGAAAATGAAGCCTTTTTGTCTTATTTTAATATTTTAATTCTTTTCACTTAATTCCCTTTGTGTCCTTTAGTTTGATTTTAAAAGCTTTTTGATATATGGCTTAATCTAAGTCATTTATCTCTATCCTCTTACTAATCATGCAGCATGTGTCACATGGGTACATGTAGTAGGTGACTTTTTTCACATAACATGTTTCTCACAAGCTGTCACACGGCACCCGACACCCGGTGCCTTGAAAAACGTGAAATTCCGACTATCTCGAAATTTGACGAAATTCGACGTGGTAGCTAGATTTCATGAGACGATTCCAACGATGAAGTCCGTTTCATCATTCGAGATCTAGAAAAATTCTGGATTTTGATCGAAATTACCATTTTACCCTTTTTCAGAAAATTAGAATTTTCCCTTGTTTTACATAATCCTATTTTGGTGATAGTGAAAGTTTGAGCCACCGTTCCTATGGATATGGGCATGTGATGAACCTAAATATTTAGAGACTTTTTCAAAATCTAAATATTTTCAACTGCTGTCATATTTATAAATAAGCGAATAGAACGATGAATTGTTTAGATAAGAAAGGTATTTATGATCCTAATTTAGATTTCTTAGGGATGTTAGAAAATATGCGTTTGAAAATTATTGTAGGTTATCTTTTATTCGAAGGTATAAGTTTCCTTATCCATATTCTTTTCTCACCAAAAAAAAAAAAAACAAAAGATTTTAAGTTCATTTGTCAATAAGACATATCTTAAGTGGTTAAGAGCTCATGCCGACATAGAGAGGGGAGGGATCGGGTCACGTAGAAATTTATTGAAGGAATAATAGTGTTGTGCTAGTGGAAGCTTTAATGTAGATAATAAGAATTCAAGAACAAAAAGATAGATAACTCACACAAAGAGGCATAAGGTTTTAACGTGGTTCGGCTAGTCATGTCTACATCCATGAATGAGAGAGAACATTTCCACTATACGATAAAGAATATTACAAATGTATATTTACATTCAACCATTGGGTTCCCGAAATATCCAATGTTTCCACACTCTCTTCCCCGAATCGCGAAAGCCCTTACTCAACCAGGTATCCCATTCTTCCTCAAATCTCTACACACCCCTTACAGTCTTTCTAAGCTCATCTTTCTCATATTTTTTTCCTTTCGTGATCTAGAATGTTTATAATGATATTCATAACAACTAAAATAAAAAAACGTAATATTATAATATTATAATGACCTAATAGAATTGTATAATGTATGTAAATAGAATATACGTAAAAAAATATATATATATTCTATACTTTTATTCATTGTATTTACTCGAATGAAATTTGTGTTTAATTTAAGAAAAAAAGCGCACATCCCTCTTAAATCTACGTCTTCTTGCCATTTGATGGATTCTGAGTCTTACGAGTCTGAGGCGTCTCTTTTCCCACCTCACATAACTACTTTTATCCATTGTCTTTACTCATGATTCCCCTCATTGCTCAGTGCTGCTCACACCGACATTGCCATGGATGAGATGAAGAAGAAAGAGCATGATGATCAGAAGCTTCACAATGGCTAGCTTTTGGCCATTTCTTGCCTTTTCTTCATCTTTCTTAACCACCTAGCTCAATTATTTTGTATAATCAGGATGTTGTGAAGTAAAACAATTGATCAATAATCGAATGATCCAATAAATATATTACAAGGCGGTATGTGAGGTGACGCTGCGCGAGACATTCCAAGTCCACTTTTTCTCGGAGGGTGGTTTTTCCTTCCGGGGTGGTGGCATGTTGTTACGGTTCTTTCTCCGTCCATAACTCTGATTGCTCTTATTGTTCTGATTATTACGCCACCCTTGACGCAGTTCTGGTTCGATAGTTGTTGCTAAGTGACCTTCTTCTTTGTGACTGATTCGGTTAAACCTCGACACATCTTGGGCATCTCTCTTTGTTTGTTGTCAGTGACGATACGCACTGTGTTGTCCCTCCGCAGTCGCGCAACTCCCATGGGCTGATCTGAACGGCATTTACGGTACTTTATTGTCTACCAAGCTGTTTAGTAAGCTACGCTACATGAGTAACCAGATTTCTGAGAACCTCGTTTTTGTGCCGCCCACAGCCTTCACTGGTGTAATCCTATCCCTAGGCCACTTATTGGTGTTAGTAGCAGCGTCCTCCAGGATTTCATATGCCTGGTCCATAGTCTTCTTCATTAGCGCACCTCCTGCCGAGGCACCAATCACTTTTCTGGTCGCATCCCTCAGACCATTATAGAAGGTATGGACTTGTATCCATCTGGTCAACTTGTGGTGTGGGCACCTCCTTAACAATTCATGAAATCTATCCCATGCTTCTACTAAGTTCTCTCCCTCTAGTTGTCTGAATGTATTGATCTTTTGCACCAGCTGTGCAATTTTCGCAGGTGGGAAGAACTTTGTCAGGAACTTTTGCACTAGGTCGTTCCATGAAGTAATGGAATCGGTGGTGACTTATGGCTGATGTTTGGCTTTATCACTAGTGAAGTGGAAACAATCTCGATCTTAGTGCCTCTTCGATTACCCCATTATACTTGTGTCACGCCGCCCGATGAAGTTGGTCAGGAGCGCATATTCAGTTCTCACTTGCTTCAATCAGGTGAAGCGGGATGTTACGAAGCATCTGCAAGATCATAACCATTTCAGTTGTTTTCTGAATAGGTGGTCTAAGCGGATGGTTATGCGAACAAGCTGTAGGTGGTAAGCGAGCTCTTTTAGCAACATGAATGGATCATTGGGTACGGATAAACGGCATGGGCGCCACGATTTCTACCATTATTCCATTATGACCCCCTTATTTCGTTTATATGGCCGTGATCTTGCTCTACATTGTTTCACATGATTGCTAGATTTCTATATTATGCTTCTCTTTGTTCTGGCATTGAGCAGTGTAAGGTTCTTTAGGTTCGGGATTAAGCAGATGTAGTTCAACTGGCTGCTGACTTCGCATACACTCCATAGTAACCTTACTTCATGATCACAAACAAGCTCACAGACCAAATTACAAGCTCTTGTAAAAGAAAAATAAAATAAAAAGAAAAATTCTAGAGTAATATCTAATTGCCTCTTGTCAATATCAACACTAAAACTTCTCCCCGGCAACGGCGCAAAAAACTTGATAGGCCGAAAGCGTGAGGTGTTAAAACTAGATGAAGCACCTATTTTCGCAATTGCGCTTTATTTAGCATCAAGTAATTTAAATGTCACGCAAGGCACGGATAATCGATCCACGGGGAGAAGTGTGTTGACTACTGAAATTGGTCTTATAATATTATCTGGACGAAACGTTGAATGGCTATCTAACTAATATATGAGATTAAAATGAAAGATAATTTAACGTGGGGAATTACTTTGTTGTGGAGACTAGGGATTTGTCTCCCCTTGCCACATTTAATGGATTATTACCTATAGGAAGCTCTTATTCAGTCTATTAATGACTTCTCGATGACGGGGTGATCGTGCCTACGAGATACCCTCTCTCGGAATAATATCATATCTTGCAGTAGGGTTGGGTGCATCTACGCCTGACCTAATACTCAGCAACCCAAATGTTCAAATACTGAATCGACACACTTTCGAAATCGAGATATCTCACATTCCATAGGTTGCAGGGTCGCTCATTTAGATCATAGGGTCACTTATCTCTCGATCTCGGTTCCCAGTAGGGATCATGCCAATGTTGGCCATACATTGCCATGTATTTTAAATCACGAGATATAGACGAATCAATGCAAATCATAAATAAAGCTGAATAATATAATTTTAAATCTTAATCCGTTCAATTGTGACCAGGGTTGACAAAACCTAGATAGAAACCTAGAACATGTTGGAACTAGCCTTACACATCAATCTATAAATAATTGGCGAGTTTATCGGGAAAATAAAATCTAGCAGTGTCTTTTCAAATGATCCAGAGTACGCTCTTTGCTTTCACGCTTTTCGTGATCAATCCGATGCGTTCTTGATGCCTCGAAATTGGAATTTCGATTACTTTTATGATTTTGGTAAATCGCGATGGCGTCAGCGGCGTCGCAGCGTTCCCAGGTCACTTGTTGACTTTTCTATGTTGACCAGGCGTCGCGACGTTGCGAAGTCACGACGTTAGAACATCGCGACATGCGCTGCCAGTTTTTCTCTTGCTTCTTCTTTTCAGCTCCAAATTGTCAAAAACCACCCTCTTCACCTGCAATTCTGATGAGCTTAAAAGTCATCTATTACAGATCCATTTTCTGTTACATTTTCATCTAAGTGAATAAAATTAATATACGAAATATGAAGAAACTCACAAATTGTTATTAGCGGGAAGAGAAAGAGTAAGAAAATACAGCGTAAATTGGAAGAAAGTCAAGTCAGAATGGCGAAGCGAAATAAGCGCTGATTCATTGATGCGGTTTAGGAGTTGACGGTCAGTGCAGGTCGTGACACCCAATTAAAGGAATTTGATACGGGGTAAAGCGCCGAGTAATCTAGTGTGGTGAAGGGTAATCAGGTGAAACTGACGTGTGGCTTGACGTCGAAAGTGTGACAACAATTGATAATAAGTGGCCGAGGATGAGAGAGTCGCGACAAACACCTTTTAAGCTATGAGAGGTTTGGGTAGTGAAGGCTACGGAACTTAAGTCGATATCAGCGGCGTGAGATTGATGTCGCGGCATTGATGATGTGTCCGCGACGAAATTTGAGAATCCGCGACCTTCAAAGACCGGTTAAATCTGCAAGCGTGACAAGATGTCGCGACAAAGAGATTGATAATAGCGACATCGGGAACCATCGGATGGCCGAAGGAAATGGCTAACATCCGCGACAAGAAGTAAAGTCCGCGACATCAAAAGCCATCAGTGAAGGCTATGGCCGGAAGGCGATGTCGCGACATAAAATCGAAGTCGCGACATAGGACACCTTCGATTGAAGGTTGAAGTTTCATAAAGTGAGAATTCGCGACGAAGATATCGATATCGTGACATCGAGAACGACTAGATCAAGGCTGCGGTATAAAAGCGATATCGCGACACGTAATCTGATGTCGCTGGCAGGCGACGATTGGAAACTACGGTTTCTTAAGGCGATGTCGTGACGGGAGATTGATGTCGACATCGAATCGATTAAAATGCGGATGACTTGGTGAGGTCCGCGACAAGATATAGGCGTCGCGACGCCGCGGGAAGGTGAAATTGAGACCCGGCGAATGTGAGAAGATGTCCGACAAGATGCCGAAGGTAAGCGACATCGCGAATGGTAAATCAAGGTAACATGGAGTAAGTTGATGTCGCGACGTGAGATTGATGTCGCGACATCGATGATAATCGCGACAAGGAAGCGAAGTCATGACTTGAGCGGTGACTTGGGCACAGTTGCTTTAAAATCCACGGCGATCACATTGGGATTAGGGTTGATTGAACCACTGCCATCGCGGTATCCGGCTCATTGGCGACTTGGCGACCCGCGGTGAGTGCGGATGATACGAAAACTCATTTCTTTATTTTTCTTTTATTTTCTTTTATTTTTCTTTATTTTCATTTCGTCATTTTCGAGTGATTGTTTCTACGTATTTTCTTTTTCTTTTCTTTTCGTTTTGTTTTGTTTGGATGCGAATGTTATACGTTAAGCTGAAGTGAATCTTTGAAAATCATTCTTTTTCAAGTTTACTACCGGAGCATGTAGATTTGAGACAAATTCGAAATTCGATTGTTCGATTTCCATTGCGATCATTCTTATGATCGAGAATCTTGCATGTCGTGTGATTCGGTAATTGAGGAATCCACCTTCCATTAAGTGAACATGATAGTGAGGTATCTTTCACGTAGGTGTTCTGGCCAGGCACATTAATTTCAGTTAATGAATTTACTTCTGGTTGTGGGTTTATTGTCTTGGGATCACGGGCATCTCCGGTTTCTTATACGATTAAGATTTGCGTCATTGCTCGATTTCAAGGAGGTCCTCTAAGTGACGGGGGAAGACATTCACGAGGTAATGTACATTTCTTTGAAGGTATACTAACTTTTGCTATTAGGGATCTTTTGAGCTTTGTAAGTTCACTTAGATAAAATCCTCTTCTCACTTGAAATCAAAACGAGTTGAATGAGTTATCTATTTAAACAAGCAAAGGGTTCACCTCGGTCGGATAGTGAGACTAATCCCACGTGTTATTGTGATCTAATCAGGAAAAGGTTGATCTATTCTTCATTGAGAGGCCATCCCAGAAGTTATATATCCTTGCTTGGCCAGATAACTTGGGAGCCTTCAAGGTTTGAGTCCATAAAGTGGGTATGAAGTATTGAAAAGAAAAAATATCCGGATGGAAGTCCCTTTTTAAAGTGGTTATCTAATTGCTTGTATTCGAGAGAATCGGGTCATAAATTAGATAATGAAGTAATGGAATGTGGAGAGATCAGAATTTGCCTTCTGGCTTGCACTAGACGATTTTAAGCTGGAATTAATCGAAATTTTTATCGAGGAGTAGCTACAGGAATCGATGATTCGAAAACTATCTAGCATTTCCTATTGATGTGTCCTGCGAGGATAACTGTCGGTATTGAGTTCTTTTATAGAAATTCTTTATTCTTTAATCTTTATTTTCAGTGTGTTGGATAGTTAGGTTAATTTCCTCTTTTGTTCGTTTAATTTTCCGGCACCTTAATGCGGATCTACTATCATTTTGTAGTCCCGAATAGTATGGAAATTGAGTAGTCAGGAGTAGTTGATTTAAAATTCTTGAGATCTCTGTGGGATCGATATAGGACTTAAATCCCATTTTATTACTTGTCGACACATTGCACTTGCGAGAATATCGGAACTGAAGCCAACTGACATGATTTACTCTAAGAGATTGGTGGTTTATAGTATAATATCGACCAAGTTTTATGGCGCCAGTTCTTGTGGTTAGACAATAGTCCTTTGGTAATAACGTCCTTGTCTTGCATGCATAACTAATGCATATAAATGTATAACAGTTTTGGTCTTAACAAGTTTTATGGCGCGGATTGGATAGACAATAGTCGCTGGTATGCGTCATAATCTTGCATGCATAACTAATGCATAAATGTGCAACACGTTTTGGTCTTAACAAATTCACAAAAAATCCATAAATCAGATATTGAGCTATAATGCGCTTATTTAAATGTAAAATCAACTAAAAACATAAAGCGGACGCGGGTATAATATGAGTGTTTTAAGTACTCATCCCAGTCAATGATTTACCCGCTGGCCCAGCTTGGATGCTTGTAGAGGCGGTAAAAATCCTCACTAGTAGGAAGGTTGCTGGGCGAGAGTATGGATCACTGATTTCAAGCTAAGCGCCTCGGTCTTAAGATTCCACAGATGTGGTGTCTAGGGAAGTAAATTTAGAAGGTCAGTAGTAGCGTGTGCTCCCGCTTCCACAGACTACGTGGGTGGGAATGACGGAATGACAGGCTTATTTTGTAGGGGTCGGGTTGCGTGATTTCGAGTCACTCAGATTCTTCAAAGTAAGAAGGACTTTGTGATGTCTCTCCATTGAAATCATCGACAACTTAGTTTTTGAATCTTGCAGCTACTTAACCCAATTGGCCCGAGTTTACCTGGCAGATTTTTTGCCTGCATGACACACTAAAATGAGAATGCACACCTGATGAGGCGTGTAGAAACACATTACACACCTAGAAAAGACATTGATTGGTTTAACCAAACGAAAGGTCAAGAGAGCCCAGGGTCTCATCCCAAGGTCCCTTGACCAAAATCACTCCTTTCGCCTCGGACTTGAGCCGTCAGAGCCTAAATGCAATTATGGCCCAGGGAGCTGGTAGACATGCATAGTTGGCCACCGTGCACCAGCCTCAAGGTGTAAGCAAAGAAAACTTCCACCAATGAAAGGTCACAGCTAATAAGAAGGTTTGAAATGCGCGGGATCCCGATCATAGCAGAATGACGTTTGGGTGAATATAGGCAGGTGGCGCTCTGGTGAAGTGAAAAAATTGCTTGACCAGGGACGACATGAGAAAGTGGAGCCCGGCTGCGAGGTGCTCCCGAGTGAAAAACAATGTGTTGTATGCTTTACCCACAATCGCTTGGTCGGGCCCTCAGATAGCACCAGTCCAGTATCCTGCAAGTTTGACAATAAGACCCCTCATCTCATCTCGGGGGGAAGATGATCTTGCTTGCGAGGAAAGGCGACTCTCGGCTAGGTACTGTGCTGACTTGACTAGAAGAAGTCTCTTCACGACCTCGCTATCGCAAGCGGACAACAACGAGAGGAGGAAAAGATGAAAATCGGGCTTTGAGTCACGTGCAGGGCGGTAAAAGATAGGAACCTATCTCTGAACCCATTGGAACGGAGAAAGATTCCTGGTTAACATGCCTAGGACACCCTCGACTATCATCGGAATGAGCCGGTGATCGAAACTAAGCATTACTGGGCGAAACTATGTTCCTTGAAAAATGAGGAGGAAACAAGCGCTGGCAGTGAAATTTCCGCGTGTACCGGAATATTCGCGGTAGCTCGGCGGGGGAGAAAATAGGAGCGATAGAACGAGAAGAGGAGCGGTAAAATCCGGTAGTGAATCTCTGCATATATCAGGCGTGCAGAGTCTTGCATGTACATTAAATGCAGTGACTCATCACACCTAAACAATTTGAATCTGGCGGCGGCCAGCTGCAAGGCCGCGAGAGACGGCGTGGAAGGCTGGGCTGCCGTGGGCCCTCACTCCATCCTAACTGTTGAGTTTGGGTCAATCGATTATGTTACGTTCATGAGAAGTTATACGGGCGATCCATTCGAGCTTTATCAAATATCACAGGCTGGGATCCCGAGTCGGGTCCTACCTGCAACCCGGGGATCGGGCGCGAGAACATAATAAAATTTTACAGGACACGAAAATATCGGAAATGTAATTTCACGTGACTACACCAAAGGTGTTCACGATTACATAACAGCGCTTACGACAAAGCGATCACACGCCCGGAAGTTACATAGCAATATAGGCGAAAACAAGAAGAAGAAACCGCAGTAGAAAAAAAAAAACCCGGTAGAAGAAGAGTTCCTTAAAATAAATAAATAAATAAATAAGGAAGGCAGTTGATTTAGAGAGGAGGTTAGCGGTTGTGATTCCATTCCGAGTTTTGAACCTCGGGCTGACAAGAGCGGGGCATATGAGGAATAGGTGAGGCTCGAAAATATTCTCAGTAATAATTCCATTAAACCGACTCGATCCTTGCGGCCTTTGACCTTCATAATCCTCTTCCATGAAGCAATCTAGAAAATCCACCTCCGGCAATGCCCGACGACGCTTGACCATATATCCCAACTGAAAAACCAGCAATAGCCAGTGGCATAAAAGAATCCGCCACCCTGCAAGCCTTTTATAGAGACCTCATATTCATGGGAATCCCAAACAATTGCATCAAATGTGACACCAAAAATAGAAAATTACCAGTTATGTTGGGTATACCGGCATTAATAGTCCACACTTGTTCCCTACGCCCGAGCCAATCATAGCGTTCTCTTTTTCCAATGGAAGGCTGGCCTCCCAGCTAGAAAAATGGGGCATTATGGGTGCCGAGGCCCAGTGACTCACCCGCGACCGGAGGGCCCGGACATAGGCCCCGAGCCTGCTACCGCGGGACCCGGGCCCAAGTAAGTGACCGGGTCCGAGGTGTCACCCTCTGTAGGTCGGAGGTCTGATACCTAGACCCATCCTCCTAGCTGGGAACCATCTCGCAGAAGACGGTCGGTATGATTTGCCGTGATCTCGAGTCTAAGGCATCCCCCTACTGACCAAGCGGGCCATCGAAAAGGAAGAGTGAGTCTAGTTGCTTTAAAGAACACCCTCTCTTCCTTAGTTTGAGAGGAGATCATAACTTTCCATGAAAATCGGATCATCTTCCTCCTCCGTGAAGGAAGGAAGAATCAGAACAAATGAGGTACGACATTCTTTACTAAAAGATTGCTTTCTTTACTTTCACGATTCTACGATCTCGACTTAGGCATTATGAAGAGGCAGCGGGCGCACAGCCCAGTTTTCTTGTTGATTGTTTTGCGGTACATCTTTGGCGGGTTAATGCTTGATGATCCGATGACTCGAAATTCAAAGGCTAAGAGTTACCGAGTGGGAAAGCAGCGGAGGTGGAGAGGCAATAGTGGGACTCGTTAAAACGATGGTTGGATGGGAAGACCCGAAACTCAGGTCCTTTACGCCGGCTCGGTACTTAGTTGACTGCGAGCGGGGACCCGAATGAGCGAGTTGGCATCACAGGTGAAATCAGATTACCATTCGTTTGGGTGGTTAAAACCAAAGACCACCCGATCATAATCGGGTTCAAGGATCGGGTTTCAAGTTGTGGTGTAGTTTGGACCAATTGGGCTCCTCAAAAGCATATCTTGGCCCACCCATCTGTTGGTGGGTTCTTGACCCACTGTGGTTGGAGCTTCGTGATCGAGCATCTCTCGTTAGGTCGAGTGTTGATTTTTTTTCCTGGGGCTTTGTCGAATCTTGGGTTGGTGGCAAGACTACTTGCGGATAAGCAATGTACCAAGAGATGACCGAGATGGGTCATTTATAGCCAACTCAGTGATCAAGTCAATAAGATGAGTTATGGTGGAAGAAGAAGGAGAGGAAATTAGGAAAAATGCATGGGCAATGAGGGAAATAGTTGGAAATGTAAAGTTGCAAACTAAATACTTAGATGAGTTTGCTTCAATTCTCAAAAATGACTCAGGATGACTAAATCTAGCAGTCTCTATTGACTAGGTTAAAATAATATCAACTTTATTATAATTATTAGTTTTAGAAATAAATAAAATCTAGTTGTCATATCAACTTTATTATGAATGTGTTGACAGTTTATTTTTTACTCATCTTAATTGTTCTATTCATGAAAATCTAATGTCTATTTGCTAGAAAAAAAATTATATCAAATTCTCTTTATTCTCTTTTTTATGCTTTCTATTAGTCGCACAAATTTTATTTTTTTTTACCATAATTCTCTTTAGTTTAATTTTGTCAGTCACGTTGGTGTAGAGTAGAAGATATGTATTTTTTTTCACTTCTTATTTAAATTATTTTATTTTTATTAAATGGAAGTTATGCACAAATATCATTTGGATCATAGTTAAAAGTTACATGAAAATTATCTTAACTTTTTTTATGATTAGAAGTTATATAGATTATATTTGGTTATACCTAAAAACTATATGGTAATGTTTTTTAGCCTAAATTAGGCAAATGTATTTCATATTAAAGCTTGCATTTCTATTAATATTGTTACTATTTTTGTAATTACATTCATATTTATTTTCTTTCATACATATTTAAATAATTTGAAGTGATTCTAACAATGTTATTTTTTAAACATAAAAATTTGTCTAATAGCATCGAATCTTAGAAGACATGAATTTGTAATAATCTATACTTTGGGATATAATGAAAGCCTCTTTTACATATTAAAAAACAAACATGAGAATTTACTATTTTGAAACTAAAATGAATTAAAAAAAATATTTGCATCAAATTAGAAAATCTCACCTAATATTTAGTAATTTTCATTGTTTATTTAACTAAAGTTTATCATGTATAAATGCTGAGTTTGTATATAAATACACATCTAACATTGTGAGCAAAATATACAAAATTACCTCTTCATTTTCCTCTTTCAAATTGTTTGGTTGTTCCATCCCACCAATCTATCATATATTCAGTATTAAAGTTGATGATATAAATTCAAAAAGATGATGAGCGTGTAAATGAATCATAGTTATAAGTCAATAATCCGATCTAAAGAAGTGATGAACAATAGGCTCTGGCTTTGAGTTGTGTAAAAGCACAAGTCCCGATGGCTAACTCCAAATTTTAGTTATGAGGCGGGCATGCATTAAGACTCCACCTGGTTAGGGGGCACATGCCCCTTAGGCATTAGATAGGTACGCCACTTATTAGTCCACAAATGACCAAAAGATAATTGATCGAGAAGAACGAGGAGGAGGCAATGCCACTCTGTCTGTGGCCGATTGTGGATCAAAGTAATAGGGAGTTATCGATGGTGCGTGGGCACTCGTGTCCCCAACTCAAGCTAGTGGGGTAGTCGCTTTGATCGCTAACTTTTTCTTCTTTTGGAAAAGGGCGGGGTATTCCTCGAGCGGTGCAAGTTGATAGGTGACAACTTCACCTGTGTTTGATCTCTGGCTCATGCTGGTAAGGGGGGAGAACAAGGCTAGCTCCATGGGATAGGCGGTCTGTGGGGCTTAGGGCTAACTCATCTTCCCCATTTGATCCTAATTCTGGGCTCTTTTGTGGTAGAGCCTTGCTTTCACGTGGGCTCTAGGTTGGGATATGGACATCGGTATGGAGTGGTCACTACTTGTGGGGATTGAGGTGTGGTGTTTGGTGTTGGGTGGGGTCAATATCACTCCTTTGTATTATGAGCGACCGGATAACTTCTCCTTCAGGATAATCTTTAGCTCGATGGATTCCCCTAGCAGTAGGCACCTAACTAGTTTGGATGCATGCTGCATGGTTTGAGTAATAGTTACGTCCTCGACCGTAGGGCTTGTAGCCATGCCACCATTTTTCCCCTTGACTTGATCTAAAGGCTTCCATGCAGCCTTGTACTTCTTTGATCTATCTTGTTTTACGTTTGCACAGAGGAGTGGATCAGACAACTTGTAATCCATAAACAATCTGTTTGCATCCATTCTGACCCGAGGGCAAGTCTTTCACTCCCTACCTCCTTAACTTAGTCTGCGCTCAACCCTGTAACCCAGGCACAAAGTTAAACCATTTGTCCTCCTCAGACATGTTTTTAATATCCAACATCAAAGAATTGAATTCCTTGACATATTCACGCCTGCGGTCCGTTTGTTTTGAGCCTTCTCAGACTCCCGAACCAGCCATGCCCGCGATTGATAGGGAGGAACTACTCTTGAGTTCTCTTTGAGTCTCGGTGAGTGCGGGGCCTTCTCGACCCTGCATCCCTTGAGTTTGTTCTGCAGTTTACCCCATCATCCTCAGCTTCAATACATACCAATAATGGAGACCTTCCGTCAACAACACAGAGCAACCTTGAAGAACACGCCGCTCCTAAAAAAAGTTCTAGTCCTTTGCACTTAGAGTCCGTCAAAGCTTTTGGTTTTAGGGACTCTTACCTTCAGGAAAGGCCTTTGTGGCTCGAGGGATCCTGCGAGCTTGACCTTCTTGAATAGGCACATCCTCTTGCAATGTCTGCAAGGATTGCTTGAAGTTCTATTTCATTGATAGGAGGTTTACCTTCAATCCAACAAGATTATTCTCCATGTTCTGGTCTTACTATTCATCAGCCATCTTTGAACGTTCAACTCATTCATAGCCTGATCAGCCCACACAAATATAGTGTCTTCCTCTATGTTCCATTCTCCCAAAGTTTCCTCTATCTGAGCCACCCTTTCTTTCCAAGGTCTTACTCGACACATCATTTGCTGCTATATACCAATTTTGACTAAGACATGCCATAATTTTGCTTTGCAAATGCACAACGCTAAGCCCTCTGTTTATTTGTTATGTATAGACTAAACCACCGATTTTAATGCCTCTACAATGAGTCTTCTGGTTCCTCATAATTGGACGAAAATTGGGCTAATTGTTTGAAAAAGTAGAAAGTGGTTTATGTTCTTGAAATTATAAAATGGGTTTAGTCTAAGACACTTTGCAAGTGCCACGGAGTCATACAAGTAGTAAAAATTTGGATATAAGTGGGATGTTGATGGGACCTCTCCTGAGGAGATTGTGAAATTTTAAAATAAACTACCTAACTACTCAAGATCCCACGCTGTACCTCCTTGTAAATGTTTGAAAAGATAATACTTATATTATATTTATCTAATTAAAAGAAAATTTGAATTAAAACAAAAAAAAAATTAGTTGGATTGAATCAGTTCTCTGCTAGAAATGGATACTAAGATAAAACTGCTGTGGAACAGTCAATTTCTACATTATAATCCATTGATTATCTCAATCCTGATTTTGGATCTGGATTTGTCAAAGATGTCTAATAATGCAGCTTGGATTTCTCCACATTTCACTAATTAGAGGTCCATGCTTCTTTCAAAGACATGGATATAATCAGTTACTTGTATTCAGAACGCTCTTTATAAGATTTGTGTATTTTTCTTTTTCAATACTTCGTATCCATTTCTTAAGACTGCAGGATTCCCGCATCCTATTTCTGGACCATTGCAGAACCACTACAAAATGGTTGATGACTCATTCTTTAGATCTGATGGATTTTTCTCTTTCCATGATTAGATCTCAGCTAACCGCAGATCGAATCTTATCAGTTAAGGTGAAATCTACATTGATTTAAATTGATAATTAATCCCTTCCAACTTCAGTTGTGGTGAAATGAAAATTTATCTAAGTGAAATCTCGGAGCTCGGATCTTAGATGAGTAGTCAGCATACTGATTGAAGGTTCAAAGCTCCGGAATCTCCATCTCTATGTCTACTTTCCGAGAGGAGCTCACGGAAATCGAATGGAACAGTCCTTGATAGGATACTCGATACTACTATTGAGAACAATCAATTTAAGAACAACATCAATAAAATAAATCCCCAATTTCAGGTACTTCTCTCTAGTATGTGCAGAAAAGACTGTAACTAACGACAATTCCAAATTAGTGGAAGTTGTGCTCATCAAAACTACATCGCAATGACAGAAGCATTGATCGAATACACTGATAGTACAGTGTCGATAAGAAAGCGAATTCCAGGTGAATTACGGATTCCATTAATTTAAGCATTAATTAGAAGAAAGTGAAAATTAAGAGTAAACTTCAACGTGCGGCGAATTTCTGATTCCAGATCCAGAAAAGAAAAGTTAAGAAAAGAAAAAAAAAAAGAAAAATCTACTCTAAAATTATACAATTGAGTCTTCTTCAATCCCCCAAAATTTGGGTTCCGGAAGAGCCTCCTTTTATTGACGCAAAAACGCCTATTTATACATTTCCAACAATTGGGCCTGATTCCAAGGCTCTAGGTAGATTTCCCCAATTTTAATGGTCCAACTTGTTGTTCAGGTCGTGACCTCCGAAGCATGTCGCGACTTGTTAGGTATGTCGTGTCCTCTGGAAGCTTGTCACAACGTTCTTTTGCCTTGTTTTTGCAATATTTAGTCGTGACCTGATGTCCTCTGTCATGACATTGTTCTTTGCAGTTTTCTTCAGTTGGTTGTCACGACTTGGAAATCTTGTTGTGTGCTTTTACTTATCATGTTTCCTGAGAATCATCATGTTGCAGTCGCGACTAAATTTAGCCGTCGTGGCCACGTTCGATTGCCTGATAGTGATGACTTTTTGTTGTGACCTCGACACCTAGTTTCAGATGGTATCACAGACCACGAATTTCGTATCGCGACCTAGCTTTTTCTTCCTTTGTTGAATTATGTGTCACGACAAAGTTTCTTTGTCGCAACACCATTTCTGTTGCTAGCCACTTTGATCCTCGTCGTGACAACTTTTTCTGGTCTCCAAGTGTTTATGTTGCAACCATAATTTCGTAATACGGCGACTACTTGTCTTTCCTTTACTAAATTAAGATTCGCGACAAAGCTTTTTCACATGTCATGACACTGTTTCTATTATAGGCGATTTGATCCTTGGTCTGACCTCCCGCTTTCATGTTGCTACATCATATCTTGTTTTCTTTCCTACAAATGCACGAGTTGCGACTCCAATTGCTGATCTATTTATTTTCTTGTCGCGACATCAAAAGCATGTCGTGACCATTCTTTCTTCCAATCTTGTCGCAACCTCATTTTTTAGTCATGACAATTTCTATTCAATTTAGCTTCCTTTTCTGGTCGCGACTTAGAAAGTGTGTCGCGACTAAGTAGTGGCCCTTCTTACCTTGTTCTTGTTGCAGTTGCTCAAAACTTAGTCACAACATGTTAAATGGATTCAGCTCATTTTAGTAATGACGTGAAATCCATGCCGTGACCTCGTGAATTGCCGGCTTATATTTTGTTGCAACATCAATTTTTCGATTAGAGACCTTGTCAGGCCCCGGTCGACCATCCGTTTCCTGATGACCTCTGTTCTCCGACGACGCGGGTTATATCTTCTTTTGGTGTCGCGACCTCGATTGGTAGCCATAGCGTCGTTTGTCTGATCTTAAATTTTTCTCTCTCGCGTGATCTGAGGATGTCGTGACACACTTAAAACCTTTGTCTTCTGAAATTGTCATAACATTATCACTTAGGTCGTGACTTAAAAGCTAGCGGCCATTCTGATTTCTGCATTCATGACCTCGTTGCATGTGACTAACATGGTCATTGATCTCATTTTCTTCTGGATTTTTGCTGGAATTGTAGCTTCTTCTATATAAATCTGCAAAATATAAATTTGGTCAAATCTCCATATTCTGCATAAAAATAAGTAATTACATTGTAACACTAATAAGAAAAAATGGATTAAAAATTCAATGAGTTTTTGACCCATCACCTACTTAGCAAGTCTTCCAATGTTTCCCACCCAAATAGTAAGATGGAGAAGAAACTCATACAATGGAACCCGCCATGTTTTATTAATCTTTACTCAATAGACTAATTACAAAAATTCGTACGATTGCCTGCATTAAGCTTAAAAAATGGAACTAGAGTATGAGGCTGTACATTAGTTTCCCTCATGCCCTCTCTCTCTCTCTCTTCCCTCCTCTCTCTCTATATAGCTCTGATGGGGAGAGGCCTTTAAAGCCTGCCAGTTTGTGTTGTATTACCAAAGCATGTTCATTCGAATACACCTACTTACCTGCTGCCGCCTCACTTCACTCCCATACGCCTTTCATGGATGGTTAAACATGATCCCATGATTTCTTGTTTTGGGAAAGTTGTGCATTTGTTCATAGAACATGCACCTTCTATAGTGTTGTCAGTACTGCATTCTCATATGAACTCCACTTCCCTGCTTGACTCATTGCAACCCTTGCAGCCTTATGGACCCAGAGAAATTCAGATTACGGAAAAATGATGGAAATCGTAATTTCGATTACAAAATTGTAATTTCGGTTAAAAATCCAAAATTTATTCTCTAGATCTCGGATGATGGAACAAATTACACCGTTGGAATCGTCTCGTGAAATCTAGTTACCACATAAATTTAAATTCGAATTAGGGCAGTCGAATTTACACGTTTTCGGCATCGCGGTTTGGGTCTTAGTAAAAGCGATTTTTAGATGCGACAGTCACATATAAACACGTACTCATGTGCCATCGTGGCATGGTAGAAAAGTATGAAAATGGACGGCCGAGATAGTCACCAGGAATGTCAGCCCAGGAAAGAAGGACATAAATGTCATTTTTGGAATTGTTTAAGTTAGAAAAAGACAAAAAAGAGGAATAGTGCTTGTCTTCTTCAAATATCAAAAGAGAAAAACGTGAATTGGAGAGGGAGGAGATGCAGAAGATGGAAATGGAGGTTTTAGAGTGAGAAAGGTTCTGAACTATCTCAAAGAATCGCAGAGATCGGCCAGTCAATGGTCGTCGAACAAGAAGAGCCTTTCGGCCAGGAGAGGGGCTTCGCCGTGAATGCCGAATTTAAGGAGTTGAACAAACTCCTTGAGGGTAGGGTTTCTCCACTATGGGTTTTATTCTTTATTTAAATTACTTTGTTAATGTTTGAGTTAGACAGGCGTGAGGCCGTTTGATCGATCCCAGTCTGCTGAGGGCCGAGTTGTTCATAATTTTGAGCCTCCCGATGGACGGCCAGTGGGTTCACGATTTGTTTGTGATGGGTATGTTGGAAATTATGTAATAAATGATGCTTTGGTTTGTATAGGGCAGGTAATGGCTGTGAAATTCGGGTTCACAAAGTGAGCCCAGAAGCGTTAGTGATTTTAGTGTGTAGGGTTTCACTATTCAGAGAATAATGTTCACAAAATAAATTTTGTGAATTAATGTGTTGTTGATGATTCAGTGATTGTTAATTGTTTGATCATTAGCCATGACTAATTTTGTGTGATGAAACCAGAAATTACTACGCGTTGTGTGATTTAATTTTTATGTGAATATATGCATGTTTATATATTTGCATGTGTAGTATAATGGAATTGGCATCATATGCATTAAGTATGCCTTTAAAACTTTCAGGATGATAAGGGTGAAATTACATAGAGTAATTCTAGAAAATGATTTCGGAGGGTAGTCTAAAAATGATAATTCTCGGAGGGTAGTCCATACTAAAAAGATATCAATCGTCGGAGGCGGCTTGATGGATACATCGGTGAATCCATAAATAATATCAATCGTCGGAGGCGGCCTGATTGTGCTATTTTGGAGCAGTGCGTTCTGCCGGTGGAGAGTAGCCCACTTGGGGTGATTCCACCCTGCGGCGTTAGCTCATCCCATCGGGGATACTATTTTACAGGTGCAGGGAGCGTGCGAGGAGACGGCTCGTCCTAGAGGCTGAGTTTTAGAAGAAAGCCGGCATGTGGCTTTGGTGGTTTTACATGTATTGGAATTTTTAGAATTTTAATATATGTGTTGTATAAGAGTAGATCATTAACTCTTGTAACTATGATATATAGTTGGTATGTTTTATGAGTATTGTTTAAGGGCGAGTAGCGTTTTGCTCATGTGATGGATTATATAGTTTATATATGTTGTGAGTATAATCTGCGAGAGACCAGGGTCCATTTTCGGTATAGTTGTATATGAGACCCCTTGTGGTCATTGTGTATATTGGGACAAGTTATTCCGCGGGTTGCGACACCCCGAGAGCCCGAGGTCAGTTGACTGCCAGTGACTCAGATCTGGTGGAGTCGGGTTACGACGCCACTTTAGAAATGGCGAGGAGTCTCCTGCGTGCGGGGAGCTCTACCCCAGTCTGAAAACATGTACACATTTTACTGTCCCCGAACGGAGTCCGATAGTGCAATATAATCTCGGCATGAGTAAAGTGCCTCTTGGGCTCATAAATACTCATAAAAACATATCGACTATTCTCAGTATCTCCCAATAATTCCATAGTTGATTTACACTTTTATCTGAGCATATATTAACATCTACAAGTCCTAATACACATGTTATGTCCAAGCTCATCAAGCCACAAAGCCAAACTCTTCAAAATGGATTGTCTTCTTGGCGCTCCATATGCACGAAAATAAAGAGGGTCCCACGACCCGAGGGTGAGCTAAGCTGGAAGGAAATATACTGAAGTGAAGCTTTACTATACAAGTCTTGGAATCTTATGCTCGAAGTAGCTACACTCAAGTAAATGTGCATGATCCTGCTTGAATGTCTACCATGTCATCCCCATGTCACGAGTCCTCATAGACTAAGCTCATACTTACTAAGCCATGTGAAAATAATCATTTTCAAAACAAAACTTTTGTTCTTGAAAATATACTACCGAAATATTCGGTAAAAATATGGGACTACCCTCCAGGGTGAATTGGTTGGTAGGCTTTGAAAGCAGTCATGGTCCTCTTAAAAGTGATACGTTGGCTCCCATCTACATTGATTCTCAGGAATATCATCTGTGAAATTCCTTCATAATACATATCCGTTTTACAAAAATGCCTTGTCATGCACTCACACTAACTTCTAGGTTACCAGTGCATATGAAAATACATTATACATTTTCAAAATCATTTACAAATAATATTAATATGCATATTTTCAATCGCTACAATTACAGCGTATGACATTCAAGCACATGACATCTTTGATTTAGCTCAATTGAGCAGTTCATGAATTTCATCTCCGATGGCCTGGCAACCACTGATTATATTGTGAATTGAGCAAATCTCAATTTTATTCGATGGCTCATGCAGCACACAAATTACATATTTCCATATAATTGTGACCTCATCATTAATCCTCATTGGCATTAACTTTTATTGATTTCTACACCACACTGACTCAAGCCATTCATTTTATACCATTTCAAGCACCGCGACACATGGACAATTCTTATCCATTTCACCTGAGCAGGAATTTGTTTTACGGTCCCAACCAGTAAGTGGGTTGTCCACGGAAAACCCACACTTCCTATAGAGTTACTCTTGGTGGGCCATTTCCATTCCCATTTCGGTCTCTAATCACCAAAAATAGAATTTGTGCACAAATTCTAACACAGTGACCACAGTGGTTTAGGCGTCTACGGGCATTCACGGACAGCGAAATCTCCAAAAATTCCATGGTCGGTCTTATGTTTTGGGACTGATCCTACGGCCATTCGACCTTTTTCCATACAAATACATGATTTAAAGCAAATGGGTGAAATAAAAACACTTGAAACCCCCTAATTTAGAAGATCTGGATGGTGGAAAAAACCCCGAGGAATTCTAACAATTAAGATTACATGTTTTGGGATAAGATCCCTTCCCTCGCGATATCAAACCAGCAGCCATGGAGAAAAACCCTTAAAAATGGGAATACTTGCCGTGGGAAAATCCTACCTCTTGGAGTTGTCAAAACTACTTAAACACAGGGTCCTTGGTAGCTTGCTCATGATAGAGCGTTCCATAACTAAAATTAATCCGACGGTCCAGATCAGAAGTGTTTCTATGAGAAAATTGGAAGACTCTCTCACAGAATCATATTTATATACCATAACCTCTTTGCATCCCTTTCTCTCCCATTTCCGTTTGCATTGATTTTAAGTGGAAAACATATTTGATCTTTTGTCTTTTGTGACTTAAAATGAATCTCTAAATGACATGTATGTCTCTTTTAGTTTGATCTTATTTTCACCTCGGCCGTCAATTTTCATCTTTCTCCTCTTTATGTGGTACATGGGTACATAAGCGTATATTTATTGCCTTCGTAGCAGCTGAAAATCATTCTGACACCGGCGACCAATACCTGAAAAGGTATCAACTCATTGTCTACCGACCAAATTTGAGAATTTTACGTGCTAACTATATTTGTGACGATTAACTGATGCGATCCGTTTAGTCATGCGAGATCCTAGAGAATTAATTATGGATTTTTAGCGTAATTGTTTTGTAATCAAAATTCTGTTTTTACTTATTCAATTGTTTGGTCTTACATTCTCCCCTCCTGAAATTTATTAAATTCCTTTTATACACATCGATATATGCATATATAGCACTAGAACTCAAAAGGCGTTGCTAGAATTACTAGTGACAAAACTAAGATTACGATTCTGTGTTGATGGTACATCCAGCTCATCCATAATCGACGACGTCCGCCTTGACATGTCTACCACTAAGATTACCGCGCTTAAAAATGCGACTCCGACCTCTAGAAAGAGTCTAAATCTCTACACTGCATTCCCAAGGAAAAAATTTGCCAATCATACATTCTAGTTTTCTGTTTGCCAACATCTATACTGAAAGTGAGGCTTGTGCTCCCGGGACTAAACCTATCAATGGTGTGTGAAATGAGTTATGTTGCATCCAGTTGGCTTCTCTGCTGTAGTCCAGCAATTGCGGTGAGGCGTGCCATATCAGGTGACTCATCTAGGCGCTCAGTGTGTCTATTTGTAGGATCACCTGCGCCTGCTGGGGCAAATCTGCGCCTCATATCTTGAAATTTGTGATGGTAGCTGTCACGACGGCCGGGTACTCTCGAGCCTGCTGAATCACAGCAGTGCGACCTGGGCTGTCTTTGACCAGAAGCTATATGGCATCAAATCTTAATTCTTTGGTCTTTGGCATGAGCGATCTGAAGTCCTCGTTGTCTTGGGTATGGAGGAAACCAGCTATTGTTTTGCTCTGTCCCCACGGTATTTGGGATTTGCACGATTCAAACATCGGGGATGTCTCTGAGGCGATCCTCCTCATATCCAGGCAGGCAGTAGTAGCATACCATCGCCCATCTTGTTGTGACCCTCTATAAATCCTGCTGATGAGTTGGGGTGAAGTGTCACATGGCATGGGATTCTGCCTCCCAGGTGACGATCCATTCAAGTCTGTCCAGTGACCGGCGAGTAACACATCATCGCCTGCGATCCTTTGTCTGTCTGGCAGTGCGACCTCGACCGTCTTGGACCTCTTAAAAGCAGTCTACGCTTCTTTCTCGGATTGGAAGAAGATGGATCTTGTATCTTAGTACTGACACCATATCTTGGATGCCTCGTGTGTACCTCCCTCTCTGCTAGTGGAGGCGATGTATAAGCGGCATTTGAAGTCATTTCGACCCATGTCTCCATCTCTTGCATATCTTGTGCGTGTGATCTCAGCCTCGATGACACTGTGATCAAGCAGACGGGTGAGTCGTTTATCAGTGTTGCCTAACTTGCGCCAGTGGACGACCTCGGCGTCCTCACCCTCTACTAGCCATCTACACAATCAACATGGCGGTCCCGATACAAATCTGGTATCTCGAAGGCATAAACACCGCCCCCCGAGGACACTAATCATGCACATAACCCGGTGTATCACGTAATTTGCATTTAAATATTGTTTCAAACAAAATTTACATTTCAAAATTCATTCGAGAATTTATTTTCGAGAATTTTATCATTTATTTTGATTTTATTTTTCAAAAAAAAAAAAAAAAATCGAAATTTACTGTTCACAGTTTGACGGTCAACGTTTACGTTCGCAGTTACTATTCGCGGATTCTTGTTCAGCGATTCTTTGTTGGTCCCGCAAATACAAAATTATATTGTAACACCTTCAATGACCTGTTGTCTTGCAATACAATTTCCTTTCCCTTGTTGTCTTGCAATACAATTTCCCTTTCTCTATCCCTTGAGTCTGCCTGAGAATTCTATACTTGCACTCTCTTACAATACACTTTGTTGTGTTCTGATACAATCTATGCTTGCACTCTCCTGCAATACACACTTTGAACCTAGCAACCTAGGTTGCAATACAATTTCCGACTTGCAACCTGATTTTCCTCCCACACATGCTACGATACGATCTAACACCTCACAGCAATACACTTTCTTTGACCAACTACACATCCTTGATACAATCTGCTTTGTATTGCAAGCCTGTTACCCTCAATCCTGAGCCTTCCTCTACGCGATACAGAAAATGGTGACTAACGTCTGATTTTTTTTTTCTCACAGTTTTCCAGCCCTCTCTTGATACAATTGCAAGGCTTCTTGTCTAAAATTCTATTATTGTTTTAGGCGTGCTTCAACCGAGTTTACCTTGATTTTTTTTTTTTTTCATTTATAATATATATTTATATATTTTCCATTATTTCGACAATTGGAAAAATCACTAAAATCACTTAAAAATCATTTTTTTCACTCTTTAATATAAAATAAATTTATAAAAAATTTATTTAACACCTTCTTAAATTTTACCATATAAACCTTAGAATTTTTTCTCACCTCGTAACCAAATAAATTTATAAAATTTATTTTCTTTTTCGATTTTCATTGAAAAATTTTCTCGCTCAATATATTTAAAAAATTTATTTTCTTCCTTTTTACTGATTTTAGTAAAATCTTAGAAAATATTTTCTTCGATCTCATCCCGATAAATTCATGAAATTTATTTCCACAAATTTTCTTGACTTAGAAAATTATTTTCATCACTAATAGGCGAATAAATTTATAAAATTTATTCTTTTCATTCTCTTTCAGTTTTTTGTACCTGTATCACGAAATGTTTTCCTACGCATTCATGTGCTAATCATAACACACACATATTCCTGTTACACATAAACATGTCATACAAACCAAACACATACATACAACCATTCATCAATCCACTGATCACACCTGGCTCACCTCTAGTGTGTTTACTAGTTTGTTGGTGCCTTTCTAGGTAATCTTATACTAAACTTACATCAAACCACACTAAGTGGTGTGTTCTCATCTCTTAAAGACTATGGCCTTAAGCCCCGATTTCCTCGATCCCTAGGTTTCATACACAAGTTCCATATTCTAAGACCAGTGGCCTAGACCGAGTCCCTCAAGCCCTAGGTAATCGTATACCTAGCTTATCGACACTAAGCTCTAGGTATTTATAAACCTAAGCTCTGATACCAAAGGCTGTAGCTGAAGCAGGGGTTCGTTGACTACCGTCGGCTCGCGGAGCTCCTGAGTGGAGGGTGGGTGCAAGCAGCCACTTTAAAATCGGGCGGAGTCTCACTGTACGAATACAAATACAAAACATGTATACCTGTTTGTCCCAAGCAGTCCCGATGAATTGCGATATAATCTCAACATGAGTAAAAGGCCCTCTGGGCTCATAAACCAATATCATAAAACATATCCACTATTCTCCAATTATCTCCCAATAATTCCATAGTTGATTTACACTTTATACAAAATTAAATTGATATTAACATCTACAAGTCTAGCCCATGTTATGTTCAAAAACCATCAAACACCAATGACTTACCAAAATGGATTGTCTTCTTGAGCTCCATATACACAGAAAAAATAAGGGAGGTCCCACGACGGGGTGAGGCTAAAGCTCGGTGGGAGAATGGCACTAAGTGGGCTCCCACCTCACCACCCTAAGGTGCAGTGCTATGCTCAAAGTAAACACACACTCAAGTAAATACATGATCCTACTTGAATGTCTACATGTCGTATCCCATGTCACGAGTCCTCACCGACTCACTCACACTTGCTAAGCCATGTATGAGAAAAGTAATCATTTTCAAAACAAAACTTTTGTTCTTGAAAATATACTACGAAGCTAATGGTAAAAATATGGGACTACCCTCAGAAATTGAATTGGTTGAGTGAGCTTTCAAAAACAGTCATGGTCTCATCAAAATGATACGATGGCCCATCTCGACCCGATTCTCAGGAATATCATCTGTGAAATTCCTTCCATGCGTATAGGTTTTACAAAATATGTCTTATACTAACTCTAGATTACAGTTATATCTGAAAATACCATTATATTTTTCAAAATCATTTATAAAATATGTCAATATGCATATTTTCAATCAACTACAATTACACGCGTGTAATTGACCTCGAAGCATCCGCGATTTAGCTGATTGAAGCGATTCATAATTTCATCTCCAATGGCCCTATGCTCACAATTATATTCCATATAATTGGGCAAATCACAATTTTTATTCCCAGTATTTTATACATACTGATTATATTCCGTATAAATTGTGACACCGTGTTAATCCTCTTAAGCATTAACACATTGATTTCTACACCACACCAACTCCAAGCCATTCATTTCATACCATTTCAAGCACACAACACATGGGCCAAATTCTTATCCATTTCTAAACCTGGAATTTGTTTTCTGAGTCAGCAATAAGTGCAGAACACATCTGACATACACTTCAGGTTCCTCTTGAATTGGAACCGATTTCCATTCCCATTTCCGGTCTCTAATCACCAAAATAAATTTATTGCTAAATTCTAACACAACAGCCCTGACAGTTCTGGGCGTGCAGGCCATTCACGAACTGACCCCGAAAATCTCAAAAAAATTCCGCAATTAGGTCCAGTATTTTGAGACCAGATCCACTGACCCATTCAGACCTTTTTTCCATACAGTGCCTGATTTAAAGCAATGCGGGTGAAATAAAACACCCAAACAGCCCCTAGTTTCTGGGCAGTCTCGGATGGTGGGAAAAATCCCCGATAAATTCCTAACGGTCGGTCCCATGTTTTGGGAGGATAGATCAAAGCAACCCCTCCACTGACCTCGAACCAGCCGAGAAACATGGGAAAAACCACTTAAAATGGGAATAAAACGCAAGTAGGAGAAAATCACACCTCTTGGAGTTGTCAGCTTCATAAAGCCCGGGGTCCCTTGCGTGGCACGCTCCGCGTGGGGGAACGTTCCTTCTTGCTCCGTCGAAATCAGCGGTCCGTCGCGTGTATTTTTAGAGAGAAGTCAGATACTCTCTCTCTAGAATCACCATTTCCTTCTCACGCCCTGCCATCCTTTCTCCCATTTCACGTTTTGCCCTTGATTTTAAGTGGAGAAGAAACACTATTTGATCTTTTGTCTTTTGTGACTTAAAATATAATCTCTAAATGACATGTATGTCCCTCTTTTACCAGATTTGATATTCGGCACTACCTCGGCCGTCAATTTTCATCATTTCTCTACTCATACCACTTACTGAATTTTTGTGAGTACATGTTATTTGTGCCTTTTAATGCAGCAATCAAAATCGTTCTGACACCCAAGCAGCCGATGCCTCGGCTTATGTGGCTCCGTATCTCGACAAATTGCGAAATTTTACGTGCTAACTATATTTCGCGAGACAATTCCAACGGTATGATCCGTTTCGTCATCCGAGATCTAGAGAATTAATTACGGATTTTTAACCGTAATTACAATTTGTAATCAAAATTACGATTTTGCCCTTATTCCAGAAATTGGAATTTTGGTCTTACAGAATTGTATTTGGGTAGAGCTCCCCATACAAGGAGACTCGCGATTTTCATGAAAATGTCGGGTCACCCAGAGCATTCCACAAATGTTCCGTAGGGTTGGCGGGCAGTCAACGGACCCCGGGATTTGGGGTCATAGCTTGAGTATGACGGGGTATCACGAATACCTAGGGAGCTCGGGTTGGGTATCCATCACCACTTGGATGGTTTGATGTAGAGTATAGGTATATAAAAACCTAGAGAATGAGGGCTTGGGCTTAGGCCATAGTCGTGTAAGAACATCGCACTTAGACCAGTTCGATGTTGAGTTTAGGTATGAGATTACAGAAATGGAGACAGACTATGACACAGCATTGCATGTGTTTGGTGTGTTTTGTGTGATTTGATGAAATGATGAGTGATCGTGTGTTATGATTGTTTGTGTGCTTAGTGATTAGCACCGTGTGTTAGAGAATTTATGGAAAACAAATTTTGGAGTTTTCACAGGTATTAGGAGCGAGGAAATAAAATAAATAAATTTTATAAATTTATTTGGATAATAAAAATAGAAGTTTTAATAAATTTTATTTTGGTTAGTGTTAAGATCAAGATGTTTTGATGAATTTTTGCTTGGACAACATGGTCAGTGAAAAAATAATAATAATAAGTGAAGAAAAATAAATAAAATAAATTTTAGAAATTTATTTGGCTTGGAGGTGAAGAAAATAATTTTCTAAGGTTTTACAAGTTGTAAAATTGAAGAAAATTGAATAAAATAAATTTTTATAAATTTATTTGAATATTCTGGAGAATGAAAAAAAAAATGGATATAAATTTTTTTTTTTTTTTTTTGTGTTTTCCAGTCCAGTATGAGTGGGAAAAAAAAAAAAGATATGTTTTGGGTGTTCCGATGATGGAAATAGAAGAGAAAAAAAAAAAGAAGTTATATATATATTTTTTGTAGTTTCCAGTAAATGGAAAAAAAAAATAATAAATGCAAAACGAAAAAAAATTTAGTGCAAAGCTGGATGACTCTTGCATAAAATTATATTAATGAGAGGAAAATTGTATCCACCAATACGGTATTGTATTGTGATTGGGTTCCTGGGCTAGAGAATTTGAAAGTGTGTTGTGATATTAGTCATTGTATTGCAGCTTAGGCAACTAGGATGGGCAGGATTGTATTGTAAGATTGAGGTGTATTGCAGCCTGGTTACTAGTGAGATTGTGTTACTGTCTGAGTTTACTATTGTATTACGAGAGGAAGTGACCAGGCTAGAATTGTATTACATGCCACGAGGTGTATTACGACGGGAGGTGGTGGTTATATTGCGACTGGGAAGAAATTGTGGTATTACGAAGAGGTTCGGTTGTATTGCAATACGATTGGAGTCTCGATGGGTTGAAATTGTATTGCAATTTGGCTTGAGTGAAGCCAATAGGTGTATTAACGAGAAAGAGCTTGGTGTTTGACCGGATTGTATTGCAATATAGTCTTTTTGGCTAAGGAAGTGTATTACAATAAACAAATTGTATTGCAACTTAAGGTGAAACGATCACAGAGTGAACATTAACTATGAAGTGTTAACGTTGACAGTAAAAAATTTGAAAAAATAAATAAATCAAACAAAGTGGGGCAGAAATTTTGAAAAATAGAAATTTTCAAATAAATTTTTGTTGATAAAAATGTTTTAAATGTATAATCGATTGCCTTGCATTACACCGTAAATGCAAGGGCAGTAATATGCTCTATAGATTTATGTGTATGAGTAGTGTCTCGGGGCGGTGTTTATGCCTTAGAATCACGTATTATGTTAACTACCTTTTAAAATTGTGATTCTTGATTGTTGCGTAGGAAACTATATGCATGGTGTAATGTGTGTATAGGAAAAGGGTGAATCTTGGGTTGGAACATGACCTTAGGGATTTGAATCAAAGAATGAACAGCTGAAATTTTATTGAAATAAATAGATTGAGTGTTAGAATTTAGCACCACTTAGGAAATGAAGCAGATTGGTTCCCTTAGTTGTCAAATCCCATTAATGGTGGCATGTGCTTTACTGAATTAGTGAAGCCCAAAAAAATCGTGATTCTGTTTTGTTGGAAATATGTAGTGGCTAGTCGAGGAGCTTGACGAGGCGTAGAGGGCGTCCACGGGGTACTAGTCGGGGCACACAGTATATGATCAGGCCTTTCTTGTAGGGGCTGCAGGGTATTGCGAGCTGTATCGCCTGCCAATTGGCTATAGCCGGTAGTCGGGGAGGTTAGTAACCTCGAGGAAGTTTAGGCGCATCATCCTCCAGGCATTCACACGGGGAGGAGATCGGGTGGTGTGAGACCATTGGTTCATCTGATTGAGAAAGTGTTAGAGTTGTAAATTACCTACATTCTTCTAAAGTTGACTACATTTGTAGTTTCATTGAGAACAGAGAAGACTCCAAATATGGTGGAAATAGAGCGGAGGGACCTCTTAAGACCTTAGAGAACTGCTGTATGTGGAGAGTTCTCCCCCTAAGGATTAGAGCAGGAATAAGGGGATGATATGTCTTTAGAGGTTGCTTGTTTGGAGATCCTCCCAGAGACTCTACTCACGAGTGGACTGATGGTCATGAATATCTCGAGGATTCGATGTCATCTGGGAATGGATTGGTGCGACGACTTACAGGTTGTTATGATTGAGCGTAGGGAGGGGTTCTCTTTTTGCTTGCACGAATGGTACTCGTGTGGTATTTCGGGGGACGAACGCGTGTTTTTGAATGAGTGTCAAGTCAAGGTGCTTGAGACAATTAGCGGAGTTGTTGCTTGGCGCTACACTGAGACGAGTGAGACGGACTTAGATCTACCTTGAGTGGTTTGCGAGTATGCGGATGTTTTCCCGAATGAAAGCTACACAGACTACCTCGCTTGTGGGGATCATGAACTTCGGTATTAAAGTTCCCACACCGTTTGCTTCCACCATCTCTATGGCTGCTGGATGCTTGCAGTTGAGTCTGAGAACTCCAAGGTCGATTACGGGATTCTTGGGCGAGGTTCGATAGGCCCAGAGCACTTCACCATGGGCGCTCGGTTCTATTTAGACCAAAGACCCTTGGCGTGCATTGGCCTCTGAGATAGTTGAGCAGGGGTTACGATTAGAATCAAATTTTTATTCACAGAGGATTGGCCGATTTATTTGATCGAGTTGAGAGGAGGCGGAGTCTACTCTAGATAGACCTTCGTCTTAGTTACCATCAGTGAGGGTTGGGGATCTGAAATATCTACCGAGGCGGTGTTTGGTGGCGTTATGGGCGCACGGATTTACGGTGATGCCCGCGGTTGGCGAATGCGCGGCATTTCATGGTCCGCGCCGGGGTATTCCAGTATGGGTCGGTTCTTCGTGGTCTTAAATGGATGACAATTTTGATGCACTCCGGTCAGTGGAACATAGTATCACTTAAGGATCATTTCTGATTGTTGAGAGACCATCAATTTGTCACGCCAAGTTCGATGAAATCACGGTTTGGCTTATTGAGGTGAGATTTTTGGGACCGCGTGGTGTGTCGGGATTGTCGGTCGACCCGGAGAAGGTTGAGCGGTGATGAGTTAGGAGAGGCCAGAGATGTCGATCTTGAGATACGTAGTTTCTTGGGATTGTTTGGGTATTACAGGAAGTCGAGAATGGGTGAAGTTGTCCATTCGGGACGGGATCGTGGGATTTCGCCTACGGGACATGGACTCCGTGGTTGGGACGGCCACACGACCGTAAAGAGAGAGATCGGGGATGCTCGGGCACTCGGGATGCGGGTGTTGGTATGAAGGAGGATCAGCCTTCTTCTAGTTCGGGAAGAAATGAAGACTTCTACTTCACGAGTTTCGGGACTAAGGCTGGGTTAGGCATGAGGCGGGATTGCCAGAAGGCGGGATAAGGACTTTGGGACAATGCGGTCTAATTAACTTCTCAAAACGGGTATACGGTTCATTTCCTCCACACCTAATACGGTCGAGAGGAACAGTTTCGGTTCGAGGGGTGCTATGGCACTTCGGCAACGAGATAGGCTAGAGGGGCCGGAGTGGGTGAAGTCGGGACCGGAGATCCGCAGTTGCGTGCGAGAGACGTGGTGGACCTTAGGGTGGTAGACCTATTGGTTGTTGATCATCGGGACTTGGCATGGATGAGTTGGCGACCATCGGGTTGTTAGTAATTGGGACCTTGGCCAGGGTTGGCATGCAGGCCACGGCCTTGGATTTGGGCTTAGAGGTTAAGGCCTTTATCGAAACCGGTATGATGTTCTACTCCTAGGATGTAGGGTGGTTGACACGATAGGTCGGAATTATGAGTGAGAGATCTCCGAGAATCTGCTCCGGAATTATGGCATTATTACGTTCGCGTGGTAACATCGAGAGCCCAGTGGTCATGATTTTATTCGTCGGTCCATTCACCTCTTGGTGGTATTGGGTTAATTTGTCGCTAGGACTCGATCGATGAAGACTCGTAGTTCGATTCGAGTAAATGAAGAATAGTGCAAAGTGTGTTGGGCGAAGGGAATAAAGTCGTTAATCCCCTCAGGTGAGAATCTGGGTTAGGGTGGAAGAGACGGGAGATATCAGGCCCGACTGGCAGATATGAGGCTCCGAAGTGTGAAGCCAGAAGGACATATTAATCGAAATGAAAACCTGCATGGGTTATCCACGCTGAGCTTAGGTTGGTGGTGAGTGACTCGAGGTGGATACCCAGCGATTGCAGCTGGGTGGTGTTGACGCAGGCTCGGTATATAGATGTATTATGACATGGACTAGGTTAACAGTGTTGGATTAGCGGTGGTGTGACAGGAAGGTCGTGGTTACACACAAAGTAAGGGTTGTGTAGGGTTACGGAGTAGTGTGGACTATAAGCAGGTTAGAGAATGACTGGGTACTCAAAATCTGGGTCCTAAGGGTAGAGGGTAATTGCCCTTAGTGAGGTCGCCTACAATAACGAGTTAGCGGCCGAGTATACGAGATGGCACCATATGAGGCATTATGGGGAGGCCCGTGCGGAGTCGCCGTTATGTTAGGCCAGGGGTGGGATAAGATCCGTGAGGTCTGATCTTGTGGGACGCAAAGGTGAGGCGATACGACCGGTGTCTTCTCACGCGGCTGGGCCGACCGGAAGGCTATGTGGAGCGTGCGGCGTCGACCCGCCAGGGTTCGGATTGGGATCATGTCTTCTTGAAGGTGATGCCTCGGAGATGAAGTGGTCGAGGTTAGCGCGAGGGAAGTTATCGCGAGAGTTTATTGGACCTTTAGGATACTTCCCGAGAGGATGGGCGGTGTTACGTCTTAGGTTGGCTTTACCGTGACGTATTCGGGTGTCACGAGGCATTTCACGTCTCCACTATGCTCACGGGTATACCGGATCCGACTCATGTGGTGGATTGGGGACCAGTTGAGGTTGACAGCGATGGGACGGCTGAGGAGGTAGTGTGTTTGGATAGCCGTGCTCAGGTTTCTGACCTTAGGCCAGTGAGGGCTAGTGAGGGTGTTATGGCGGCCTATGGAGTGGAGGAGTCAACGTGGGAGCGCGAGAACACGATGCGGGCTACCTATCCCTTCTTGTTTAGGGATGAAGTCGTGGTTTAGTGTTTAAGATTTAAATATTTGTTACGGCCATGGTAGAGTGCACGTTGCATATACATGTGATTGATGTGATTGTCCTGAATTTCGGGATGAAATTCCTTTTAAGGAGGGGAGAATGTAAGACCCGAGAAATTCCAATTTCTGGAAAAATGGCAAAATCGTAATTTCGATTACAAAATTGTAATTTCGATTAAAAATCCAAAATTTATTCTCTAGATCTCGGATGTGAAAGGGTTAAAGCTGTGCAGGTCGTCTCGCGAGAATCTAGATTGCAAAAATTTCGTCGAATTAGAACCGGTCGGAATTTACACGTTACGAGCGTCGCGGTTGGTCTTGTAAAAGCGATTTTCAATGACCACGAAAGTCACATAACACGTGCTCATGTGCCATAAATTGGCATGAGTAAGAAAGTATGAAAATGGACAGTAGAATAGTGCTAGAATGTCAAAGCGGGAAAGAATGACATAAATGTCATTTTGGAATTGTTTAAGTTAGAAAAGACAAAAAAGAGGAATAGTGCTTGTCTTCTTCAAATATCAAAGAGAAAACGTGAATTGGAGAGGGGAGGAGATGCGGTCGGCCGGTTTTAAAGTGAGAAGGTTAGACTTCTCTCTCACAGAATCGATGGGAGATCAGATGGAGTCGGCGGTCGATCGAACGAAGGGAAGCTGCTCTACGCGGAGGGCTTCGCGTGGGTACAGGATTTAAGGAGTTTAGACAAACTCCTTGAGGTAGGGGTTTCTCCCTACTTGGGTTTTATTCTTCATTTAAGTACTTTGTTAATGTTTGAGTTGAATGAGGCCGTGAGGGGCCGTTTGATCGGTCCAATCTTGGGACCGAATTGTATAATTTTGAGAACCCCTCCAGTAGACCGGCCCAGTGCGGTTCACGGACTGTTTAGTGATAGGTATGTTGGAAATTATGTAATAAATGATGCTTTGGTATGTATGGGGCGGTAATGGCCGTGAGGGGTCGGGTTCCGCAGAAATTGAGCCAAGCCGATTAGTGATTTTCGGGAATAGTAGCAAGGGGTTTCACTATTCCCGAGAATAGTGTTCACAAAATAAATTTTGTGAATTAATGTGTTTGGTCGAGTAATTCAAGTAGAATTGTTCGTGTTTGATCATTAGCCCATGTGAGCTAATTTTGATGTGATGAAATGAGAAATTACATAACATGATAGTGTGATTTAATTTTTATGTGAATACTTATGCATGTGTTTATATATTTGCATGTGTTATAGAGGCTATGTCGAATTAGCAAAAATCATACATTCCATATGCAACTGAAGACACACTAGGATGATAGGAGTGAATCGTAGAGGTGAGTGCAGAAAGAGAAATGATTTCGGAGGGTAGTCTAAAATGATAATTATCGGAGGGTAGTTCATCTTAAAGATATCAATCGTTGGAAACGACCCGGTGATATACATCGGAGGGTAGTCCATAAAATAATATCAATTGTCGAGCGACACGATTGATATATATACGTGGTTGTCCACAAATAAACATAATAATTCTCATGCGAGGCAGGCGAGTGTGAGAGATCGGTGAGGGACTTCCGGAGTGCGAGATGGAGTTAGACATTGAGTAGGATCGTGCATTTGCTTGAATGTGTGTTTTATTTAGGCGTTGCATTCTTGTGACTTAGTGGAAGTAGCCCACTTAGTTGATTCCACTATTGAACGTGGCTCGCCTTGTCGGATGCTATTTTATAGGTACGGGGAGCGTCTTGAGGGACGGCTCGATCCCAAATTTGAGTTTACCCAGAAGAAAAGCCGGCGTAATGACACAGGTAAGTTTACATCTGAGACAGAAATTCAATTCTGGAATAGAGGGCAAAATCGTAATTTCGATTACAAAATTGTTATTTCGGTTAAAAATCGAGATTAATTCTCTAGATCTCGGATGATGAAGCGGATTGCTGCAGTTGGAATCGTCTATGAAATCTATGCACGTAAAATTTTTGTCGAGATTCAGAACCGATCGGAGTTGGCACGTTTTTCGAGGCATCGCTCTCTGAGTCTTGATAAAACAATGTTCGATGCGGCAGAGAGTCACATATAACACGTACTCATGTGCATCAGTCGTATGAGTAGAGAAATGATGAAAATGGACGGCGAGATAGTGCGGGAATATCAATTTTGGTAAAGATGGGCGTAAACGTCATTTAGAAAAGGGTTTAAGTCATTGGAGCCAAAAAAATTGTAATAGTGACTTGTCTTCTTCAACAAAAATAAGAAAAAACGTGGGGGAGGGGATATGGAGATACAGTGGCCGAAAATGGTGGCTTTTAGAGAGAAGGTCTCTGACTTCTCTCTAGATTTGCGACAAATCCGACCGTCGGCGGTCTTCGGGACAAGAAGGAGAACTGATCTACGCGGAGAGGACTTCGCGTGGGTACAGATTGTGAGTTTGTGAACTAAACTCAGGAGGTGGGGTTTCTCCTACTTGGGGTTTTAGTCAACCGTTTAAGTACGATGTTAATGTTTAGGTTAGTTGAAGGGCCTTGAGCGGCCGTTTGATCGGTTCCAAACCTTAGGTCGAAATGTTTGAATTTGAGACCCACGGAAGCAGGTCATTATCAGTTCTACGGACTGTTTGGGTCAAGTGTGTGATGAATGGTTCCATAAATCATGTATTGGTTTGATTGAGGCCGGGAATGGCCGAGAAATACGGGTTCACAAAGTGAACCGATAATTTGTGTTTGATAGGAATAGTAAACGAGGTTTTCTTTTGTTCCGGCGATGATTTCACATAATAAGCGTGAAAATATGTGTTTGGTCAAGTGATTCAAATTGAATTGCTTGTGTTTGATCGTTAAGCGGCGTGGTAATTTTGATGTGATGAATGAGAAATTACATAACATGTTTGTGTGATTTTAATTTTTATGTGAATATATTCATGTTTATATATTTGCATGTGAATTAGGTTGTATTGGAATTGGCATACATGCATTCCATATGCCTTTGGAACACCCCCAGGACTATAGGAGTGAGTCGTAAGATGATCCCCAGAAGATGGTTCGGGTAGTCTAAAAATATTAATTATCGGAGGGTAGTCAGACTAAAAATATCAATCGTCGGGCGGCCCCGATTGATATTCATCGGAGGTTAGTCCCACGAGCAAATAATATCAATCGTCGGACGGCCCAATTGATATATATACATCGGAGGGTTGTCCATTAATAAAACAATAATTCTCATTACAAGGCTTAGGCGAGGTGTGGGAGAGTCGGTGGATTCGGGATGCGGGTTGGTCGTGTAGACATTAAAGTGGGATGTGCATTTGCTTGAATGTGTGTTTGCTTTAGACATTGCACTACACTTGGGTGGTGGGTGGCCCGCAGGCCGATTCTCTCTTGAGCATTAGCTCACCCCGTCGTGGGACACCTCTTCCACGGTCACGAGGGAGCGTGCGAGGGAGACGGCTCGATCTGAGGCGGGGTTAGAAGCCCCCCCGAATGTGGCTTTGTTGATGTTTATGTATTAGAACTCTTTAAGTTTAATATATGTATTGTTTAAGAGTGAAAATATTGTAACTCTTGTAACTATGGGATATATAGTTGGATTCATGGTTGGCATGTATGACCAGTCGCGTTTGGGTCCAGTGGTCGTATTGGATATATGTGCATATATTGGACTGTTTGGAACAGAATGCATCTGAGGTTTTATACAAGTATTGTATTTGGGTAGAGCTAAAATCTGGAGACTGCCGGGTTACCTGAAGTGGCGTCGGGTAACCCGACATCCACTTGTATTCCGCCGGTTGACGGGTAGTCAACGGACCCCCGGGTTTTGGGGCGTCACATTACATGTATTGGAATTTTTAGAATTTTAATATATGTGTTGTATAAGAGTAGATCATTAACTCTTGTAACTATGATATATAGTTGGTATGTTTTATGAGTATTGTTTAAGGGGCCAAGTGGTCGTTTTGTTCATATGATGGATTATATGGTTTATATATGTTGTGAGTATAATGCAAGGGCCCAAGAGGTAATTTTTCTCTGTATAGTTGTATATGAGACCCCTTGTGGTCATTGTGTATATTGGGACAGGTTATTCACATGTGTTGTATTTGGGTAGAGGCTCTAAGGTACAAAGGAGGCTCTGCGTTATATAATGGATCTTCAGGCATTCTGATCTTCAGCGGTGACGGGTGATCAGCGGATCCCGGGATTTGGGGCGTCCACGGGCCTTCACCTTTTCGCCCGATTGTGCGTGTCTCATGCCTTAGCCTATGAGGCATACCACCATCTCCATGGATGTCAACTAGGCTCTCAATCATGTTGTTGTTTCCCTAACTGGCTCCCTTCATCCCTCATTTTGCCCGAGACCTTAACGTATGCAATTAATGCGAGCCGCCTGCAGGTAACTAATCGACGACAAGCCTTAGGTGTCGACGCGCGTGCCCACCGTCCATGGCCAACCAGCTCAGTGGCATTGCATCCATGCTTGTCTTTCCAAGGCGACTGAGTCATGGCATTGTGCAAATGGCCCTACATTCGTGTGCACAAGCTTTAACGTGCCCTCGTGTCGTCACAAGGAAGAGACAGCTTGCATGTCGTGGAGCTCATGCATCCCCTTCCTGGTGCTTTTCATCTATGTCTTGAGCCATGCACGAGGCCATGGTGGTGTGCCCACGACCTTGCCATGGCCCCCCTTTCATCGACTACACACCCCCCACCCCTAAAGAGCTATTTAGGTAATTTTCATATTTTCTCTAGGAGACATCAACCTATGCTAAGGAGACATAATAGAATAAATAAATAATTATTTATTAAATTACTAAAATACCCTCATACCCAAATACACTCATACATAAAGGAGAAACTCATGGCAAATCTTCTCACGCCCAGACTTTTTATGTGCTTGTATGCGATTGCCTTGCCGCATGCATGTCTTGGTGTATGCATGGCTTGCTTGCAGAGCGCGGCCCTTATCTTTGTGTGTGGCCAACTGTGCGCGCCAGCCTTTGCGGCGCCACCACGTTGTGTGACACGCTACGGCGTGTGGCTCTGCGTGCGCGCGATTGTCTATCGCTTCCTCCAGTCGTTGGTTTGTCCTTCTTGCTACGCCGAAATTGGGGTTTCTCATGGGCGCGAGATCAACCATGAGACTTCTACATTGGCTTGTTAGATTAGTGTTCGAGGGGCTTATGAACAGAGGCCCCATGATTGGGCTCTTGGGTTAGGTCGAGCTTTCATTATTTTCCCTAGGTCTTCCACGGATCTCAGGTTGGTAGCAATACTACTTGCGTATAAGCTAGGATGACCAGGATTTTAGTGAGTGGTGTAAGGTTATATTTGGAGAAGAGGTGAAGAAAAATGCATGGGCAATGAGAGAGATCTTTAGAACTGTGAAGTTGCAAACAAAATACTTAGATGAGTTCGCTCGAGTCCTCGAAAATGACGCGGTCAATGGTAACTTAATCTGCTTTATCTATAATGATTGAGGTCAATTAATATCAACTTTATTATTATTATTATTATCATTATTATCATCATCATTATTATCATTATCATCATTATTATTATCATTATCATTATTATCATCATCATTATTATCATTATCATCATTATTATTATTATCATTATTATTATTATTATTATTATTATTATTACATTTTGTAATATCAACTTTAAATATGACTGTCTTGAATTTTCTTTTTATTCAACTTCAAATATGACTGTCTTGAATTTTCTTTTTATTTATCTTAATTATAAGTTGTGCAATATAACGCATCTATTAGATAGGGAAAATAATTATGATTATATTAATAAAAAATTAAGATTCCATAATATTAAATTTTCAATGAAAATAAATAATAGAAATTATATAAATTTCAATAAACATTTAGAAAATTCAGAATCAAAGTGTTTAAAGGAAACTACAATCTGTAAAATGTTCCTCCTTAATAAAACTACATATCTTGAAAGCAGCTATAATTAAAGTGGGTTTACACATTAAATTTTATTATTTTCATTTTTAAAAATATAGTAGTTATTTGATTATATTATATTGATTCTAATTACAAAGTTACATGAAAATTCAAATTGTTTATAATTAGAGGTATAATAAAACAATTTAAATTATTAAAAATTGTACATTTAATATAACACATATGTAAATGTATATATTGAAAACCTTATTAGAGCTCATTCGATGATATTTTAAATGAACAATCAGCAAAATATAGTTTTAGAACAAAATATTCTAATAATGGTTTCATTTTTAAACATGTCTTATTATTATGCCTAAATAGTGAGTAAATATTATTCCCATTTAAATCCTTCTCTACCAAATAAAGTCTGTTCCCGTCAGTTTGTTTTACTCAATGCTAAAGAAAAAATCAGTTTTTAATTTTTATCTAAATTTTAAGAAAATAATTTTAAAATTTTTAAATAAAAAAATACATATGCTTTTATTTAAATTAGCATAAAAGGAATCATAAAGTTTCAATGACATCATAAAATTTATGAATTTCTCTCATATTTGAAAATCTAATTTTTTCGTAATAGAAAATCATTCAAAAAAAGAATTAAGAAAAAACTAAAAAAATGACTTTTTTCTATTTAGCCAAAACAAACACCACTTTGGTATAGTAAAGTATCTTTTGAAGACGTATTTGGTATAAGTTCAAATTTATGAAATTAAGAAAATTATCTTTGTGAATATATATTTTTTAATGTAAACAAAAGAAAAAAAAGAAAAGAAAAAGTATATATATGAATATGATGGTAGAAATGAAAGTGTTCGTGTAGTCTATGTTTTTTTTTTTGGTTATAATTTACATGAATTGTGGAATTTACAGAGATGACTTTACATAGTAACAAATATTTTCATTATGTTTTATATTAGGGAACCAAAGGTTACATATTTGAAATAAAATTCTTACAAGAACGTAATAATAGTTTTTGAACTCTGGAAACCTAGACGTCTCTCTCTATTAAGCTTATTTATTAGGCTCTTATTTGTCAGAGAAAAAGTGATATTTTTTGCTATTTTCATAGGAAATCATGTCTTTCATCGTTTTCTTTTCTCATAGTTGGGTTTCTTTTCTAGTAGCGGTTTTCTTTCATTGATTTGAGTTTTGACTTTTTTCTATTTTCATATTTGTAGTTGTTAAATTTTATTTAAACGTGTTTAGTTTTATAGTCAACTTGTTCCGACGTGTTTTGTCGCTAACTTGTTATATTGTGTTTTATCGTCGACTTGTTGCGACAAATAGTTGTGTAACCGACAATTAGCTTATTTGTGATTTTCGCGTTGATAGTTTAGATGAAAAAATTCAATCCGATGATCTTTGCGCGTTCATCCCGATTATGTTGCTGACTCAAATCTTAGGTGCTTCATGCTCAGTTTTTCTATTAACATGAATGTTGTGTCCTTCTGTTAACTCTTTATTCTACATTTCTATCGATTACATTGCTAATCTTAAATAATAAATTTATCTATTTAAAAAAAAATAATATTTTTTAAAATGATTTTAACTTTTAAGTTCATTTATCAAAATCGGAGTGGATAAGGTTGTGTTTGGCAACAAATAAACAAGTGGGACATCCTATCACATCCCTCCTTAAATATCTAGGGAAAAATATGCTATGGGGTCTTAATTTGAGACTATGTGAGAAATGAGGCCCAAAAAATTTTATTTGAGCCACAACCCTCGACTTTAAAGACTATTTGATAAAGAAGAATATTTTATTTGATAAAGAAGTCCCCATGTGTAAAGCAAATGCAACAGCCATAAAACATTCCCAAAACACTCTTTTAATTCCCAAATCAAAAAAGCTCCATTTAAAAATCAAAAGCCCTAAGAGATCTCGTTTTCTTCTGCAAAGCAACCATTTGCACCAAGAGCTCCATTCGGAAAAGGAAGATTCCGGTTAGCAAGGAGGAGTTCTGATCATCTAAAAATCTTCACGGATAGTTTTATTCCCTAAAACATCTCTCTCTCTCTCTCTCTCTTTCTCTCTCTTGCTCTAAGAAAGAGTTTTCTCTCAACCCATTTGATGATTAGGAGCAGATTACAGTTTGATTTGCTTCAATTTCATTGTCTCAACTTAAATATTGAATCATTTGTTGTGGGTTTATGGTGATTATGCAAAAAATAATAATAATAAATAAATTGTACTCAATGTTTGTGTTTCTCATTTCTTGCAAACCCCCTTTCTAGAAATCAAATTTTTTTTGCTGGAAAATTGATGTTTTATTTTGCTGGAAAATTGAATCATCTTTGTTGTCTCCTGAATTCTCAGAGTCTCTAGATCGTCGGGGCATTAACCCAGACGAGGACCTGCAAAACAAACAATGCATCGGCGGTGGTGTGCCGGTCGCCTCTCCGATGCTTAAGTTAGAATAGAGAGCGTAAATATCTTATGTTTTTCAGCAGAGTATTTTTCACACACCTTTTTGTTGCGATTCCTTCCTTATTTATGAAGGAAGGATGGAGTACACTTTTATGGAAAGTGGGTGATTGGTTTTGAAATGGAAGGAAGGCGCTTCATTTGCAGCCTCACAGTTTTTATCTTTTGGATGGCAGAGTCATCTTAATCTTAGCCTCGAGAATCAGATTAATCATCTTAGGAGACGATTTATGCTACATTGATTCGGTAGGAGAATGTGTTTTATTTCTGCAGAGATTGGAAATTATTGGTTGGCCATCTTCTTAGAGACGACAGCTAGCTAGGAGAGGATGTGCCCGGGCAATAAATCCCATAGGCCTTCGCGGTGATTGGGTAGTCCACGAGCCGGGATTCGGGCCGTGTTTAGGATCTATGAGGATATTTGGGCCTCCTGGCCTGTAGGCTTTGTTACGCTCAGGCTTCTTGCTGAATAAAGGGTGTTAAATTTGCAAGCCATGGTACCCGTAATGCCCCCACCGGGAGTGGAGGTCGGGACTTGCTGGTTGGAAAATCTGGTATTAACGACTGTGATGGGTTTGGGAACGGGACCAGTTCAATGCTTGTGTGTTCCAATGTGCGCGTTTCCAGGGGTTTTCTATTTTTGGTAACACATTTAAATACGGCCTTTAGGGTTATAGGTTTGAAACCCTTATATAAGTACACGGGGTAGCAATTCTTTTATGTCAGCGGCTAGTTTTTGAGTTTTCGATGGATGTGTATGGCTAGGCGTGTGGCGAATCTTTGCGATCTGGGATGATTAACTCTGGGAACTGAATGTGATGTTGATAGGGGTCGACTGGAGGCTACAAGAAATGCACTGGAGCGTGCTAATTTTCTTTTAGAAGGATATTTTCGAGCCTTGTATGTCCCCTTGGGTGGTTCGAAAACTCGGATGGAATCCTCTACAGCCAAGGACACCCCCTCCAAATCAATGAAATTTATATATCCATGTTCTAGCGTCGCCCCCCTTGTATGCCTACTTTGGCATTTATTAGAAAGGCCCACATTTATAATCTTATTGGAGCGGCTAGGGCTTTTTTTTTCATATCTTCTTTCTTAGCCTCTTCTTTAACTTTTTCACTCTTTCTTAGGCTTCTTCTTCCGCCCTCCTTACTTTCTTAGGCTTTCTTCCACTTTATCTCTTTCTTAGGCTCGAGTTTTCGACCTGGCATGTTAATATGTCTAGTTGATATAGTGACAGTTGTAAAGCGTTGTTATTGTAATTATAGACTCCTTTTGGTGTAATTAATGAAGTGTCATTTGCAGTGCACAACGTTTTGCTCACCTTATTGTTCTCGTGCTCGGTTAACCTATCAACAATGTGGACTAACCCACAAAGAGTTATGGCGTTTTGATAGATTACAGAATGGTCTATCTGTGTTTCCTGTGCGTTCAACAGGATTGTTCGGCCCATGCCTATCCGTGGGAGGCTGAGGCCACAACGAGGGCTCGAGCACATTGCACTCATTTGCGTATACTAATGGTGACGTCAGGATCGAATCGTTTGGAGGCGATGAGTTAACGCGCGTTTTAATGCACGCGTGGGTGCTAGGCAGCATATCTTGAGTGCCGTGGTTTTGCCCCTCTCCATCGTGTTTACCCTTTTCTTGTTGCCCAAACGAGAAGCCTGGCGATGCCCGATTGTGGCGTTGCATGTTTGCCGGATTGTCTTTCCGTGACATGTTTGTATCTTTCAAGTAAGCCTTGTTTTTGTTCTGGTACATTAGATTACCAACGTAACTGACAGCGGATCGTGGGAAGTGTTCGAGGACACGCTAGAGCCAGAGTTTTCTGGGGTCTGAGTAGGTTCTTGTATTGTTGCCTTTTACTAGTTTGGTCGTATGGCGTGATGGTTCACCATACCACCTTACGTTTTTGTGCTTGCCGGTATGGCGAGAGGTCAGAAGAGACTTCCACTAATTCATTTGGCTGCCGAAGAAGGCCTGGTGGGATACGCCCGAGCTGACCCTCGTCTCTCTACCGTCCGTGGAGGGGTTGAGGTCTTCTTGTCGAATTCTGATAATATCAATTTTGAGTTTGTCGGACGGTCAGTGGAGTTCTTGTTAACGGAAGACAATGTAGTGTATTTCACGAAACGGCTTCGATCGGGCCGGCTTCCCTATTTCATCTGTGTGAGTTTCTACCTTCTCTTAAAGCGCCTCCTGCTCTTATCCTTGAATCTTATTCGGATCCCCGTCGAGTGCGGCGTGTGTGAGCCTCCCCTTTACCAGTGGACATCTTTGACTGGTAGAGGGTTGCTTTACCTCTGCCAAAACTAGGACATGGAGACATTTTGTCCATGTGACCTGAGGCCCCATTTGCAATTTGTTATGGGACTTCTTGACTCGCCGAAGGCAAAGGGTGTGATCTTGGTTAAAGGACCTTAGTATGAGATCTTTTGGGCTCCACCCGACCTCCCGTTGCTTTGCTTAATCAATGTCGTTCCCCATGTGTATTAGATTTTGGGGTCACGTATGTTGGTGTATCTTTACGTATATGCTATGTTACGTGCTTTATTATTTATTTTGTGCGGGAAATGGGAGGGGAATGTTGATGCTTGGGTGGAAAAAGCCAACTTTAAGAAAATTCAGAAGTTGTTAGAGATTTCGGCCCAGGAGCGACATCACGAAATCCTCTTCTTTAACTGAGAATCTTCGACTGAATCGAGTCATCTCTCTATTATTCGGGTTATTCCCACGCCTCACCTATAGAGTAGTAGAGGAGGCATTATGTTCTTGATCCTCTGAATTTGCTTGGCAATACGTCTCTAGCCGAAACTTAGGGCCAAGATGGTTGGTCGAGTGATGATCGATATCTGCCCGAGCGTATTATTGTCAGAGGATTTCCGACTGGCCTTATCACGGCATCTAAGGACGATAGGGGTAGCCATTTCAAGCTCCTCCCTTTTGAGAAAAATGGTTCTCGTTTTACCCCCCAAGCATCTAAGAAGGGCAAGCGGGCGTCCGAACGGCCAAAGACGCCTAGAGTAGGGGTGGAAGATTTTGTCCCTTAGGTTTCCCCAATATCTAGTCGCCCCCTGCTAGTGAAGAGGAAGAAGAGGAGGTCGAGATGGCTGATCTCGTTCATAACTTGTTGTAGTCTGAGCAAGGTGCCGACTTTATTGGGTGACTTATCACGCGACCCCAGGTGGTTGGTGAGGCTAGTCAACAATCAATCAGTAAGGGTTCAGATATGCAGGTGATAGTCATTTCGGACTCACTTGAGATGGGCTTTCATGGCCAGTCAGCTTCTGAGACTACGCTCTCGGCGGATTTATGAGAGGTCTCCCTAACTCATGCGGAGGTCCAGGAGGACATTCCCTCGGAGCAGATTGCTAACCGGCCAGACAAGGCTACATCTACTCGAGCTGGGCGCAGTAGGCCATTGCTTCCCGATCTATTCTGTTGATTCTTGGTACATTCCTCCTGAGGACAGAGCTCCCCCATGGATGGAAGTATGACTCCCAGACGAGAATGTGTACTTGAGAGATTATCAATCATTTGGAATCCCAGTTTAAAGGCCAAAATCCCCGTGCCTTATAACTGCTGCGTATCAGGCACTACTTCGGATGCTGTAGGCTATGCGGACAAGGAAGGGTGAAGATATGTCGTCTCGGTCACACTATGCTTGTAAGGGCCGAACTCGACAGTGGTTGAAGGCGGCATCTTGTCTGTGCCATGACTGTTGTCGATTAGCGGAAATTTGGTATGTTCTCATTCTTATGCACTATTCTAAACCGACTTATTGCCTTATTCTAATCGTTCTTTGCGAGGCTGTGCAATTGATCGAACATGAATTACCGGCATCGAGGGTTTGAGTCTCGGCGGGGATCACGGAGAGGTTATGGCTCCCCATGCTCGGTGGCGTTTCGACCCACAGGGCCTTGAAGTGCTCCCTTAGTTGAAGCCCGGTCGAGCTCCGGTCTTGGGAGAATGAGGCCCGAAGCGTTGAGAATGTGGCTCAGTGGGGATGAGAGGATCTTTGCTCGCCACGAAGCCTCGATGGCCCGCATGGATGCCAATGCGGCGAGGAGTGTCAGGGCGAAGGTGGAGTCTGAGTTAGCTAGGGTGCAAAATGCCCTGGCGGTTGTAGAGGAGGCTAGGCGGAAGGCGGAAGACGGAGCTAGCCCGTCGTAGGCTCGGCAAGTCTCTCGCCACAGAACTCCCGAGACTAGTAAGGATGGAGTGTCAGCTCTCCGAGGCCACGGGCCTTTGAAGAAAAGGCATGAGGGAAACATGAGGGAGGGCTTTGAGTGATTTTCAACTATGGTTATGGTTGTTGTGCTTTGCACATAATAAACTGGAGATTAAGTGGACCGAGGTGAGATCGGACACTTCAAAGTCGTTTATCCACTAGGTTCTTTTGTCTGACCCTCGATGCTCCCCAAGTGTTGTCCCTGCCAAAGTTGCGACCATCGATGACCGCTAGGGTGAAGCGATGATTGCGTCGGAGAAGGAGGTTCCCACTGCAGTTCTTGAGGCGGATATTAGTGAGGCGGGCGAACATCTCTCTGCCATCGAGGCTAGGCTAGGTAATGAGCCTGGCTCTTCTATTAAAGTAACCAAGGATAGTGAGGATCCTGATGTTTCTGGCGGGAACTAGGGGTTGTATTTTATCATTACTCTTTGTGCCTTGTTCCCCCACCCATGTTCTGTATCCCCTGTTTTTTTTTTTTTGTTGTGTAACGAACTCGTAACTTCAAAAGCGTGTTTACGAATTGATGTTATAAGCTCCTCTTTGTTGAATCGATAGATTCGATTCATTTAGCTAGGTAGGCGGATGTACCTTGAGTAAGCCCGTAAGATTAGGTCGGGCGAACCTCCGTGGAGTAAGGTTCATTTGCCTCCCATTTTAACACCTCCTTACCCCAGGCTTTGCGATGAACCGGTGGGCATCAACCATCTTTGAAATTTGTGACATCGACACGGATTTTATAGTGAACCGATAGGCAATCAACCATCTTGGCGTGGGACATCGACCTTACAGGGCTTAGTAAGTGCCAGACCGAGTTAGGGCATCGAGCCATCTTTGGGCCAGATGGGGCGTTAACCTTACCGGGCACGTAATGAACCAGCGGGCATCGGCCATCTTAAGTAGTGGGACGTATTATACCGGGCTTAGTAATGAAAATTGAAATGGGAACAAGGTTAGGGTGAATCATTCTTTGACCAGAGTACCTTTTAGGTGCATAGTGGCTCCCACATTCTAGTGCAGAGTGTCCCATCTAGTTTATCTAATGCATACGATCTGGATTCGCCGGCTTGTGTTACAATATACGGTCCTTCCAGGTTTAGGTACGGAACTACGGTGACCGGATCGTAGTGTTCTCGAAGGCTTTCCTGAGACCGGGTCCACAGATGGAACGTCGGGGTTTCACACATCTGTTGTATGGTTTGCTACAGCTGCGGTGGTATGATTCTGTTGATTTGCCCGTAGTTCGTCTGCCGTGTCTAGTGCTAATCATAGATTGATGTTATTTGCTTTCATTATATCGGTTAAAGTGCGTGGGCACCTCATTTATGTTGGGACTATAGCTTCCATCCCATAAGTGAGAGCAAAGGGGGATATACCGGTTAGTCTGCGAGCTATCGTTCTATAGGCCCAAAGTACCTCAGGGAGTTCGTCCACCCACTTGCTTAGTTGAGTCTAATCGTTTCTTTAAGGCGATCAATAGGGTTTTATTAGAAGCTTCTGCTTGGTCGTTGCTCTAAGGGTACCGCGGGGTAGAGTATAGATTCTTTATTTTCAATTCCTGGCAGAAGTTCCTGTATGCCTGGCTATCAAATTGAGGCTCATTGTCTGGTACAATTGATCGGGGTATGCCGAACCTGCATACAATATTCTTCCAAATGAATTAAGTGACATCCTTATCTTTAATTGATCGAAAACCTACAGCTCCCATCAGCTTGTTGAAATAATCAATATTTACCAATAATTTTTACATTAAGGCGGTAGGGTATGGCTTGACTATGTCAATTCCCATTGGTGAAAGGCCCCGAGGGCTGCGGATGAAATTAAATCTGGTGGTGATCTCGAGACCAGGGGGCTTGCCGGCATCGGTCTGCGTGGCTTAAGCGGCGTCAGATCTCATGGTTGGCCAATAATACCCCTGAGTATGGGCTCTATGTGCCAAAGTTCTATCGCCTGGATGATTACCACATATCCCTTCATGTAATTCGGCTAATACATATTGTCCCTGTTCATTAGTTAAGCACTTTAGGTACGACCCATCTAGGGATCATTTAAACAACTACCCATTAACCAAAGAGAACCTAGCCGACTGGATTTGGATCTTGTTAGCTTTGTTCCTTTCGTTTGGGAGTTCTCCCATGTTGATGTATTGTACAATGGGGTCCATCTAAGAAGGGGAGACCTCGTCCACCTGGCTTACCTAGGTAGTGATAATTGAAGAATCTGACTGATAATAGATGGGCAAGAACACTGTTTCTGTTATCGGAAGAGCAGCGGCTACGGCAACCAAGGCTTTCGCTTTCTCATTGCAGTCCTTGGGGATGTGTTCGAGCTTCCAAGCTAAAAATCTTCCCAAGCGTTGCTTAACCAGGGATACATACTTTGCCATTCGAGGGTCTCGCGACTCATATTCTTTGTTTGCTTGCCCTACCACCAATTGAGAATCACTTCGAATCAGGAGCTTGTTAGCTGATACTATGGCTACCAGTTCAATTCCGGCTAGGATGTCCTTATACTCTTATTCGTTGTTAGACATTCCCGAAGCCTAAATGGATTCAACCTTTCGACTACTCCCAGGTTGGAGATTTAGGATTCTGGCCGATGCGGCTTTGGATTTCTTAGAGATGCCGAATCTACATTAAGGGGTCCACCCGGTTCAAGTTGTCCAAGCTCCTGCGGATTGGGGATCTACGCTAGAAAATCTGCCATAACTGTCAGCACCTTGATCTTGGCCTTGAATGCAAGTCGCTCAGTTCGGTGCCAGCGAGCCGTCCTCCGGAAACGAGTCGGGGCTTGTGAATGGTGCTCGAAGAGGAGGTCAGTTAGCACAATGTGGTGTGCTTGGAGAAGTATGGCGGGCCCTGTAGTTAACTACCTAGGGGCTAATCTTTTTGCTCGAGGCGAATTTTGTATCGGGTTTCTACGTTAGCTAAGGACTTGCTGATAAAAAATACCGGCCTCTGCTTTCTATTCTCATCTTCCTTGAATAGGGCTGCACTCCATTTGAGGCGTTTGAAGCGCCAGAGTATACGAAGAGTGTTTTAGTCGGCTTGAGGCTATGAGGCTTGGAGGATTCTGCAAGATATTGTTTTGTTCATTATGAAGGATTTATCATTCCTTATTCCATCCAGGCATGTTTGGCCCCATGAGGGTAACAAGAACTACTTTAGATGGTTGTAAGCAAGAGAGATGTGAACCACCCTAGGGTGGCCAACTGGAAAGCCGATCGACAATTGTACCCTTTTCTAGAAGCGAATTTGGGGACTCAAATAGATTTAAGCTGTCGGGTTGACTTCTATAACCCTCCCGATTACCATGAAACCCAGTCGGCCCATGCCCGACTCAGAAGGCGCACTTTAAGGGATTGAGCTTCATGCGTATGTAGAGTTCAAAATCCTCTTACGGTGTTTAGCATGATGCAGGCGTTCCGCGGACTTTAACAACGCCTTATCATCAATGTAAGCCTCTATGGTCTTTCCTAGATTCTTGACACCGAACATCTTGGTCATTTTAACCTCGTCGTTGCCTGGCATTCTTTAAGCCCTAAACGGCATCATTGTAGCGAACAGCGGGTGTGAGTGATGAATGTTGTTTTTTCTGCGTCTGGCGGATGCATGGGTATTTGATGATATCCAGAAGGAATCCGGGGCAACTGACATCCGCTGCCTAGCCTCACATCGATAATCTAGTCCATCGAGGGTAGAGGGAAGTTGTCTTTTTTGAGGCATGCCTCGTTGAAGTTTGTAGGTACACAAACTCTCCATTACCACATTTTCACGATTTATCACAACATTGGCCAGCCATTCCAGGTATTTTATCTCCCTAATGAATCTTGCTTTTAAAAGATTATCCACCTCTGCCTGAATAACCTGATGACGGTCTGGGTAGAAACACCTCACTTTCTATCTAACCGGCCTGGTTAAAGGGATGACATTCAGTTTGTGAGAGGCATGTACGGGGTTAATGCCAGCCATGTTTAAGTGACTCTGGCGACCATCATAATGCAGATAATTTGTTTATTGTATTGTTATCTACAGTACCGGATAGAACGAACATATGTGGATTTATCCCAGGCCGTCCCAAGTATTGACTCGGGGTCTATGTGTCAGTCCACCGTCATACCCTTCCCCTTGGGCGGTGAAGTACATTGCCTATTATGAGGTTTAAGTTTCGAGGGCCGAATTGTAGGAGCTTTCATTTTTCTCACGCTCTGTGCGTGGATTGATAGCCTTGCAGAATTTTGCTGGGAGAGTCGATTTTTTTTTTTTTCCGACAGCGGTCGGATGGTTGATCATTTGATGGTAGGTCGAGGGCATGACTTTTCATCGCATGTAGCGGACCATTGCTCAATGGGTTATGCGGCCCCGAGTCTGAACAAGCGAAAATAGAACCTGGCTGAACTATCGGCCCAGCCTTGACGGGGAGAGCAATGTCGCCCATCGTTATTGTGGTTTCCCCGTTAAACCCGGATAAGATTTTGCCAACCGAACTCAGCCTGTCAAAAGAGATATTCATGCGCTGGGTGGGCGGTTAGCGGTCGAGCCAGCGGCTGCGGGTCGGCCCGATTACTACATGCACATTGAAATCATTAATACATAGAGTTAGTACAAGTGCATCATGGTGCGGAGTAATGACCTTGGATGGGTTAACAGGGGGAAAGGATATGGTGCGTCAATTGTTTGGATGGCTCTGCGACCTATGCAGGGCGTGGATGGTGTTCAGCAAGACCCGGTTGTGGTGCTCGCAATAGCCTCCTCTTTTGGCAGGCGTGCTAATCGTCAGAGCCACGGGTATGTAGTTTATGTTGGGTCAAGGTTCAAGCAGGAGCTCTACGTTGGCCGCTATTATTCTTTCAACCATAGGGCAGCTCATTTCGCCTGATAAATCTCAGAACATTTCTCTGAGGTGGTAAATACAACTAATCTTTCCACGAGTACAGAGGCTTCGACATCGATTGGTCTCATGCCGTGGTCTTTGTGGCAATCCACCTCGAGACCATTGCGGCTATATGGGATGGGCTGAATTAGTGTGGGCCGCTGGGGTTGGGTGATCCAGATGAGAGGAAGGAGTCTGTCGTTAGAGATGTTCAAAGGGGTAAACTGCGGGGGTTCCCTCTTTCCCTCTTTCTCTCTGATTGGTCCCGAGAGTGTTTCTAGTTCTTACCCTTACTTCCCTTTTGTTCAGATTGTCCCTTAGTGGCTGGCATTTGCTGAGCTATGATCATCACGGTTTGAGAAATTTGCATGGATCACCTCCTCCATCTTTAAATATTTGTCCTTGGTAGCTGTTCTTCATTCTATATGGCAGGATCTAGAGGCAACAGTGGAAGAATGGGGTGGTTATTTGAGCTCAGCCGAAATTCCTAGAGGACATCTATACTATCTGAATCAATGTTGGATGACCCCTCGAATCTTCTAGTGAAATGAATGGACTCGTCCTCCAGCTTGAAAATGGTTTGAGGAAGGCCCAATGTTTCTCTTACGTCGAGGCCCGAGCACGGGTACTTGAAACAAATGCGGCTCACGGCTCGTTGAGCAGATTGATGGATCTCGGTGGGGTTTGTGGAGACAAGCCGGGGCGGGCCGCACTAAGTGGCCGGGAACACTTTGCATAATGTGATGCGTCTCCCGCATTAAGTATCATCGCCTGATTAAAATGCCACATGTGGTCATCTTGGTGGAGAGAGCCGTCATACATAGCGAAAGATGGTATGTAATGGCTTCTGGCGGTTCATAGCTCGAAGATGTGTTGTGATAAGGAGGATGGCATATGGTCGGACGATGGTAGATCTGGCATGTGCGAGGTGGAGTGCGACCACCGGTAGGCCACATGAGCGGGCGATGGTGCCACACCCCTGCGCTCGCGTGGACTGCGTTTTTCGGGGCACGCTCCGTGTCGTTGCTCTTTCACTATTTCTCTTGAGCCTTCGGCGATGCATGCTTAATGAGCAATTTAGAAACGGCGGTAGGGCGCTTTTCTTGATTCGGCCTCCATTGTTTCTTCGGGGGCAGAGATCGGGTAGTGGAGAGTTCAGAAAGGATAACTCCTTAAACCTTTCTTTTGCATCCTTGTCGCTGGCAAGATGGGCTCCTTGCCTGTTCTATTTGATTGGAGGTGCGGGATGCTTTGCTCCGCCGTGCATTTTCTTTGATCCTCCTCCAAGCGGGCCCACCCGGTGATCGGTTCTCTTCATGAATGGTCATCATGGTTATAATTCCAGCCATTTGTCTGGCACGCTCTTACTGTTTCCATATCACGATGCGGTGAAGAAACTAGTCTTCAAGTGCGATTTGTTAGGATTGCTTCAGCCATAGTGATGAGTTCCCTGAACCGGATGAGTGGCGAGAACTTCTGCAGAAGCCGGGTGTAGGGGATCGCTTGATAGGCGGTCTTAAGCCCTTGCATGTCGCCAGATGAGATTTTTCCTTTGTCGTTTCCCACGAGGCGGGCGCGGTGTTGTCTGCGGAGTTCTGAGTCTCAGGATTGTTGAGGCATTAACACGGCGACAGGACACGAAACAAATAATCGTCGGTGGTGGTGTGTCGTAGCTTCTCGATGCTTAAGTTAGAATAGAGCTTAAATATCTTCTTTTTTCGTTAGAAGTATTTTCATACCTTTTACATTGCGATTCCTTCCTTATTTATGAAGGAGAATGATGGTCCACTTTTTATGGAAAGTGGGTGATTGGTTTCCAAAATGGAAGGGGAGAGGCGCTTCATTTGTGCGCCATCCATTTTTCCTTTTGGATAGCCAAGTCATCTGAATCTTCGCCTCAAGAATCGATTAATCATCTTAAGGACAGTTACTTATGTGATTCGTGGGAGAATGTGTTTTCGAGCTACGAGGGATTAGTTGGGAAATTATTAGTTGGCCATCTTCTTAGAGGCAATGGTAGCTAGGAAGGGATGTGCTCGGAACGATAAATCACTGCAGGCCTTCACGGTGATTAGGTGAGATCCACAGTCGGGATTCGGTAGTGTTTGGATGCGTGAGGATGTTAGGCCTTCGGCACATAGGCTTTGTTCTGCTTGAACTCTTGAATAGGGGTGCTAGGCCCAGCCATCAATTTTACAATCTTCATGGTTAGTTTTATTCCCTAAAACATGTCTCTCTCTCACTCTCGTTCTTTCTCTTGCTCTCTTTCTCCCTCTTACTCTAAGAAAGAGTTTTCCCTCGACCCATTTGATGATTAGAAGCGAATTACAGTTTGATTTGCTTACATTTCATTGTCTCAATTTAAATGTTGAATCATTTATTGTAGGTGTATAGTGATTATGCAAAAAAAAGTTGTACTTAATGTTTGTGTTTCTCATTTCTTGTGAACCCCTTTTCTATAAATCGAATTTTTTTTGTTGGAAAAGCATTTTTCTGGAAATTGATGTTTCATTTTGTTATATGCTCTATTAATTTTCTTTTTCTATTAACTACAAATCTTAGAACTTAGGTACGAGGTACAATATATGTAAACATTGAGAATAAGCATGTTATATGGTGTGTACAACCCAAATGAACATAAGACACAAATGGTACAAACTGATTTGAACTTCTACTCACTATTCCTCCATATGTTTCCTAAGGTTGTCGGCCAAACAGTTAGTATTGACTATGATGTCTTCGCGATAAAGTACATGGAGATGTGAAATGGTGCGACACTTGTAGAATCAATCGCTCCCGTAAGCCCCATCATACTCTATCTACAATTTTTTTCATAAGGTTTAATATGGGTAATCATGATATACTCTATCAGTATCGATTGTTGTTTGTTCTATTTTTGTTAATAAGATAAAATTTCCCTATATAGATTGCAACTTTCAATCAAACTTGTATTGGATTCACATAACAAACAAAGCGACAAGTTCGTGAGGCAAATATGTTCATGAAGTTGTGTTGTGTACTTAGGATAATATTATGCATTGTTGGCTAGTTGATTAGTAATGAATGATTGTGTGTATTGTTGGGATAATTTTCTTACTTTTGTGTATTGTTGGTGGGTTGGGATAATTTTACGTTCAATATATATTAATTTATTATCATATAATGTTCATTTGTACAAAGTGCATTCATGTATAATTGGACATGTAAAATTAGGTTTGTTCTAACTAAAAAAATACAAAATAGTCATGTATAATTGGACATGTAAAATTAGGTTTGTTCTAACTAAAAAAATACAAAATAGTACAAATTTTTTGTTGCAACTAATCAACCTACCATGTTATTTTTTGAAGAGTCTGTTCTTACAAGTCGACCGATTGAGTATAGACTACTCAACTGGTAGACTCCCTTGTCTGTTCTATATTTGCAAGATATTATAGGTCAACCAATCGACCTCTACTACTCAACCGGTCAACCCCATATGTTAATGAAACATAATACTAATCCAAACACAATTTGCATACTTATGTTATAAACCTCAAATTGTTACACAAAATATAGAAATACACAAGAAACATAATGCAAGTTAGTATATTAATCAGTCCAAATGGGCAATCGTAATACAAAATACCCCTTTCCAACTATATTACACAAAATTGGCATAAACATAATAACACTAACAAGTCCAACATCATGATTGAAAGCTCTTCTCGAGGGACTCAAGCCTGTGGTGATGGTGGAAGACAAATAGAGCGAACCAAGGCAATTAGTTCCGAATGCTAAATTGACATTTCATTTACTGAATGAATGGTGTATAATATCTGAGATAGCTATTCTGACCATATGTCTCGAGTGTATTTGCTCAGTTGGGAAGCAAACTGTCTCATGCCTGAAGTTGGTACATCTTGTCTATGAATTATTTGCTTAAAGTGGGGTATCAGGCAATTCAATATCATTCATATCACATTACGGATCCACTATCATCATCGGCTTTATGCGATGACATCTTGACTCCAAACTCGAGGATGACCCATGAACCCTGACAACTTTCTCAAACTTCATTCGTCCCATGGACATCCCATTATATGTGTCGTAGGTGATTGCTCCCTCAACTTCATCCTCAAGGGTCAAGATCAATATACGATACTTTGAATATTCTGGTCATAATGTGCCCATATGGTAGAATACGAGTTTTGCTTTCACAACATGCAACCATATGATTCATGATTCATGCAACCATATCATCAACATGTGACCATATTCTTCCTATGTGTCATGGCAATTGTCCAACACCTCAATTCTCCAACACCAGATCAAAATTATTGTTACTATTAAAAAATAAACACGGATATTCAAAAATGTGTACACAAAAAGAAAGGGAAAACAAATTTCAATACTTTACAGAGCTCTTATACCTAAGGTGTATATGGGTTGTACCTAGCATTCAAGATTCTTATACTCAATGTTTACATAAATTGTATTTATGGGTATAGTGAGTACAAGTTCAAATCAGTTTGAGCCATTTGTACCTTATGTTCATTTGGGTTGTACCCACCATAGAACATGTTTGTACTCAATATTTACAGATATTGTATCTCATACCTAAGATTTGTAGTTAATAGAAAAATGAAATTAACAGAGTAAATAACAAAATGAAACATCAATTTTCCAGCAAAATGCTTTTCCATCAAAAAAATCGATTTGAGAAAAGGTTTTGTATCAAGGGCTATAACATTTGGTACAATTTTTTTGTAATCATCATATACCCGAACAAATAATTTAATATTTAAAATTTGAGACAATGAAGTGAATAAAATGTATGTCCTTCTAATCATCAAATGGGTTGAGAAAAAACTTTGTCTTAAGCCAGAAAGAGGAGAGAAAAAAAAAAAAGAGAGATCTTCAGGAAAGCTAAAACCTTCATGGAATGATTCAATTACTCTATAAATTCGACATCAATTTTCCACCAAAGTAACTCACCAAAAAATTTTGATTTCTGGAAAGGGGGTTTGTAAGAAATAAGAAACATAAACATTAAGTACAATTTTTTTTTTTGTATAATCACCATATACCCATAGCAAATTATTCAATATTTAAGTTGAGACAATAAAATTGAAGCAAATCAAAGTGTAATTTGTTTCTAATCATCAAATAGGTTGAAAAAAAACTTTTTCTTAGAGCAAAAGAAAGAAAGAAAGAAAAAGAGAATTACATGATTTAGGGAATAAAACTAATTGTGAAGATGTTTTAAACGATCAAAACTACTTTTTGTCAATTGAAACTCTTTTTTGCTGATCGAAAATCCTCTTTTATCAAATGAAGCTCTTGGTGCAAATTATTGCTTTGAAAAAGAAATCAATCTCTTAGGCGTTTTGATTTTTAATTGGAGCTTTTTTTATTTGGGATTTTAAAATAGTGTTTTAGGAATGTTTAATGGCTACTGTATGTGCCTTGTATACGAGCTTCTATATCAAATATAATATCTTCATTATTAAATAGTTTTTAAAGTCATGGGTTCTGGCTCAAATAAAATTTTATGAGGCTTACTTCTCAAATACTCTCAAATTAAGAAGCATCCATAGGATTCCCACATATCTATGTTCTGCTACAGCATTGATTACAGTCTTTTTAATTCTCTTTTTCAATCACATCACTGTTTTTATCATTAATCCCATCCCCTCACTGCTCAATTGCTGCTCGCACCGACATTGCCATGGATGAGTTAGGAAGAAGAAAAACATGATGATCAGAAGCTTCCCATGTGCTGTGTTCCCATGGCTGGCTTTTTGGCCATTTCTTGCGCACTCTTCATCTTTTGTACCAGCTTCATTTATCTCAACTGGGTCACGGACTTCCTTCATCTCCCTCCTAAAACCTTCGCCGTCTCTCTGGAAATCATTTCTCTAGAATCCCTATGCCCGAAATATAGCCATGGTTGCCCACTGCCTTTCCCTTCATCAATGACGCCTTGACTCATTAAGTCAACCTCAAAGCTGCCCTCTCACCTCATCCTTTAGAGCAGGCCTATGACAAGCTCCAATTTCTCTGAGTTCCTACAGAAC